>JBAMMX010000024.1:16485141-16941969 GCA_037126225.1 Dillenia turbinata
GAAAATAAGAGTCAAATAGGTTTCTATATGTATTACTTCCTATCTCAAATTTTCACTCTACACCAAGGGGCGCTTGCCTCTTCACCACACAAGGGGAGAGGGAAAAAAGATATGGGAGGAACGAAATGCAAGAAATATTACATTAGTGAATAATTTTCCGGTGCCGTATAACGCGAGACGCCATCAACAAACCGGTGAAAATATAAACACACTAAAGGCGCCGAAGAAAGCAATGACGGAAAATATTGCTAACCGAATTTCAAAAATCAAACTAGAATTAAGCCGCTGACTCGACCTGAATCCTCCGAGGAGGGATGGCATACTAACTGGCTGGGGTTGTAGGTGCTACAGCCGGGCCACTTGTTTTGTCCCTCCTCAACGGTTTTTCTAAGTCAAACCAAATAAAAATTAAGGTGGGAAAAGAAATATCAAGTCATAATATGCTTCATGGAGAAAAATAATGTGTTTAGTTTAAATGGAGAAAAAAATTAAATTTTTGTCGATTATTCATTGTTTTTCTCCTCGAGACAAAAAAGATATTCGCCTGCTTGGGAGAGAAGAAATCGACAGTATCATGGGAGACGAAAATCGAAACAAAACACTAGCGTAAAAAATAAGAGTCAACAGGGTTTTATATAATACTTTCCTATTCCAAATTTGAATTTTCACACTATATGGCTTTCACCACACCATGTGAGAGGAAAGATATGGGAGGAACGAAAAGAAGAAATATTAATATTGGTGAATGACTTTCCGCACGGTATAACGAGTACCACCTACCATCCTGCTAAAATATAAACACACTAAAGGCGCTAAAGAAAGCAAATGACGGAAAATATTGCCAACCGAATCTCAAAAAACAAAACGAGAATTGCTTTCGCCGCCGACTCGAATTCCGGAATTCTCCGAGGAGGGATGGCATACTAATCATTGGGTTGTAGGTGCTAAGCAACATGCATTGTTTTGTCCTCTCAATTCAAGCTTTCTAAGTCAACCAAAGAAAATTGGTGTGGGAAAAGAAAAATATTTAAACATAATATGTTTATGAGAAAAAATAATGTGTTTAGTTTTTAATGGAGAAAAAAAATTAAATTTTTGCCTGAGTGACTAGTAAGCTTTTTTCTCCTCGAGACAAAAAGATATTCGGCCTGGTTTTTGGAGAGAAGAAAATCATTGTGGTCGTCAGAGGACAAAAACCCCAACAAAAACTCCTGCATATGGGAAAAGAAGAGCCGAACAGGTTTCATGCAGCGCGTAATACTTCCTATCCTAATCTTCATCCACACTTTGTTTTGCAGCTGCCTCTTCACCATGGCTGGCGGGAGAGGAAAAAGATATCGGAGGAACGAGTTGTAAGAAATATTACATTAGTGAATAATTTTCCGGCACGGGATAACGCGAAAATGCCACCTACGAACTGGTGGAAAAATATGAACAATACCAAAGAAGCGGAAGAAAGCAAAATGACGAAAAAATATTGCCAACCGTAAACCCAAAAAATCGAAACGGGAATTGCCGCTGACTCGACCTCGAATTTCTCCGAGGAGGACAAGAAATACCAATCATCGGGTTGTAGGTGCTACAATGCTTAATTTGTTTTGTCCCCTCCTAACGTCTCCATGGTCAACCAAAGAAAATTACATGTGGAAAAGAAATATTTAAACATAATATGTTTGCGGAGAAAAAATAATGTGTTTAGTTTTAAATGGAGAAAAAAAAATTAAATTTTTGCCTGAGTGACTAGTGTTTTTTCTCCTCGAGACAAAAAAGATATTCACCGGTTTTGAGAGGAATCGACAGGTTCATGGGAGTGGATCACAACACAAAACACACCCATGAAAAAATAAGAGTCAAACAGGCCTCGACATGTAATATTTCCTATCCGACTTTTCACTCTCTACACCAAGGGCAAATGTCTCTTCACCACAATGCGGGGAGAGGTGAAAGATATGGGAGAAACGCAGCTAAAGAAATATTACATTAGTGAATAATTTTCCCCGGCACGGTATAACGCGAGTAATACCTACTTAACCTATGAAAATATAAACACACTAAAGGCGAGAAAGAAAGCAAATGATCGAAAAATATTGACAACCTAAACTCCCCGTAACCAAAACGGTGAATTGCCCGGCCAAATTTCGAATCAATCTGAAATAGTGATGGCAGCACGAATCATTGGGTTGTGCGCGCAGTTACATTTTTTTGTTTTGTCCCTCCTAACGGGTTTTCTAAGTCAACCAGCACCAACTGGTGGAAAAGAATGGGCGACAAATACACATGTTTCATGGAGTAAAAACAATTTGCTTGGGCTTAAATGGAGAAAAAATGCAAATTTTTGTCGAGTGACTAGTATTTTTTCTCCTCGTGGCATAAAAAGATATTCGCCCGGTTTTTTGAGAGAAGTTAAATCGACAGTGGTCGCTCAGAGACGTAAAACCAAAACAAAAAATCTTGTTTGGGAGCACCAGATCCAAGACAGGTTTGCATATGGTCATTTCCTATCCGACCTTTCACTCTCACATCAAGGGCGGCTGCCTCTTCACTGCACAAGTGAGAGGAAAAAGATATGGGAGTGAACTAGCAAGAAATATTACATTAGTGAATAATTTTCCGCACGCAGATAACGCGAGTACTACCCACGAATCAGCGAAAATATAAACAATACCAGTATTTTTGCCAAGAAAGTAAATGACGGAAAATATTGCCAATCAAAACTCCGAAAAATCAAACGCAGACACTGCTTTCGCTGTCGATTCAATCGAAATCCCTCCGAGGAGGGATGGCATACTAATCATTGGTTGTAGGTGCTACAATGGCGACTTGTTTTGTCCCTCCGAATTCGGTTTTTCTAAGTCAACCACCGAGCACTGGCGGGAAAAGAAATATTTAAAAACATAATATGCCTCATGATAAAAAAATAATGTGTTTAGTTTTAAAATGGAGAAAAAAATTAAATTTTTGTTTGAGTGACCTGCAAGCTTTTTCTCCTGGGGAAAAAGATATTCGCCTGGTTTTGGAGAGAAGAAATCGACATGTAGTCATGGGAGACCTAAAAACCGAAACAAAAACACTAGCGTCGGAAAATAAGAGTCAAATAGGTTTTGATATGCAATACTTCCTATCCCACTCCCCACCCTACACCAAGGGCGCTGCCTCTGGACCAGACAAGTGAGAGAAAAGATACGGAGGAACGAGCGGGAGAAATATTGGATTAGTGAATAATTTTCTCTCGCACGTATAACGCCAGCACGCCGAACAATTTTACCAACCGGTGAAAATATAAACACACTAAAGGCGCCGGTATACAGCAAATGACTATAAAATATTGCCAAATCGGTAACCCTAAAAATCAAAAACGAATTGCCGGGCCGCCGGGACTCGAATCTTCGGAATTTCCTCCGAGGAGTGATGGCATACTAAATTGGCCAGAAAAGCAGCTATACTTGTTTTGTCCTCCTAACGGGTTTTCTAAGTCAACCACAGCACTGGTTGTGGAAAGAAATATTTAAACATATTGATGTTTATGGGAGAAAAAAAATAATGTGTTTGGTTTTAAATGGAGAAAAATTCCCAATTTTTGTCGGAGGGATCAGTAAGCTTTTTCTCCTCGAGACAAAAAAGATATTCTACTGGTTTTGAGAGAAGAAATCGACAGTGTGGTCGCTTTGGGGAGACGAAAACCTAAATGTAAAAATAATTAGCCGGAAAATAAGAGCCCAATAGAGTTTCCATATTTACTACTTTATCTGACCTTTCACTCTACAATGGCAAGCGCTTCTTCACGGCACAAGGGGAGAGGAAAAGATATGGGAGGAACGAGCGCATGAAATATTACATTGGTGAATAATTTTTCCGCACCTGCATAACGCGAAATAGATGACTCACGAACCGGTGAAAATATAAAGTACTCAAAAGGCGCGAAGAAAGTGAAGGACGGAAAATATTCCCAACCGAAAATCGAAAAAATCAAAACGGTGAATTGCCGCCACGTGACTGACCTTTGAATTCCTCCGAGGAGTGATGGTATACTAATCATTGGGTCAGAGAAAGTACAGCCGCGACTTGGTTTTTGTCCCTCCTAACGGGTTTTCTAAGTCAACCAAAGAAAAATTGGCGGTGGGAAAAGAAATATTTAAACACCACATGTTTGCGGAGAAAAAATAATGTGTCATAGTTTAAATGGAGAAAAAAAATTAAATTTTTTGCTCTGAGTGACTAGTGTTTTTTCTCCTCGAGACAAAAAAGATATTCGGCCCGGTTTTGGAGAGGAAGAAATCCACGGTCGCTTTGACGAAACCGAAACAAAAACACTAGCGTGTGCCATTAAGAGCCAAATAGGTTTCGAGTATGCAATACTTCCTATCTGACCTTTCACTCTAATAAATCATGGCAATGCCTCTTCACCACAATAAGGGAGAGGAAAGATAATGGGAGGAACGAAAGAAGAAATATTACATTAGTCAATAATTTTCAGCACTGTGATAACGCTTTGTAGGACGACCTACGAACCTGCCGAAATATAAAACACACTAAAAGAGCGAAAGAAAGCGAATGACGGAAAAATATTGCCAAATCAAAAACCAAAAAATCAAAACGGGAATTGTCAAGCGCGTCGACCTCGAATCGGAATTCCTCTCGAGGAGGGATGGCATACTAATCATTGGGTTGTGGGTGCTACAAATGGGCGACGGGTTTTGTCCTCCTAACGGGTTTTCTAAGTCAACCAGCAAAAATTGGCGGTGGGAAAGAAATATTTGAACACAATAAGTTTGCCAGGAGAAAAAATAATGTGTTTAGTTTTAAATGGAAAAAAAAAATTAAATTTTACTCTGAGTGACTAATGCTTTTTTTCCTCGAGACAAAAAAGATATCTCACTGGTTTTGGAGAGAAGAAATCAATGTGGTCTGTCAGATCTAAAACCCGAACACAAACACTAGAAGGTGGGAAAATAAGAGTCAAATAGGTTTCGACATGTAATACTTCCTATCTGGACCTTCTCACTCCACACCAAGGGCAGCTTCTCTTCACACAAGGGGAGAGGAAAAAGATAAGGGAGGAACGAAGAAGAAATATCACATATAGTGAATAATTTTCCTGCACTGATAACGCGAGTACGCCGACCTACGAACCGGTCTGGCTGAAATATAAACACACTTCAAAGGCGCCAAAGAAAGCAATGACGGAAAATATTGCCAACCGAAACTCCAAAAAATCAAACCAGAATTGCCGCCGCGGGACTCGAATCCGGAATCCCTCCCAGGAGGGATGGCATACCAATCACTGTTATAGGTGCTACAATGGAAGGACTTTGTTTCTGGTCCCTCCCCTGCATCTGCTTAAGTCAACCAGCAAAAATTGGCTGTGGAAAAAGAAATATTTAAACATGATATGTTTGCGGAGAAAAAAATAATGTGTTTAGTTTTAAATGGAGAAAAAATCAAATTTTTGTTTGAGTGGGACTAGTGTTTTTCTCCTCGAGACAAAAAAGATATTCGGCCTGGTTTTTGGAGAGAAGAAATTGACAGGTCGCTGGGAGACGAAAACCGAAACAAAAACTCTAGCTGGGTAGCATAAGAGTCAAATAGGTTTTGATATACAAATACTTCCTATCTCGACCTTTTCACTCTACACCAAGGGCAAAATCGTCACCACACAAGGGGAGAGGAAAAAAGATGTATGGAGATGTGTCCAGCCCATGAACACATTTGATTAGTGAATAATTTTCTCGGCACGGTATAACGTAGCACGCCGACTTCCACGAACCGGTGAAAATATAAACACACTAAAGGTGCCTAAAGAAAGCCATGACGGAAAATATTGCCAATCCCAACTCCGAAAAAATCAAAACGAGTACCACGTCACGGGACTCGAATTTAATCTCTCCTGGGAGGAGGGATGGTATACTAATCATTGTTGTAGGTGCTACACGGCGACTTGTTTTGTCCTCCAAATTCGGTTCTTCGAATCCAACCAGCGAAAATTGACGGTAAGGGAAAAGTAACATTTAAACATAATATGTTTAGAGAAAAAAAATAATGTGTTTAGTTTTAAATGGAGTAAAAAAATTAAATTTTTGCTCTGAGTGACTATAGTTTTTTTCCCCGAGACAAAAAGAAAGACCTTGCCCGGTTTTTGGAGAGAAGAAACAAGGCAGTGAACGCTGGGGAGATCTAAAAACCCAAACAAAAAAACCCTAGCGTGGGAAAATAAGAGTCAATAGGTTTTGGAGCATGCACAATACTCCTATCTCGACCTTTTCACTCTACACCAAGGGGCGCGTCACCACACAAGGGGAGAGGAAAAAGATAATTCGAGGAACGAGCGCAAGAAATATTACATTAGTGAATACCTTCTCGGCACTCGCATAACGCGAGTAATGCCCACTCACGAACCGGTGAAAATATAAACACACTAAAGGCGCGTTAGCAAATGATCGAAAAACATGGACAATCGAAACTGGGAAAAATCAAAACGAGAATTATTACTACTCGATTCAATCAAAATCTCCTGAGGAGATATGACACACCCGTCAGGTTGTAGGTGCTACAATATGACTTGTTGTATCCTCCTAACGGGGGAGCTAAGTCAAATTCAAAGAAACACAGAAGAAATATTTGAACATATATATTTATGGAGAAAAAAATACAGCCACAAGCCTAGTTTTAAATGGAGAGAAAAATTTGGTCTTTTGTCGGAGTGATTGGGGTGTGTTTTTCTCCCTGAGACAAAATGTGATATTCGCCCGGAGCTTGAGAGAATCAATATATTTTTTGGGAGACGTAAAACTCAAATAAAAATCAGAAAGGCAAAAATAGAAATAAATAGTTTTAAGGATAAAAATGCATTTCATTTCAGACTTTTCACTGTAATTATAAATTAGCGTTTTTCACACAAGGGGAGAGGAAAAAGATATGGGAGGAACAAGCAAGAAATATTACATTAGTGAATAATTTTCTCACATGATGAATTGCGAGCATGTAATTTTACGTAACCGGTGAAAATATAAGGACACTGAAGCAGCAGCAGTGAAGCAAATGACTAAAATGATAGGCCCAATCAAATTCCAAAATTAAAATTAGAATTGCTGTCGTATTTTAATCTTTAATCTTCCATATAATATTGGTATACTAATTATTGTGTCAGAAAGTACAATGCATGCATTTTGTTTTTGTCCTCCAAACTGGTTTTTTAAGCTAAATCCAAAGAAATGGAAGTAAAGAAATATTTAAATATAAATATGTTTATGAGGAAAAAATAATAAAAGGTTTTAAAGGGAGAAAAAAATTAAATTTTTTGTTTATTCACTCGCGTTTTTTTCTCATGATAAAAAGATATTCGTGCCCGCTTTTGGAGAGAAGAAATCATGGTGGCTCATAGATAAAAATCAAATGAAAACATCAGCGTGTAGCACAGTATTTTTCAGTAGTTTTGAATATGTAATACTCTTAGCCACCACTTACAAATTAAGGAAGTGCGCCTCTTCACCACAGAAGTGAGGAAAGATATGGGAGGAACGAGCAAGGCAGTATTACATTAGTGAATAATTTTCTTACACGTGAGTAATGCTGTAGTGATACTAATTTTACTAATCGCAGAAAATATAAACACACTAAAGGCGCTTTATACAGCAAATGAATTAAAATATTGCCAACCGTAAACTCCAAAATCGGAACGAATTGCCACGCTAGACTGAATCTCCGGAATTTTCCGAGGAGGGATGTACATTCTAATCATTTGCCAGTAGGTGCTACACAAGCATTGTTTTGTCCCTCCTAACGGAGTTGCGCCGCCAACCAGCAAAATTGACGGTGGGAAAAGAAATATTAGGATGTTATCTAATAACAAGGAGAAAAAGAAAACTAAGTGGGACAATGGAGAAAATTTTTCACTTTTGTTTTAGTGACTATTGTTTTTCTTCTTAAGACAAAAAAAGATATTCTGCCTGGCCCTGGAGAGAAGAACTAATATCGTTTTTAAGATTTAAAATCGAATAAAAACCATGAGAAAACAAGAGTCAAATAGGTTTTGAGTATGTGAACATTTCCTATCTGACCTTTTCACTTCTACAATTATGGCATGACGCCACCAAAGCAAGGGGAGGAAAAGATGTATAACGACAAGAAGAAGAATACATATTAGTAAATATTCTTCTGCAGTGTATAACGCGAAATACGCCTAATTACCAACTCCGTGAAAATATAAATATACCAAAAAAGCATGGCAGCAAATTACTTATAAAATATTGCCAACCCAAAATCTAAAAAACGGAACCAGTATTGTCATGTCGCATCCAATCAAATTCTGGAAGAGACACAAGTATACTAATCACAATAGGTGTTACACAAGCATTTGTTTTGTCCTTCATAACGGAGTCCCCAAAGTCAACCACAAAATTGACAGAAAAGAAATATTTAAACTGCATACGTTTCATAGAGAAAAAATAATGTAAGTTTAGTTTTAAATGGAGTGAAAAAATTAAATTTTTGTCTCAGTGACCAGTGTTTTTTCCTGGAGACAAAAAAGATATTCGCCTGGTTTTGGGAGAGAAGAAACCGGATGTCATCGCTTTTGGGGAGACAAACTGAAACAGGCAACACTAGCGTGGGAAAATAGGAGTCAAATAGGTTTCGATATGTAATACTTCCTATCTCGACTCTTTCACTCGACAATTAAGTGCGCTGGGTTTCTCTTCACCACACAAGGGGAGAGGAAAAAGATATGGGAGGAACTAGCTCGAGAAATATTAAGACAGCAAGGAATAATTTTTCTCCACCAAGATAACGCGAGTGTTTCACCGACGAACCTAAGAAAATATAGAAACACACTGGATGTTTTAAAGAAAGCGAATGATTTTATAACATGGACAACCGAAACTCCGAAAAATCAAAACGAGAATTGCCGCCGCCGTGACTCTCGATCTCCTAATTCCTCCGAGGAGGGATGGCATACGGACCGTCAGGTCAGAGAGGCGACAAGTACTTGTTTTGTCCCTCTCTAATTTGCTTTCTAAGTCAACCATGTACCAAAAGGTGTGGAAAAGAAATATTTAAACATAATATGTTCCCATGAGAAAATAATAAAGTTTCCAGTTTTAAATGGAGTGAAAAATTAAATTTTTGCTTGTGTGACTAGTGTTTTTTCTCCTGAAGACTCAAAACATATTCTGCCTGGTTTTGGAGAGAAGAAACCTATTGTACGTTTTGGGAGACGAAACCGAAACAAAAATCATGCCATGGGAAAATAAGAGCCAAATAGAGTTCCCCCATGTAATACTTCCTATTCGAATTTTCACTTGCCACCAAGGGCGCTATTTCTTCACATACAAGGGTAGAGAGAAAAGATATGGGAGAACGAGCCTAAGAAATATTACATTAGTGAATACTCTTCCCGCACTTCCGCATAACGCGAGTACGCCGACCTACGAACCGGTGAAAATATAAACACACTAAAGGCGCGAAAAACAGCAAATGACGGAAAATATTGCCAACCGAAACTCCGAAAAAATCAAACTGGAATTGCCGTCACGATTCCTCTCAACTCGAATTCCTCCGAGGAGGGATGGTATACTAATCATTGGGTTGTAGGTGCTACAGCTGCTAATTGTTTTTGTCCTCCTAACGGGTTTTCAAAGTCGACCAAAGAAAATGTTCACCATGTGTGAAGAAATATTAAAACATAAATATTACTGTGGAGAAAATGTAAATAATGTGTTTAGTTTTAAATGAGGAAAAAAAATTAAATTTTTGCCTGAGTGACTAGTGTTTTTCTCTCGAGACAAAAAAAGATATTCGCCTGGTTTTGGAGAGAAGAAACTTACGTGGTCGCTGGGGAGACGGTAAAATCCAACAAAATACTAGCGTCAAAAATAAGAGAGTCAAACAGGTTTAAGAAAAGTATTTCTCCTCATTCGACTTTTCATACTGTACATCGATGGCAAAGGCTTCTTCACACAAGGGGAGAGGAAAAAAGATAATGGGTGAAATCAGCACAAGAAGGGTTACATTAGTGAATACTCTTCTCGCACTTCCAGATAACGCGAAAGTAATACCTACTAACCTTTGAAAATATAAAACACACCAGCAAGGCGCCGTTAGCAAATGACGGAAAATATTGCCTGGGAAAACTTCAAAAATCAAACTGGAATTGCCGCCGGACTCGAATCAAATTCCTCCGAGGAGGGATGCGCTCCCTAATCATTTCGTCAGAAAAGGTGCTTGCCACTTGTTTTTGTCTCCTCCTACACTGGTTTTCAAGTCAACCAAAGAAATTGCTGAAAAGAAATATTTAAAACACAATATAAGCCATGAGAAAAAATAATGTGTTTAGTTTTAAAATGGGAGAAAAAAAATTAAATTTTTGCCTGAGTGACTAGTGTTTTTTCTCCTCGAGACAAAAAGATATTCCTACCGGTTTTGGAGAGAAGAAAATCGACAGGTCGCTGGGAGACGTAAACCGAAACAAAACACTAGCGGGGGAAAATAAGAGTCAAATAGGTTTCTGACATGTATTACCTCCAGATCCGACTTCTCACTCTACACCAAGGGCGTCTCTTCACTGCACAAGGGAGTGAGAAAAGACATGGGAGGAACGTAGCGCGAGAAATATTACATTAGTGAATAATTTTCTCGGCACCTGCATAACGCGAGTACGCCGACCAACGAACCGTAGAAAATATAAACACACCACATTTGCGAAAGAAAGCAAATGGACGGAAAACATAGACAACCGAAACTCCGAAAAATCAAAACGAGAATTGCCGGGGCGGCCGGGACTCGACCGGGAATCCTCCGGAAGGAGGGATGGTATACTAATCATTGGGTTGTAGAAAGGCAATGGCGTACTTGTTTTGTCCCTCCTAACAGGTAAGTCAAAGTCAACCAGCAAAAATTGGAGTGTGGGAAAAGAAATATTTAAACATAATATGTTTGCGGAGAAAAAATAATGTGTTTAGTTTTAAATGGAGAAAAAAATTAAATTTTTGCTCTGAGTGACTAGTGTTTTTTTCTCCTCGAGACAAAAAAGATATTCGGCCCTGTTTTGATAGAGGAACTGACAGGTCGCTGGGTATACGAAAAACCGAAACAAAACACTAGCGTGGGAAAAGAGGATTCAAATATACTTCGAGCATGCAATACTTCCTGAGTCCGACCTTTCACTCTACACTAAGGGCGCTGCCTTTCACCATGCACAAGGGGAGAGGAAAAGATATGGAGGAACGAAAGCGCAAGAAATATTATATCAAACAGAATAATTTTTTGGCACAAGATAACGCTAGTACCACCTACGAATCCTATGAAAATATAAACACACTAAAGGCGCGAAGTAGGCAAATGACGGAAAAATATTGGCAACCAAACTCCGGTAAATCAAAACGGGAATTGCCGCCGACTCGAATTCGAAATCCCTCCGAGGAGTGGATGGCATACTAATCATTTCGTCAGAAAGGCGTTTCAAGCGATTTGTTTTGTCCCTCCTAACGTGGTTTTCTAAGTCAACCAAAGAAAATTGACGCGAGAAGAAACATTTAAACATAATATGTTTGCGGAGAAAAAAATAATGTGTTTAGTTTTAAATGGAGAAAAAAATTAAATTTTTGTCGCGAGTGACTAGTGTTTTTTCCTCGACAAAAAAAGATATTCGGCCTGCTTGGAGAGAAGAACCTGATGGTCGTTTGGGAGGATCTAAAACCTAAACAAAAACACTAGCGTGGAAAATAAGAGCCAGATAGGTTTCGACGTGCAATACTTTCTCTCTGACCTTTCACTCTACACCAAGGGCAGCTGCTTCTTCACCACACAAGGGGAGAGGAAAAAGATATGGGAGGAACGAAAGAAAGAAATATTACATTAGTGAATAATTTTCCTGGCACGGTATAACGCGAGTACGCCGACCTACGAATCCGTGAAAATGTCCAACACACTAAAGGCGCGAAAGAAAGCAAATGACGGAAAAATATTGCCAATCAAAACCAAAAATCAAACGAGAATTGCCGCCGACCCGAATTTAATCCTCCGAGGACGCATGGCACACTAATTATTGGGTTAGAAAAGTACAGCCACGATTTGTTTTGTCCCCTCCTAACGGGTTTTCAAAGTCAACCAGCAAACCAGCGGTGGAAAAGAAATATTTAAACATAACATGTTTGGCGAGAAAAAATAATGTAAGTTTAGTTTAAACAGGTGCATCTTTTTTTCACTTTTGTCGGAGTGACTAGTGTTTTTTCTCCTCGGCATTAAAAAGATATTCAAGCCCGTGTTTTGGAGAGAAGAAACTGACAGGGTCGCTTTGGGAGACCTAAAAAACCGTAACAAAACACTAAGGCAGCAAGAGTCAAATAGGTTTCGAGAAGGGTTACTTCCTTTATCAAATTTTCACTCTACACCAAGGGCAGCCTCTTCATCACAAGGGAGAGGAAAGATATGGGAGGAACGAGTTGAAGAAATATTACATTAGTGAATAATTTTCCTATGCACGTATAACGCGCGAGTACGCCCACCTGCTTCTAACCTATGAAAATATAAACACAATTAAAGGCGCAAAAGAAAGCAAATGACTAAAAATATTGCCAACCGCAAACTCCTAAAAATCAAACAAGAATTGCCACGCGTCGACTGGACCTGAATTCCTCCGAGGAGGGATGGTATACTAACTGGCTGGGTTGTAGGTGCTAAGGCCGTACTCTGTTTTGTCCTCCTAACGGGTTTTCAAAGCTAACCATCAAAATTAAGGTGGGAAAAGAAAAATATTTGTAACTAAATATGCTTCTGCGGAGAAAAATACCGTGTTTAGTTTTAAATGGAGAAAAAAATTAAATTTTTGTCGGAGTGACTAGTGTTTTTTCTCCTCGAGACAAAAAAGATATTCGCCTGGTTTTGGAGTATAAGAATCGATGTACGCTTTGGGAGACCTAAAACCGAAACAAAAACACTAGCGTGGGAAAATAAGAGTCAAATAGGTTTGTATATGTAATACTTCCTATCTGGATCTTTCACTGTACAATTAAGGGCAGCGCTCTTCACGGCACAAGGAGATAGAAAGATATGGGAGGAACGAAAGCGCAAGAAATATTGATATTATATAATAATTTTCCGTACTACATAACGCGAGTACGCCACCTACTTAACCGGTGGAAAATATAAACACACTAAAGGCGCCAAAGAAAGCGAATGACGGAAAATATTGCCAACCGAATCTTCAAAAATCCGAGCGAGAATTGCCGGGGCCGACTGGAATTCGGAATTTCTCCGGGCAGAGATTGAACAATAATCATCAGTCAGAAAAGCGCTACCATGACTTGTTTTGTCCCCTCCTAACGGGTTTTCAAAGTCAACCAGCAAAAATTATGTGAAAAGAAATATTTAAACATAATATGTTTATGGGAGAAAAAAATAATGTGTTTAGTTTTAAATGGAGAAAAAAATTAAATTTTTTTGTTTGAGTGATCAGTGCCTTTCTCGGGAGACAAAAAAGATATTCGGCCCGGGAGCTTGGAGAGAAGAAACCGACAGGCTGGCTCAGAGACGAAAACCGAAACAAAAAACACTATCGTGGGAAAATAAGAGTCAAATAGGTTTCGATATGTGAACATTTCTCAGTCCGACCTTTCACTCTCTGCCAATTGGAAGGGTGCCGTTTCTTCACCACACAAGGGGAGAGGGAAAAAGATATGGGAGGAACGAGCAAGAAATATTACATTAGCGAATAATTTTCCGGCACGGTATAACGCGAGTACACCGACCCACGAACCGGTGAAAATATAAACACACTAAAGGCGCGATGGAAAGCAAACGACTAAAATATTGCCAACCAAAATTCGGAAAAATCAAAACGAGAATTGCTACGTCATGACTGGACCTCAATCCCTCCGAGGAGTGGGATGGCATACTAATTCATCAAGTTGTAGAAAGACAAATGCCACTTGTTTTGTCCCTCCTAGTCCTGTTTTCTAAGTCAACCAAAGAAAATTGGCTGTGGGAAAAAGAAATATTTAAACATAATAAGCCTAAAGAGAAAAAATAATGTGTTTAGTTTTAAATGGAAAAAAAGCACTAAATTTTTGTCGTATGACTCATGCTTTTTTTCTCCTCATGACTAAAAACATATTCGGCCTGGTTTTTGGAGAGAGGAAGAATCGAGTTAGTGTCGCTTTGGGAGACGAAACCGAACAAAAACACTAGCGTGGGGAAAATAAGAGTCAAATAGGTTTTATATGTACACTTCCTATCCCGACTCCTTTCACTCTACACCAAGGGTGCCGCTTCCCTTCACCACACAAGCGAGGTGAGGAAAAAAGATATGCAGGGAATGAGCATAACATTTCTCACATTAGTCAACAATTTTCCCACCAAGAGCAATTCGAGCACAACCCACGAACCGGTGAAAATATAAACACACAAAAGAAGTGAAAGAAAGCAAATGACGGAAAATATTGCCAACCCGAATCTCCGAAAAATCAAAACGAGACTGTCACGTCGGACTCGACCCTACCCCTCCGAGGAGGGATGACATACTAATCATTGTCAGAGGCGCTTTTACAATGCCACTTGTTTTGTCCCTCCTAACGGGTTTTTCAAGCCAACCAGCAAAATTATGTAAAAGAAATATTTAAACATAATATAAGCCAAGGGAGAAAAAATAATGTGTTTAGTTTTAAATGGAGAAAAAAATTAAATTTTTGCTCTGAAAGTGACTAGCGTTTTTTTTCTCCCTCGAGACAAAAAAGATATTCGCCTGGTTTTTGGTAGAAGAAATCAGACAAAGGTCGCTGGGAGACGAAAAACCGAACAAAATGATAGCGTAAAAAAATAAGATTCAAATAGGTTTGGATATGGGTCACTTCCTATCGGAATTTTCACTTCATTAGATTAAGGGCGTCATTTCTCTTCACCACGTTGTTGTGTGAGAGGAAAGAGGCAGAGAAACTGAGTGAAGAAATATTACATCAGTGGTCACTCTTCTCTGTACTCGCATAACGCGAGTACGCCGACCTACGAATCCTAAGTGAAAGTCTACAAGACACCAGGAGCACAAAAGAAAGCAAATGACTTAAAATATTGACAACCGTAACTAAAAATCAAAACGAGAATTGTCACACGGGACTCGGACCCGGAATTCCTCCGAGGAGGAATGGCATTGGAATCACTAATAGAAGTACACGGCCACTTGTTTTGTCCTCCTAACGGGTTTTCAAGTCAACCAAAGAAAATTGGCGGTGGTGCTATGTCAGAAGAAGAGAAGCCATGTCCCGGGAGAAAAAAATAATGTGTTTAGTTTTAAATGGAGAAAAAAATTAAATTTTTATTTTAGTGACTAGTGTTTTTTCTCCTCGAGACAAAAAAAGATATTCGGCCCGGGTTTTTGGAGAGAAGAAAATCGAAGGTGTCTTCATTGGAGATCAAAGTCCTCAACAAAACACTAGCGGGGGAAAATCATAGCCAAATAGGTTTGTATATGTAATACTTCCTATCCGACCTTTCACTTCTACACCAAGGGCGTTAAAATGCTTTCCACCACACAAGGGGAGAGAAAAAGATATGGGAGGAACGAGCGCAAGAAATATTACATTAGTGAATAATTTTCCGGCACTAAGATAACGCGAGTACGCCTGTAATTTTACCAACCTGCGAAAATACAAGACACCAAAGGCAGCAAACAGAGCTAAACACGAAAAATATTGACAACCGAAACTTAAAAAAATCAAAACGAGAATTATCAGCCATGACTCGAATCCCTGGGACCTCCGAGGAGGGATGGCATACTAATCAGGAGGTCAGAAAAGTTATGCCGCGATTTACTTTGTCCCCTCCTAACGTGTTTTCTAAGTCAACCACAAAACAAGGTGAGAAAAGAAATATTTAAACATAATATGTTTGGTGAGAAAAAATAATGTGTTTAGTTTTAAATGGAGAAAAAGGCCCAAATTTTTGTCTAGTGACTAGTGTTTTTTCTCCTCGAGACAAAAAAGATATTCGACCGGTTTTGGAGAGAAGAAACCTATTGCAGGTCGCTTGGGAGCATTTAAAACCGAAACAAAAACACTAGCGTGGGAAAATAAGAGTCAAATAGGTTTTCGATATGTGTTACTTCCGGTCCACTCACTCGCCACCGCGTTGCCTCTTCACCACACAAGGGGAGAGGAAAAAGATATCGGAGGAACGAGCGCAAGAAATATTACATTAGTGAATAATTTTTCTCGGCACGGCAGAATTTTAGTACTACACCTACTAACCGAAAGAAAATATAAACACACTAAAGGCGAGGAAGAAAGCAAATGACGTAAAAATATTGCCAACCTAAACTCCGGAAAATCAAAACTGGAATTGTCACGCCGACTGACCCGAATTCCTCCTCGGCGAGGGGATGTAATACCAATCATTACTGCTGTAGGTGCTACAAATGCATGATTTGTTTTGTCCCTCTCAATTGTCTTCAAATGCAACCATCAAAATTGGTTGTGGGAAAAGAAATATTTAAACATAATATGTTTAAGTGGAGAAAAAATAATGTGTTTAGTTTAAAATGGAGAAAAAAATTAAATTTTTGTCTGAGTCACTAGTGTTTTTTCTTTCCCAGACAAAAAAATATTCGCCTGGTTTTGGAGAGAAGAATCGATATCGCTGTGGGAGACGAAAATCAAAACAAAACACTAGCTATGGGAAAATAAGAGTCAAATAGGTTTCCATATGTAATACTTCCTATCTCGACCTTTCACTCTACAAATTCAAGCAAGAAGAAGTTCTTCACCACGCACAAGGAGAGAAAAAAATATATATAAGGAACAAGAGCGTTATAAGAAAATATTACATTAGTGAATAATTTTCCGGCTCGAGATAATGCAATGAGACACCTACGAACCGGTAGAAATATAAACACACCAAAGGCGCGAAAGAAATGAAATGATCGAAAAATATTGACAACCGAAACTCCGAAAAATCAAAACGATTTTCCACGGCTGACTAATCTGAATTTCTCCGAGGAGGATGGCATACTAACTGTTGGGTTGTAGGTGCTACAGCGGCGACTTGTTTTGTCCCCTCTCTCAACGGGTTTTCTAAGTCAACCCACAGTACCATGTTGAAAAGAAATTTTTAAACATAATATGTTTCATGAGAAAAAATAATGTGTTTAGTTTTAAATGAGAAAAAAAAAAATTAAATTTTTGTCGGAGTGACTAGTGTTTTTCTCCTCGACAAAAAAGACATTCTGGCCCTGCTTGGAGAGAAAGAACTCGACAGGTCGCTAAGACGAAACCGAAAAAACAAAAAAAACACTAGCGTGTAGGCCCATGGGAGTCAAATAGGTTTCGACATGTAATACTTCTCCTATCCGACCTTTCACTCTACACCAAGGGCAGCGTCTCTCTTCACCACAAGGGGAGAGGAAAGATAGAGGAGGAACGAGCTAAAGAAATATTACATTAGTGAATAATTTTTCTCGTGGGGCACCTGCATAACGCGAGTACGCCCACCTACCAATCCAGCGAAAATATAAACACACTAAAGGCGCGAAAGAAAAGCAAACGACGGAAAATATTGCCAACCGAAACTCCGAAAAATCAAAACGAGAGCCTCCGCTGCCGGGACTCGACCCTAATTCCTCCGAGGAGGGATGGCATACTTCAATTATCAAGTTGTAGGTGCTAAATGGGCGAATTATTTTGTCCCCTCCTAACGGGTTTTCTAAGTCAACCAAAGAAAATTGGCGGTGGAAAAGTAAAATATTTAAACATAATATGTTTGCGGAGAAAAAATAATGTGTTTAGTTTTAAATGGAGAGAAAAATTAAATTTTTGTCTTAGTGACTAGTGTTTTTTCCTCGAGACTAAAAAGATATTCAGCCTCGGTTTTTGGAGAGAAGAAACCGACAGGTCAAGCCTGGGAGACGCTGAAAACCGAAACAAAACACTAGCGTGGGAAAATAAGAAACAAACAGGTTTCGATATGTAATACTTCCTATCTGACCTTTCACTCTACACCAAGGGCAGCTGCTTCTTCACTCATGGGAAGAGGAAAAAGATATGGGAGGAACGTAGCGCAAGAAATATTACATTAGTGAATGACCCTCTCTCAACGATAGCCTGAGGACGCCCGACCTTACGAACCTATGGGAACATAAACACACTGGGGCCGTTAAAGAAAGCAAATGATTTTGAAAATATTAAAGCAACTGTCTCAAAAATCAAATCAAGAATTGTCATTTCAGACTCGAATTTAACTCTTCCTAGGAGGATTACATAATAATCAATACAGGAAAGCAGCAAACATGATTTGTTTTATCCCTCCTAACGGGTTTTCTAAGTCAACCAGCAAAAATTAAGGTGGGAAAAGAAATATTTAAACATAATATAAGCCTATGGAGAAAAAATAATGTGTTTAGTTTCAAATGGAGAAAAAAAAAAATTAAATTTTTGGTTTGAGTGATTCAGTGCTTTTTCTCCTCGAGACAAAAAAGATGATCACTGCCTGGCTTTGGAGAGAAGAATCGACAACTGTCAGAGACTAAACTAAAACAAAACACTAATATGGGGGAAATGAAGAGCCAAACAGGTCTTCACATATGTAATACTTCCTATCCGACCTTTCACTCTACACCAAGGAAAGGCTCTCTTTCTGTCGTACACAAGGGGAGAGGAAAAAGATATGGGACGAACGAGCCCAAGAAATATTACATTAGTGAATAATTTTCCGGCATCAGCATAACGTTGTTATCACCACCTACCCACCTTAGAAAATGAACACACTAAAGGCGCGAAAGAAAGCAAATGTCGACTCGGGAAAAATATTGCCAACCGAAACTGGGTAAAAACCAAACGCAGAATTGCCGCGGCCGGGACTGGACCCGGACCCTCCGAAGAGGGATGGCATACTAACTATCAAGTGGTAGGTGCCACAATGCACACTCTGTTTTGTCCCCTCTCAACGGGTTTTCTAAGTCAACCAAAGAAAATTGGCGGTGGAAAAAGAAATACCTAAATATACATAGGTTTGATGAGAAAAAATAATAAGTCTATTTTTAAATGGAGAAAAAAATTAAATTTTTGCTCTGATGGACTATTGTTTTTTCTCCTCTGAGACTAAAAAGATATTCAGCCTGGTTTTGGAGAGAAGAAATCGAAGGTGTGGTCGCTATGGGGAGACTAAAAAACCGAAACAAAACACTAGCGTGGTGGGCCAAGATCCAAATAGGTTTCGATATGTAATACTTCCTATCCGAACTTTCACTGCACTACAAGTGCTATTTCTTCAGCTCACAATGGGGAGAGGAAAAGATATCGGAGTGAACCAGCCATGCAAGAAATATTACATTAGTGAATAATTTTTCCTGGATCGTATAACGCGAGTACGCCATCATTTAACCGGTGAAAATATAAACACAATTAAAGGGGCGAAAGAAAGCGAATGACGGAAAAATATTGCCAACCTAAACTCCGAAAAATCAAAACGGGTACTGCCGCCGACCGAATCTCCCGGTTTCTTCCGAGGAGGGATGGCATAATAATCATGTAAGAAATACAGCTATTACTTGTTTTGTCCCCTCCTAACGGGTTTTCTAAGTCAACCAAAGAAAATATGTGGGAAAAGAAAATATTTAAACACATGAAGTTTCATGAGAAAATAATGTGTTTAGTTTTAAATGGAGAAAAAAAAATAAATTTTTGCCTGAGTGACTAGTGCTTTTTCTCCTCAAGACAAAAGAGATATTCGTCTGGTTTTGAGAGAAGAAAACCCATGTACGCTTGGGAGACCTAAAAATCGGAACAAAACACTAGGATGGGAAAATAAGAGTCAAATAGGTTTGTATATGTAATACTTCCTATCGACTCTTTCACTTCTACACTAAGGGCAGCGCTTCTTCACCAGACAAGGGAGAGGGGAAAGATATTTGAGGAAACGAAAGAAATATTACATTAGTAAATAATTTTCCTGCATTGTATAGAATGCGAGAATTTCACCTTACTGAATCGGTGAAAATATAAATTATCTAAAGGGGGGAAAGTAAGCGAAATGATTTAAAAAATATTGCCAACCGAAACTCTAAAAAATCAAAACGAGAATTGCCGCTGCCGACTCGAATTCTGAATTCCTCCTCGGTGAGGGATGGCATACTAAACTGGATCACAAAGTACAAATGGCCACTTGTTTTGTCCCTCCTAACGGGTTTTCGGGGTCAACCAAGAAAATTGGCGGTGGAAAAGAAATATTTAAACATAATATGTTTGCGGAGAAAAAAAATAATGTGTTTAGTTTGCAATGGAGTAAAAAATTAAATTTTTGTCGGAGTTATTCAGTGTTTTTTTCTCCTCGAGACAAAAAAGATATTCGCCTGGTTTTGGAGAGAAGAAATCGGATGGTCGCTTTGGGAGACGAAAAACCGAAACAAAAACACTAGCGTGGGAAAATAAGAGTCAAATAGGTTTCCATATGTAATACTTCCTATCTCGACCTTTCACTCTACAATTAAGGGCGCTGCCTTTTTCACCACACAAGGTCAGGAAATGATATGGGAGGAACGAAAGCGCGAGAAATATTACATTAGTGAATAATTTTCCGCACCAGATAACGTTGTGCACGCCGACTCACGAATCGGCGAAAATATAAACAATAATTAAAGGCGCCGAAAAGAAAGCAAATGACTCTGAAAAATACGTCCAACTAAATTCCAAACGAGAATTGCCGCCGACGACACCGAATTTCTCCGAGCAGGGATGGCATACTAATTTATTGGGCTGAAGCAGTAACAATGGCCATTTGTTTTGTCCCCTCCTAACGGGTTTTCAAAGTCAACCGAAGAAAATTGGCGGGGGAAAGAAATAGAAACACAATATGCTCATGAGAAAAAATGTACGGGTTTAGTTTTAAATGGAGAAAAAAAATTAAATTTTTGTCGGAGTGATTCGCGTTTTTTCTCTCGAGACAAAAAAGATATTCGGGCCTGGTTTTGGAGAGAAGAAATCGATGTGGTCGCTTCAGAGACGAAAACCGGAAACAAAACACTAGCGTGGGAAAATAAGAGTCAAATAGGTTTCCCATGTAATACTTCTCCATCCGAATCTTCACTGTACACCGAAGGGCAAATGCCCTCTTCACTTAAGGAGAGAAAAAGACAGGGGAGGAACCAGCCAGAAAATAGGGCCACATCACAGAATTACTTTCTCTGCACGCATAACGCGAGTACGCCGACTTCACGAACCGGTGAAAATATAAACACACTAAAGGCGCGAAAGAAAGCAAATGACGGAAAATACCACAAACCGAAACTCCGAAAAATCAAAACGAGAATTGCCGCTGCCGGGACCCAGAATCCTGAAATCCTCCCCAGGAGTGGATGGCATACCAATCACTGTCCAGAAAGAAGGCGACTTGTTTTGTCCCTCCCTAACGGGTTTTCAAAGTCAACCAAAGAAAATTGGCGGGGAAAAGAAATGGTCAGAAACATAATATGTTTCATGGAGAAAAAATAATGTGTTTAGTTTAAGTTTGAGGAAAAAATTGGGGTACTGTCTAGTGACTAGTGTTTTTTTCTCTCGAGACAAAAAAGATATTCCGCCTGGTTTTGGAGAGAAGAAATCGACAGTAGTCGCTTTGGGAGACGAAAACCAAATGTAAACACTATAGCGTAAGAAAATGTCAAGAAATGCCACAATAGGTTTGGATATAAACATTACTTCCTATCCGACCTTTCACTCTACACCAAGGTGCTCTCTTCACTCAAGGGGAGAGGAAAAAGATAAGGGATGCACCAGCTCGAGAAATATTACATTAGTGAATAATTTTCCTGCACCCAGATAACGGTAGCACGCCCGACTCTACTAACCCATAGAAAATATAAACACACCAAAGGCACGAAAGAAAGCAAATGACGGAAAAATATTGCCAACCGAAACTCCGAAAAATCAAAACGAGAATTAAAGCTGACTTAGTTCAAGGAATTCCTCCGAGGAGGGATGGCATACTACTGATTGGGTTGTGGGTGCCACAAATGCCACTTGTTTTGTCCCTCCTAACTAAGTTTTCTAAGTCAACCAAAGAAAATTAAAGGTGGAAAAAGAAATATTTAAACATAATATGTTTATGGAGAAAAAAATAATGTGTTTAGTTTTGAATGGAGAAAAAATTAAATTTTTTGCCTGAGCAATTAGTGTTTTTTCTCCTGATAAAAAGATATTCCAGCTCCGGTTTTGGAGAGAAGTAATCGACGGTGGTCGCTGGGGAGACGAAAACCGAATAAAAACACTAGCGTGGGGAAAGAAGAGTCAAATAGGTTTCGATATTTAATACTTTCTATCCGACTCTTCACGCACACCATGGGTGCCGTCTCTTCACCACACAAGGAGAGGAAAAAAGATATGGGATGAACGAGCGCAAGAAATATTACATTAGTGAATAATTTTCCCGGCACCTGTGAGCAACGCGAGTACGCTCACCTACGAACCGGGTAGGAAAATATAAACACACCAAATATGCTAAAGAAAGCAAATGACGGAAAAATATTGCCAACCGAAACTTTTAAAAATCAAAACGAGAATTGCCGCTTAGACTGGAATCGAATTCTCCCAGGAGGGATGGCATACTAATCATTGGGTTGTAGGTGCCACAGCCGGCGACTTGTTTTGTCCCTCCTAACTAGTTTTCTAAGTCAAACTAAAAATGGCTGGTTTTAGCAAATATTAAAACATAATATGAATATGAGAAAACATTTTTTGTTTAGTTTTAAATGGAGAAAAAACTAAATTTTTGTCGGAGTGACTACAAAGTTCCCCCTCCTCTTCTCCATATTGTTATTCTGCCTGCTTTTGGAGAGAGAAGAAAGTTCCGACAGTCGCTGGGATATCTAAACCGAAACAAAAACACTAAAGGTGTTTTTAAGATGTCAAATAGGTTTCGATATGTACACTTCCTATCCGACCTTTCACTCTACACCAAGGGCGCTGGCCTCTTCACCACTCGCGAGCGCAAAAAGATATGGGAGGAACGAGTTTAAGAAATATTACATTAGTGAATAATTTTTCCTGGTACTCAGATAACGCGATAAAGAATAATCACGAACCTATGAAAATATAAACACACTAAAGGCGCGAAAGAAAGCGAATGACGAAAAATATTGCCAACCGAATTTTAAAATCGAAACGATCATTGCTGGCCGCCGTGATTCTGGACCCACCCCTCCGAGGATTGACCGCATACCAATCAATAATAGAAGCACAATAAAGACCAGTTCGTCCTCTCCTAACGGGTTTTTCAAGTCAACCAAAGAAAATTGGCGGTAAAGAAATATTTAAACATATTATGTTTTATGGAGAAAAAATAATGTGTTTAGTTTTAAATGGAGAAAAAAATTAAATTTTTGCTCTGAAAGTGACTATGTTTTTTTTCTCCTCGAGACGAAAAGACATTCGCCCGTCTTTGGAGAGAAGAACTTGATGTGGTCGCTTTGGGAGACGAAAAACCGAAACAAAAACACTAGCGTGGGAAAATAAGAGTCAAATAGGTTTCGGGAGCAGTGTAATACTTCCTATCCGACCTTCTCTACTCTACAATTAAGGCGCGTCTCTTCACCACACAAGGGGAGAGGAAAAAGATATGGGAGGAACGAAGCAAGAAATATTCCAGGAGTGAATACCTTTTCTCGGCACGGTATAACGCGAGTACGCCCGACTCCACGAACCGGTGAGAGTCATAAACACACCAAAAGCGCGGAAGAAAATGATTTTACATGCCAAACGAAACTCCGAAAAAATCAAAACCAGAATTGCCGCCACGGACTGGACCCTAATCCCTCCGAGGAGGGATGGCATACTAATCTTTGGCTGTCGAGAAGTACAGCTTAAGCAATTCTCTGTTTTGTCCCTCCTAACGTGTTTTCAAAGTCAACCAGCAAAAATTGGATGTGGAAAAGAAATATTTAAACATAATATGTTTAAGTGAGAAAAAAAATAAATGTGTTTAGTTTAAAATGGAGAAAAAAAATTAAATTTCTTTGTCGGAGTGACTAGTGTTTTTTCTCCTCGAGACAAAAAAGACATTCGGCCTGATGGAGAGAAGAAACTTGTTGTGGTCTAAGAGAACAAAAACCGAAACAAAAAACACTAGCGGTGAAAAATAAGAGCTGCATAGGTTTCAATATGTAATACTTCCCATCTGACTTTTCACTCTTACACCAAGGGCAGCGTCTCTTCACGCACAAGGAGAGGAAAAAAGATATGGGAGGAACGAGTAAGAAATATTACATTAGTGAATAATTTTTCCCGGCATCAGCATAACTGCGAGGTCACGACCTACTTAACCTAAAAATACAAACAACACACTAAAAGCACAAAAGAAAGTAAATGACGGAAAAATATTGCCAACCGAAACTCCGAAAAAAATCAAAACGAGAGACTGCTGGCCGTCTGACTGGACCTGATCCCCTCCGAGGAGGGATGGTAGCACTAATCACATGGTGTGTTAAGCACGGCGACTTGTTTTGCTCCTCCTTGTAATGGAGTTTCCTGGGTCAACCAGCAAAAATTATGGAAAAGAAATATTTAAACATAATATGTTTATGGAGAAAAAAAATAATGTGTTTAGTTTAAAATGGAGAAAAAAAATTAAATTTTTGCCTGAAAGGATCAGTGTTTTTTTTCTCCTAGACAAAAAAGACATTCTTACTGTTCTTGGAGAGAAGAAAATCACAGGTCGTTGGGGAGACGAAATCCAAAACAAAAACACTAGCGTGGGAAAATAAGAGTCAACATGTTTCGATGCAGTGTATTACTTTCCTGGTCCGACCTTCCTGCTGAATTGCGGCGCGTTTCTTCACTCATGGGGAGAGGAAAAAGATATGGGATGAACGAGCGCAAGAAATATTAATATTAGTGAATAATTTTCCGGTACCTGCATAACGCGAGTACGCCGACCCACAAACCGGTGAAAATACAAACACACCAAAGGCGAAAGAAAGCAAATGATGCGGAAAATATTAAATACAACCGAAACTCCGAAAAATCAAACGAGAATTGCCATGCTGGACCGAATCCGAAATTCCTCCGAGGAGGGGCCACACACTATTGGGTTGGTGCTACAGCGCGACTTGTTTTGTCCCTCCAAACGGGTAAGCCAAGTCAACCAAAGAAAACTACATGTGGGAAAGAATATTTAAACATAATATGTTTGCGGAGAAAAAATAATGTGTTTAGTTTAAATGGAGAAAAAAATTAAATTTTTGTCGAGTGAATTAGTAAGCTTTTTTCTCCTCGAGACAAAAAAGATATTCTGCCTGCTTGGGCGAGAAGAACCCATAAATTGCTGGGAGACTAAAAATCGACACAAAAACACTAGCGTGGGGAAAATAAGAGTCAAATAGGTTTTACATGCATACTTCCGATCCACCTTTTCACTCTACACCATAAGGCTTTTCACCACACAAGGGAGAGGAAAAAGATAGGGGAGGAACTAAAGCAAGAAATATTACATTAGTGAATAATTTTCCCGCACTTTATAACGCGAGTACGCCGACCTACGAACCGGTGAAAATACAAACACACTAGTACAAAGGTTTAAAGAAAGCGAATGACGGAAAAATATTGCCAACCTAAACCTCCGAAAAAATCAAAACTGGAATTAAGGCCGCCGGATTCAATCTTGAATTCCTCCAAGAGAGGGATGCAATCATTAATCATTGGGTTAAAAGTACAGTCAAGCATTTGTTTTGTCCCTCCCAACGGGTTTTCTAAGTCAACCAGCAAAAATTAAGCAAAGGGAAAAGAAATATTTAAACATACATACTGTGGGCGGAGAAAAAATAATGTGCTTAGTTTTAAAATGGAGAAAAAAAATTAAATTTTTGCCCAATTACCAGTGTTTTCTTTTTCTTCCCATATCAAAAAAAGATATTCGGCCTGGTTTTGGAGAGAAGAAACTGACAGGCCGCTTTGGGGATAAAAACCGAAACAAAAACACTAGTTTGGGGAAATATTTCTCAAACAGGCTTCAATATGTAATATTTCTCCTATCCGACCTTTCACTTCTGCACCAAGGGCGTCACTTTTCCACCATGCCAATAAGGGGAGAGGAAAAAGATATGGGGAGGAACGAGTTAAAGAAATATTACATTAGTGAATAATTTTCCTGCACGTATATAACGCGAGTACGCCCACTTCCATTAACCGGGTGAAAATACAAACACAATTAAAGGCGCCGAAGAAAGCAAATGACGGAAAATATTGCCAACCGAACCTTGGTAACCATGCAAACGAGAATTGCCTGCCCACTGGACCTGAATTTCCCGAGGAGGGATGGCACAATCACTGTCAGAGGCAGTCATGGGGCCACACTATTTGTCCCTCCTAACGGGTTTTCTAAGTCAACCAGCAAAATTAAGGTGGGAAAGGAAATATTTAAACATAATATGTTTGCGGAGAAAAAATAATGTGTTTAGTTTTAAATGGAGAAAAAAAATTAAATTTTTGTTTAGTGACCAGTGTTTTTTCTCCTCGAGACAAAAAAGATATCTCGGCCCATTTTGGAGAGAATAACCCGAAGAGGTCGCTTGGGAGACGAAAAACCGAACAGCCCACTAGCGTGGGAAAATAAGAGTCAAATAGGTTTGCATATGTAATACTTGATCCGATCTTTCACTCTACACCAAGGGCGCTGCCTCTTTCACCACACAAGGGAGAGGAAAAAGATATGGGAGGAACTTGTTTAAGAAATATTACATTAGAGAATAATTTTTCCCGGCACTCAAGATAACGCGAGTACGCCGACCTACGAACCGGTGAAAATGTCACACAACACACTAAAGGCGCGAAAGAAAGCAAATGACGGAAAATATTCACAACCGAAACTCCGAAAAAATCAAAACGAGAATTGCCGCTGCCGCACTGGACCTGTGGAATCCTCTCCGAGGAGGGATGGCATACTAATCATTTGGGTTGTAGGTGCTATTGGGGCCAAGTGACTTGTTTTGTCCCCTCCTCAACGGGTTTTCAAAGTCAACCAGCAAAAATTGGCGGTGGGAAAAAGAAATATTTAAACATAATATGCTCAAGGGAGAAAAAATAATGTGTTTAGTTTTAAATGAGGAAAAAAAAATTAAATTTTTGCTCTGAGTGACTAGTGCTTTTTCTCCCGAGACAAAAAGATATTCTGCCTGGTTTTGGAGAGAAGAAACTGACAGGTCGTTTTGGGAGACGAAAACTGCAACAAAACACTAGCGTGGGAAAATAAGAGTCAAATAGGTTTCGATATCTAATACTCTCGGATCTGACCTTTCACTGTACATGATGGGTGCGCGTTCCTTCACGTCACAAAGGGAGAGGAAAAAGATATGGGAGGAACGAGTGCGAAGAAATATTACAATAGTGAATAATTTTCCACCCGTATAACGCGAGTACGCCGACCAACGAACCTATGAAAATAATAAAAACACACTAAAGGCGCTGAAGAAAGCAAATGACTAAAAATATTGCCAACCAAAACTAAAAAATCAAACGAGAATTGCCGCCACGGACTTCGACCCTAATTCCTCCGAGGAGGGATGGCATACTAATCATCAGCTAGTAGAAAAGTACAAATGCTTACTTGTTTTGTCCTCTCCCAACGGGTTTTCAAGTCAACTAAAAAATTGGCTACAAAAGAAATATTTAAACTGCATATGTTTATGGAGAAAAAAATAACGTGTTTAGTTTTAAATGGAGAAAAAAAAAAATTAAATTTTTGCCTGAGTGACTAGTGTTTTTTCTCCTCGAGACAAAAAAGATATTCGTGGCTCCGGTTTTGGAGTATTAAACTCGACAGGTCGCTGGGAGACGAAAACCGAAAACAAAACACTAGCGTAAATATCGGGGCCAGGTTTCTGATGGCGGTGACACTACTTCCTATCCGACCTTTTCACTGTACAATTGCTGGCAGCTTTTCATTGCCCGGGGGAGAGGAAAAAGATATGGGAGAAAACGAAGCGAAAGAAATATTACATTAGGGAATAATTTTTCCTGGTACTCAGATAAACGCGAGGATGCTTCTGACCCACGAACCTACAAAATACAAATACACCAAAGGTTGCCAGAAGAAAGTTAAATGGATTTGAAAATATTGCCAACCGAAAATCGGAAAAATCAAAACGAGAATTGCCGCCGCTTTCCTGTACTCGAATCGAAATCCCTCCGGCGGTGATGGCATACCAATTATTGGGTTGTAAAGTACAAATGTTTACTTGTTTTGTCCCTCCTAACGGGTTTTTCTAAGTCAACCAAAGAAAATTAAGTGTGGGAAAAGAAATATTTAAACATAATATGTTTGGCGGAGAAAAAAATAATGTGTTTAGGATAAATGGAGAAAAAATTCAAATTTTGCCTGAAGTTGACTAGTGTTTTTTCTCTCGAGACAAAAAAGGTTATTCGTCTTTGTTTTGGAGAGAAGAACTGATAGGTCATGGGAGTGGATTTAAACCGAAACAAAAACACTAGCGTGGGAAAATAAGAGTCAAATAGGTTTCGATATGTAATACTTCCTATCCGACCTTTCACTCTAGAGCAATTGCTGGCGCCGCTCTTCACCACAAGGGGAGAGGAGAAAGATATGGGAGGAACGAGAGGAAGAAATATTGGATGAGGGAATAATATACCTTCTGCACGGTATAACGCGAGTACCACTTCCAATACGAACCGGTGAAAATACAAACAATACCAAAGGTATGAAAGAAATTAAATGACGGAAAATATTGCTAACCTAAACTCCAAAAAATCAAAACGGGAATTGCCGCCGACTGGACCCGGAATTTTTCGACGAGGGATGGCATACCAATCATTGGGTTGTAGGTGCTACAACAAGTACTTGTTTTGTCCCTCTCAACGGGTTTTCTAAGTCAACCAAAGCAAAAATTAAGTGGAAAAGAAATATTTAAACATGATATAAGCTCAAGTGGAGAAAAAAATAATGTGTTTAGTTTTAAATGGGGAAAAAAATTAAATTTTTGCCTGAGTGACTAGTGTTTTTTCTCCTCGGTGACAAAAAGATATTCGCCTGGTTTCGCAGAGAAGAAATCGACAGGTCGCCAGATCTAAAACCGATGCATGTTACCAGCGTAAGGAAAATAAGAAAGTCAAAGTAGGCTTCAATATGGCCACTTCTTCCTATCTGACCTTTCACGCGACACCAAGGGCAGCCGCTTCTTCACCACACAAGGGGAGAGGAAATGCATAGGGGAGGAACGAAAGTTTTTATGAAGACATGAGATTAGCGAATAATTTTCCGCACCTGGAGATAACGCGAAAGTACCCACCTACGAACTCTTGAAAATACCAACACACCAAAGGCGCGAAAGAAAAAGCAAATGACGTAAAATATTGCCAAATCAAACTGCAAAAATCAAAACTGGAATTGGCCGCTACAAGCCGGGACTCTCGAATCGAATCCCTCCAAGGAGTGATGGCATACCCACCATCGCTGTGCGCTAATGTCGGCTGACTTGTTTTGTCCCCTCCCTAACGGGTTTTCTAAGTCAACCAAAGAAATCAAGGTGGGAAAAGAAAATACTTAAACATAATATGTTTGCGGAGAAAAAAAAATAATGTGTTTAGTTTTAAATGGAGAAAAAAAATTAAATTTTTGCCTGAGTGACTAGCGTTTTTCTCCCCGAGACAAAAAAAGATATTCGCCTGAAGTTTTGGAGAGAAGAACTGATGTAGCCTTGGGAGACGAAAAACCTAAACAAAAACACTAGCGTGGGGAAAATAAGAAAGTCAAACAGGTTTCCCGATATGTACACTATCCGACTCTTCTTCACTCTGGCCACCAAGGGCGCGTCTCTCTTCACCACACAAGGGAGAGTGAAAAGATGGGATGAACCCAGCGCAAGAAATATTACATTAGTGAATAATTTTCCCGGCACGGTATAACGTTAGCATACCACCCCATTTGTAACCGGGGCAGGGAAAATACAAACACACGGCAGCGCGCGAAAGAAAAAAAGCAAAGCACAGAAAAATATTGCCAACCGAAACGCAAAAAAATCAAAACAGGCACTGTCACGGGGACTCGACCCTAATTCCTCCGAGGAGGGATGGCATACCAATCATCAAGTTGTAGGTGCCAGAAATGCCACTTGTTTTGTCCTCCTAACTAAGCTTTCTAAGTCAACCAGCAAAATTAAGGTGGAAAAGAAATATTTAAAGATAATATACTATGGAGAAAAAATAATGTGTTTAGTTTTAAATGGAGAAAAAAATCAATTTTTTGTCTAGAGTGACTATTGATTTTTCTCCTCGAGACTAAAAAGATATTCGGCCTGGTTTTTGAGAGAAGTAATGGACAGGTCACTAGATATACGTAAAATTGAAAATAAAATACTATTTTGGGAAAATAAGAGTCAAATATGTTTCCGAGCATGTATACTTCCTATCTCACAATCTTCCACTCTACACCAAGGGGTGCTGCCTTTTCACCACACAAGGAGAGTTAAAAGATATGGGAGGAACGAGCGCGAGAAATATTACATTAGTGAATACCTTTCCTGCATTCGCATAACGCGAGGCACGCCGACCTGGCCTAACCTATGAAAAATACAAACACACCAAAAGCGCGCACAAAGAAAGCAAATGACTCGAAAAATATTGCCAACCGAAACTCCGAAAAAAATCAAAACGAGAATTGCCGTCGACTCGACCGAAATCCTCCTATGGTGATGGCATACTAATCATTTCGTCAGAAAAGCGACAAATGGCGATTTTACTATTCCTCCTAACTAAGCTTTTCTAAGTCAACCAAGAAAATTGGCGGTGGGAAAGAAATATTTAAAAACACAATATGTTTATGGAGAAAAAATAATGTGTTTAGCTTTAAATGGAGAAAAAAATTAAATTTTTGCCCCAGAGACTAGTGTGTTTTTTCTCCTCGAGACAAAAAAGATATTCCTACCAAGCCTGGAGAGAAGAATCGACAGTGGTCGCTGGGGAGACTAAAAACCGGAACAAAAACACTAGCGTGGGAATAGAAGAGTCAAATAGGTTTCTCATATGTAATACTCTCTCCTATCCGACCTTTCACTCTACACCAAGGGCAGCTGCCTCCTTCTCACCACAAATATAGTGAAAGATATATGGGAGGAACGAAATAAAGAAATATTACATTAGTGAATAATTTTTCCCGGCACGGTATAACGCGAGTACGCCTCCACTACGAACCCATGAAAATACAAACACAATTAAAGGCGCGAAAGAAAGCAAATGACGCAGAACCCACGCCACAACCGAAACTCCGAAAAAATCAAACGAGAATTGCCGGGCCGCCGCCGACTAACTCGAAATTCCTCCGAGGAGGGATGGTATACTAACTACTGGGTTATATCTGCTAAGAAGCACACTTTATGTCCCTCCGAACGGGTTTTCTAAGCTCAACCAGCAAAAATTATGGAAAAGAAATATTTAAACATAATATGTTTATGGAGAAAAAAATAAATGTGTTGGGTTTTAAAATGGAGAAAAAAAAATTAAATTTTTGTTTGAAAGTGACTAGTGTTTTTTCTCTCGAGAGGAAAAAGATATTCTATCAAGCTTGGTGGAAGAGAGAAGAAAATCATGTAGGCTTTGGAGACGAAAAACTCAACACAAAAACACATGGGAAAAGAAGAGTCAGTCAGGTTTCGATATGTAATACTTCCTATCCGACCTTTCACTCTACACCAAGGGCAGCGTTCCTTCACCACACAAGGGGAGAGAAAAGACATGGGAGGAAACTGAAAGAAAGAAATATTACATTAGTGAATAATTTTCCCGGCACGTATAAATCTTAGTACGCCTAATTTCCATGAACCGGTGAAAAGACAACACACTAAAGGCGCGAAAGAAAGCAAATGGGACTAGTGCAACATACAATCAAAACTCCAAAAAATCAAAACGAGAATTGCCGCTGCCGGGACTCGAACTCGAAATCCTCCTTATATGGATGGCACACGAATCATTGTTGTAGAAAGCATGGGGCGCCGGCGACTTGTTTTGTCCCTCCTAACGGTTTTACTAAGTCAACCAGCAAAAATTGGCTGTGGGAAAAAGAAATATTACAATTATAATATGTTTATGAGAAAAAAATAATGTGTTTAGTCTTAAATGAGAGAAAAAAATTAAATTTTTTGTCGGAGCGATTAGTCCTTTCTCCTAGACAAAAAAGATATTCGGTCTAGTTTTGGAGAGAAAAAATCGACAGGTCGCTTGGGGAGACTGAAAACCTAAACAAAACACTAGCGTGGAAAAATAAGAGTCAAATAGAGCTTGATATGAAATACTTCCTATCCTACCTTCTTCACTTTCCAACAAGGGGCCGCGTCTCTTCACCACACAAGGGGAGAGGAAAAAGATATGGGAGTAACTCAGCTAAAGAAATATTACATTATTGAATAACTTTCCCCGGTACTCCAGTATAACGCGGGAGTACGCTCACCTACGAACCGTAGAAAACATAAACACACGAAAGGCGCGAAAGAAAAAATGACGGAAAATAGTGCCAACCGAAACTCCGGTAAATTAAAACGAGAATCGCCGTCGTGATCGAACTGAATCCCTCCGAGGAGGGATTGGCATACCAATCATCAGGAAGTAGAAAGTACAATAGGCGACTTGGTTTATCCCTCCCAACGGGTTTTCTAAGTCAACCAGAAAAATTGGTGGGAAAGAAATATTTAAACATGATATGTTTACGGAGAAAAAATAATGTGTTTAGTTTTAAATGGAGAAAAAAATTAAATTTTTGTCGGAGTGACTAGTGTTTTTCTCCTCGAGACAAAAAGATATTCGGCCCGTTTTTAGAGAGAGAAAACGACAGGTCTGCTTTGGGAGACGAAAAACCGAAACAAAACACTAGCGTGGGAAAATAAGAGTCAAATAGGTTTCGATATGTAATACTTCCTATCCGACCTTTCACTCTACACCAAGGGCCGCTCTCTTCACCGCACAAGGGGAGAGAAAGATAGGGAGTGAACGAAAGCGCAAGAAATATTACATTAGTGAATAATTTTCCTGCACGGTATAACACGAAATACACCGACCCTCGAACCGGTGAAAATATAAACACACTAAAAGGCAAGAAAGCAAATGACTGAAAAATATTCCAATCAAACTCCAAAAATCAAACGAGAATTGCCGCTTACGGTGACTCGACCGAATCCTCCGAGGAGGGATGGCATACTAATCATTAGGTTGTAGGTGCTACACCGGCGACTTGTTTTGTCCCCTCCTAACGGTTTTCTAGGGCAACCAGCAAAAAATTGAAGGTGGGAAAGAAATATTTAAACATAATATGTTTCTCGGAGAAAAAATAATGTGTTTAGTTTTAAATGGAGAAAAAAAAATAAATTTTTTGTCGAGGATGACTAGTGTTTTCTCCCTCGGGACAAAAAAGATATTCGGCTATTTTTGGAGAGAAGAAATCGACAGGGGTCGGCTTGGGAGATCTAAAAACCGAAACAAAAACACTAGCGTGGGAAAATAAGAGTCAAATAGGTTTAGATTTGTAATACTTCTATCCGACCTTTCACTCTACACCAAGGGCAACGTCTCTTCACCACACAAGGGAGAGGAAAAAGATATGGGAGGAACGGCGCGAAGAAATATTACATTAGTGAATAATTTTCCTGCACGGTATAACGCGAGTACGCCACCTACGAACCGGTGAAATATAAACACACTAAAGGCGCGAAAGAAAGCAAATGACGGAAAAATATTGCCAACCAAACTCCGAAAAAATCAAAACGAGAATTGCCGCTGCCGGGACTCGATCCCGGAATCCTCCGAGGAGGGATGGCATACTAATCATTGGGTTGTAGGTGCTACAGCGCGCTACTTGTTTGTCCCTCCTAACGGTTTTCTAAGTCAACCACAAAAATTGAAGGTAGGAAAAGAAATATTTAAACATGATATGTTTGTGGAGAAAAAAATAATGTGTTTAGTTTTAAATGGAGAAAAAAAATTAAATTTTTCTCTGAGTGACTAAAGCTTTTTTTCCTCGAGACAAAAAAGATATTCGCCTGGTCTTGGAGAGAAGAAATCGATGGTCGCTTGGGAGACGAAAAACCTAAACAAAACACTAGCTGGGAAAATAAGAGTCAAATAGGTTTCGAATATGTAATACTTCCCATCCCACCTTTCACTCTACACCAATGGCAGCGTCTCTTCACCACACAAGGGGAGAGAAAGATATGGGAGGAACAGGTAAGAAATATTACATTAGTGAATAATTTTCTGGCACGGATAACGCGAGTACGCCCGACCCTCACGAACCGGTGAAAATATAAACACACTAAAGCAGCGAAGAAAGCAAATGACGGAAAATATTGCCAACCGAAACTCAAAAATCAAAACGAGAATTGCCGCCAGGACTTGAACCTGAATCCTCCCAGGAGGGATGGCATACTAATCATTGGGTTATAGGTGCTACAAGGCACTTGTTTTTGTCCCCCTAACGGGTTTTCTAAGTCAACCAGCAAAAATTGGCGGTGGGAAAGAAATATTTAAACATAATATGTTTTCGGAGAAAAAATAATGTGTTTAGTTTTAAATGGAGAAAAAAAATTAAATTTTTGTCGGAGTGACTAGTGTTTTTTCTCCTCGAGACAAAAAAAGATATTCGGCCTGGTTTTGGAGAGAAGAAATCGACCGGTCGCTTTGGGGAGACGAAAAAACGAAACAAAACACTAGCGTGGGAAAATAAGAGTCAAATAGGTTCGATATGTAATACTTCCTATCCGACCTTTCACTCTACACCAAGGGCACGTCTCTTCACCACACAAGGGAGGAAAAGATATGGAGGAACGAGCGCAAGAAATATTATTAGTGAATAATTTTCCGGCACGGATAACGCGAGTACCCGACCTACGAACCGGTGAAAATATAAACACACTAAAGGCGCGAAAGAAAGCAAATGACGGAGAAAAATATTGCCAACCGAAACTCCGAAAAAATCAAAACTAGAATTGCCGCTGCCGGGACTCGACCCGGAATCCCTCCGAGGAGGATGCCATACTAATCATTAAGGTTGTAGGTGCTACAGCTGCGACTTGTTTTGTCCCTCCTAACGGGTTTTCTAAGTCAACCAGCAAAAATTGGCGGTGGGAAAAGAAATATTTAAACATAATATGTTTGGGAGAAAAAAATAATGTGTTTAGTTTTAAATGAGAAAAAATTAAATTTTGTCGGAGTGACTAGTGTTTTTCTCTCTCGAGACAAAAAGATATTCGGCCCGGGTTTGGAGAGAAGAAATCGACAGGCGCTTTGAGAGACGAAAAAACCGAAACAAAAACACTAGCGTGGGAAAATAAGAGTCAAATAGGTTTCGATATGTAATACTTCCTATCCGACCTTTCACTCTACACCAAGGGCAGCGTCTCTTCACCACACAAGGGGAGAGGAAAAAGATATGGAGGAACGAGCGCAGAAATATTACATTAGTGAATAATTTTCCTGCACGATAACGCTAGTACGCCGACCTACTAACCTATGGAAAATATAAACACACTAAAGGCGCGAAAGAAAGCAAATGACGGAAAAATATTGGCAACCGAAACTCCGAAAAATCAAAACGAGAATTGCCGCTGCCGGGACTCGACCCGGAATCCCTCCGAGGGAGGGATGGCATACTAATCTTGGGTTGAAAGTGCAATGCTATACTTGTTTTGTCCCCTCCTAACGGGTTTTCTAAGTCAACCAGAAAATTGGTGGGAAAAGAAATATTTAAACATAATATGTTTCAGGAGAAAAAAATAATGTGTTTAGTTTTAAATGGAGAAAAAAATTAAATTTTTGTCGGAGTGACTAGTGTTTTTTCTCCTCAGACAAAAAAGATATTCGGCCTGGTTTTGGAGAGAAGAAACTGACGGGTCGCTGGGAGACGAAAACCGAAAAAAAACACTAGCGTGGGAAAATAAGAGTCAAATAGGTTTCGATATGTAACACTTCCCTATCTGACCTTTCACTCTACACCAAGGGCAGCGTCTCTTCACCACACAAGGTGAGAGGAAAAAGATAATGGGAGGAACGTAGCGCAAGAAATATTACATTAGTGAATAATTTTCCTCGCAGCACGGTATAACGTAGTACGCCGACCTACGAACCGTGAAAATATAAACACACTAAAGGCGCGAAAGAAAGCAAATGACGGAAAATATTGCCAACCGAAACTCCGAAAAAATCAAAATGAGAATACCACTGCCTGACTCGAACCCGGAATCCTCCTAGGAGGGATGGCATACTAATCATTAGGTAGTAAGTGCAAGGTGACTTGTTTTGTCCCCTCCTAACGGTTTTCTAAGTCAACCAGCAAATTGGCTGTGGGAAAGAAATATTTAAACATAATATGTTTGCGGAGAAAAAATAATGTGTTTAGTTTTAAATGGAGAAAAAAAATTAAATTTTTGCTCGTAGTGACTAGTGTTTTTTCTCCTCGAGACAAAAAGATATTCGGCCCGGTTTTGGAGAGAAGAAATCAGGTGGTCGCTTTGGGAGACGAAAAACCGAAACAAAAACACTAGCGTGGGAAAATAAGAGTCAAATAGGTTTCGATATGTAATACTTCCTATCTCGACCTTTCACTCTACACCAAGGGCAGCGTCTCTTCACCACACAAGGAGAGAGAAAAAGATATGGGAGGAACGAGCGCAAGAAATATTACATTAGTGAATAATTTTCTGGCACGGTATAACGCGAGAACGCCGACCTACTAATCCTGTGAAAATATAAACACACTAAAGGCGCGAAAGAAAGCAAATAACAAGAAAATATTGCCCACCGAAACTCCTAAAAAAATCAAAACGAGAACAGCCGCTGGGACTGGACCCATCCCTCCGAGGAGGGATGGCATACTAATCATTGGGTTGTAGGTGCTGCCGCTGCGACTTGTTTTGTCCCTCCTAACGGGTTTTCTAAGTCAACCAGCGAAAATTGGCGGTAGAAAAAGAAATATTTAAACATAATATGTTTGTGGAGAAAAAATAATGTGTTTAGTTTTAAATGGAGAAAAAAAATTAAATTTTTCTCTGAGTGACTAGTGTTTTTCTCCTCGAGACAAAAAAAGATATTCGGCCTGGTTTTGGAGAGAAGAAACCGAAGGTGGCTGTGGGAGACGAAAACCGAAACAAAAACACTAGCGTGAGAAAATAAGAGCCAGATAGGTTTCGACGTGCAATACTTTCTATCTGACCTTTCACTCTACACCAAGGGTAGCGTCTCTTCACCACACAAGGGGAGAGGAAAAAGATATGGGAGGAACGAGCGCAAGAAATATTACATTAGTGAATAATTTTCTGCACAGTATAACGCGAGTACGCCGACCCACGAACCTGTGAAAATATAAACACACTAAAGGTGCGAAAGAAAGCAAATGACTGAAAAATATTGCCAACCGAAACTCCGAAAAATCAAACGAGAATTGCCGCCGGGACTCGAACCCTAATCCCTCCTAGGAGGGATGGCATACTAATCATTGGGTTGTAGGTGCTACAGTGGCGACTTGTTTTGTCCCTCCTAACGGGTTTTCTAAGTCAACTAGCGAAAATTGGCAGGAAGAAGAAATATTTAAACATAATATGTTTGCGGAGAAAAAAAATGTGTTTAGTTTTAAATGGAAAAAAAATTAAATTTTTGTCTATGACTAGTGTTTTCTCTCGAGACAAAAAGATATTCGACCTGGTTTTGGAGAGAAGAAACTGACAGGTCGCTTTAGAGACGAAAAACCGAAACAAAAACACTAGCGTGGGAAAATAAGAGTCAAATAGGTTTCAATATGTATACTTCTTATCCGGCCTTTCACTCTACATTAAGGGTGCGTCTCTTCACCACAAAGGGGAGAGGAAAAAGATATGGGAGGAACGAGCGCCAAGAAATATTACATTAGTGAATAATTTTCATGCACGATAATGCGTAGTACGCTCCTACGAACCGGTGAAAATATAAACACACTAAAGGAGCGAAAGAAAAGCAAATGACGAAAAAAATATTGCCAACCGAAACTCCGAAAAATCAAAACGAGAATTGCCGATTACGGGACTCGACCTCCCTCCGAGGAGGGATGGCATACTAATCATTGGGTTGTAGGTGCTAAGGCGACTTGTTTGTCCTCCTAACGGTGTCGAAGTCAACAAGCAAAATTACGGGGGAAAAGAAATATTAAAACATAATATGTTCATGGAGAAAAAATAATGTGTTTAGTTTTAAATGGAGAAAAAAATTAAATTTTTGTCTAGTGACTAGTGTTTTTCTCCCCGAGACAAAAAGATATTCGGCCTGGTTTTGGAGAGAAGAAACGACAGGTCGCTTTGGGAGACGAAAAACCGAAACAAAAAACACTAGCGTGGGAAAATAAGAGTCAACAGGTTTCGATATGTAATACTTCTATCCAACTTTCACTCTACATAATGGCGTGTTTTTTCACCACACAAGAGAGGAAAAAATATGGGAGGAACGAGCTTAAGAAATATTACATTAGTGAATACTTTTCCCGGCATTTTATAACGCGAGTACGCCTTTTTTTACCTACAAACCGTTGAAAATACAAACACACTAAAGGCTGCGAAGAAAGCAAAATGACGGAAAAATATTGTCAACCCAACTTAGAAAAATCAAAACGAGAATTGCCGGTTTGACTACCTAATCCTCCGAGGAGGGATGGCATACTAATCATTGGATTGTAAGTGCAAGGCGACTTGTTTTGTCCCTCCTAACGGGTTTTCTAAGTCAACCAAAAAAATTGGTGGGAAGAAATATTTAAACATAATATGTTTGCGGAGAAAAAAATAATGTGTTTAGTTTTAAATGGAGAAAAAAATCAAATTTTTGTCTGAGTGACTAGTGTTTTTTTCTCCTCGAGACAAAAAAAGATATTCGGCCTTGTTTTGGAGAGAAGAATGAAAGGGGTCGCTTTGGAGACGAAAAACTGAACAAAACACTAGCGTGGGAAAATAAGAGTCAAATAGGTTTCGATATGTAATACCTCCTATCCGACCTTTCCTCTACACCAAGGGCAGCGTCTCTTCACCACACAAGGGGAGAGGAAAAAGATATGGGAGGAACGACGCAAGAAATATTACATTAGTGAATAATTTTCTGCACGGATAACGCGAGTACGCCTACCTACGAACCTGTGAAAATACAAACACACTAAAGGCGCGAAGAAAGCAAATGACGGAAAAATATTGCCAACGGAAACTCCGGAAAAATCAAAACGAGAATTGCCGCTGCGGGACTGACCCGGAATCCCTCCGAGGAGGGATGGCATACTAATCATGGGTTGTAGGTGCTACAGCGGCGACTTGTTTTGTCCCTCCTAACGGGTTTTCTAAGTCAACCAGCAAAAATTGGCGGGAAAAAGAAATATTTAAACATAATATGTTTACGGAGGAAAAAAATAATGTGTTTAGTTTTAAATGGAAAAAAAAATTAAATTTTTGTCGGAAAGTGACTAGTGTTTTTCCCCGAAACAAAAAAGATATTCGCTTGGTTTTTGAGAGAAGAAACGACAGTCGCTTTGGGAGACGAAAAACCGAAACAAAACACTAGCGTGGGAAAATAAGAGTCAAATAGGTTTCGATATGTAATACTTCCCTATCCGACCTTTTCACTCTACACCAAGGGCAACGTCTCTTCACCACACAAGGAGAGGAAAAAGATATGGGAGGAACGAGCGCAAGAAATATTACATTAGTGAATAATTGCACGGGATAACGCGAGTACGCCGACCTACGAACCGGTGAAAATAGAAACACACTAAAGGCGCGAAAGAAAGCAAAAATTTTTTAAAAAAAAAGAAATGACGAAAAAATATTGCCAACCGAAACTCCGAAAAATCAAAACGAGAATTGCGGCCAGGACTCGGACCCAATCCCTCCGAGGAGGGATAGCATACTAATCATTAGGTTGTAGGTGCACGGCGACTTGTTTTGTCCCCTCCTAACGGGTTTTCTAAGTCAACCAGCAAAAATTGGGGTGGGAAAAGAAATATTTAAACATAATATGTTTGCATAAAAAAATAATGTGTTTAGTTTTAAATGGAGAAAAAAAATTAAATTTTTGTCGAGTGACTAGTGTTTTTTCTCCTCGAGACAAAAAAGATATTCAAGCCTGGTTTTGGGAGAAGAATCGACGGGTCGCTTAGGAGACTAAAAACCGAAACAAAAAACACTAGCGTGGGAAAATAAGAGTCAAATAGGTTTCGATATGTAATACTTCCCTATCCGACCTTTCACTCTACACCAAGGCAGCGTCTCTTCACCACACAAGGGAGAGGAAAAAGCTATGGGAGCAACGAGCGCAAGAAATATTACATTAGTGAATAATTGTCCTCGCACGGTATAAGCGAGTACGCAAGACCTACGAACCGGTGAAAATACAAACACACTAAAGGCGCGAAAGAAAGCAAATGACGGAAAAATATTGCCAACCGAAACTCCGAAAAAATCAAAACGAGAATTGCCGCTGCCGGGACTCGACCCGAATCCCTCCGAGGAGGGATGGCATACTAATCATTGGGTTGTAGGTGCTACAGCGCGACTTGTTTTGTCCCTCCTAACGGGTTTTCTAAGTCAACCAGCAAAAAATTAGCGGGGGGAAAAGAAATATTTAAACATGATATGTTTGCGGAGAAAAAATAATATGTGTTCAGTTTTAAATGGAGAAAAAATTAAATTTTTGTCGGAGTGACTAGTGTTTTCTCCTCGAGACAAAAAAAAGATATTCGGCCTGGTTTTGGAGAGAAGAAATCGACAGGTCGCTTTGGGAGACAGAAAAACCGAAACAAAAACACTAGCGTGGGAAAATAAGAGTCAAATAGGTTTCGATATGTAATACTTCCTATCCGACCTTTCACTCTACACCAAGGGCGGCGTCTCTTCACCACACAAGGGAGAGGAAAAGATATGGGAGGAACGAGCGCAAGAAATATTACATTAGTGAATAATTTTCCCCGGCACTGTATAACGCGATTACGCCGACCTACGAACCGGTGAAAATACAAACACACTAAAGGCGCGAAGAAAGCAAATGACGGAAAAATATTGCCAACCGAAACTCCGAAAAAATCAAAACGAGAATTGCCGCTGCCGGGACTCGAACCCGAATCCCTCGAGGAGGGATGGCATACTAATCATTGGGTTGTAGGTGCTACAACGGCGCGACTTGTTTTGTCCCCTCCTAACAGGTTTTCTAAGTCAACCAGCAAAAATTGGCGGTGGGAAAAGAAATATTTAAACATGATATGTTTGCGGAGAAAAAAATAATATGTGTTCAGTTTTAAATGGAGAAAAAAAATTAAATTTTTCTCTGAGTGACTAGTGTTTTTTCTCCTCGAGACAAAAAGATATTCAGCCTGGTTTTGGAGAGAAGAAATCCTGAGAGGTCGCTGGGAGACGAAAACCGAAACAAAACACTAGCGTGGGAAAATAAGAGTCAAATAGGTTTCGATATGTAATACTTCCTATCCGACCTTTCACTCTACACCAAGGGGCAGCGTCTCTTCACCACACAAGGGGAGAGGAAAAAAGATATGGGAGGAACGAGCGCAAGAAATATTACATTAGTGAATAATTTTCCTGGCACGGTATAAGCGAGTACGCCACCTACGAACCGGTGAAAATACAAACACACTAAAGGCGCGAAAGAAAGCAAATGACGGAAAAATATTGCCAACCGAAACTCCGAAAAAATCAAAACGAGAATTGCCGCTGCCGGACTCAGACCGAATCCTCGAGGAGGGATGGCATACTAATCATTGGGTTGTAGGTGCTACAGGCCCGGACTTGTTTTGTCCCCTCTAACGGGTTTTCTAAGTCAACCAGCAAAAATTGGTGGGAAAGAAATATTTAAACATAATATGTTTCAGGAGAAAAAAATAATACGTGTTTAGTTTTAAATGGAGAAAAAAAATTAAATTTTTGTCTTAGTGACTAATGCTTTTTTTCCTCGAGACAAAAAAGATATCCGGCCTAGTTTTGGAGAGAAGAAACTAAGGTCGCTTTGGGAGACGAAAAAACGAAACAAAAAACACTAGCGTGGGAAAATAAGAGTCAAATAGGTTTCGACGTGCAATACTTTCTATCTGACCTTTCACTCTACCCCAAGGGCAGCGTCTCTTCACCACACAAGGGGAGAGGAAAAAGATATGGGAGCAACGAGCGCAAGAAATATTACATTAGTGAATAATTTTCTGGGCACGGTATAACGCGAGTACGCCAGACCTACGAACCGGTGAAAATACAAACACACTAAAGGCGCGAAAAGAAAGCAAATGACGGAAAAATATTGCCAACCGAAACTCCGAAAAAATCAAAACAGAATTGCCGCTGCCGGACCCGAACTCGGAATCCCTCCGAGGAGGGATGGCATACTAATCATTGGGTTATAGGTGCTACAGCGTGACTTGTTTTGTCCCTCCTAACGGGTTTTCTAAGTCAACCAGCAAAAATTGGCGGTGGGAAAGAAATATTTAAACATAATATGTTTGCGGAGAAAAAAAATAATGTGTTTAGTTTTAAATGGAGAAAAAAAATTAAATTTTTGTCGGAGTGACTAGTGTTTTTTCTCCTCGATACAAAAAAGATATTCGGCCTGGTTTGGAGAGAAGAAATCGACAGGTCGCTTTGGGAGACGAAAACCGAAACAAAACACTAGCGTGGGAAAATAAGAGTCAAATAGGTTTCGATATGTAATACTTCCTATCTGACCTTTCACTCTACACCAAGGGCAGCGTCTCTTCACCACACAAGGGGAGAGGAAAAGGATATGGGAGGAACGAGCGCAAGAAATATTACATTAGTGAATAATTTTCTGGCACGGCATAACGCGAGTACGCCGACCTACGAACCGGTGAAAATACAAACACACTAAAGGCGCGAAAGAAAGCAAATGACGGAAAAATATTGCCAACCGAAAGTACCAAAAAATCAAAACGAGAATTGCCACTTTAGAGGACTCGGACCCGAATCCCTCCGAGGAGGGATGGCATACTAATCATTAGGTTGTAGGTGCTACAGGCGACTTGTTTTGTCCCCTCCTAACGGGTTTTCTAAGTCAACCAGCAAAAATTGGCGGTGGGAAAAGAAATATTTAAACATAATATGTTTGCGGAGAAAAAAATAATGTGTTTAGTTTTAAATGGAGAAAAAAAATTAAATTTTTGTCGGAGTGACTATTGTTTTTTTTCCTTGAGACAAAAAAAGATATTCGGCCCGGTTTTGGAGAGAAGAAATCGACAGGTCGCTTTGGGAGACGAAAAACCGAAACAAAAACACTAGCGTGGGAAAATAAGAGTCAAATAGGTTTCGATATGTAATACTTCCTATCTGACCTTTCACTCTACACCAAGGGCAGCGTCTCTTCACCACACAAGGGGAGAGGAAAAAAGATATGGGAGGAACGACGCAAGAAATATTACATTAGTGAATAATTTTCCGGCACGGTATAACGCGAGTACGCCGACCTACGAACCGGTGAAAATACAAACACACTAAAGGCGCGAAAGAAAGCAAATGATGGAAAAAATATTGCCAACCGAAACTCCGAAAAAATCAAAACGAGAATTGCCGCTGCGGGACTCGACCCGGAATCCCTCCGAGGAGGGATGGCATACTAATCATTGGGTTGTAGGTGCTACAGCGCGACTTGTTTTGTCCCCCCCTAACGGGTTTTCTAAGTCAACCAAAGAAAATTGGCGGTGTTAAAAGAAACATTTAAACATAATATGTTTGCGGAGAAAAAAATAATGTGTTTAGTTTTAAATGGAGAAAAAAAATTAAATTTTTGTCGGAGTGACTAGTGTTTTTTCTCCTCGAGACAAAAAAGATATTCGGCCTGGTTTTGGAGAGAAGAACCGACAGTGGTCGCTTTGGGAGACGAAAAACCGAAACAAAAAACACTAGCGTGGGAAAATAAGAGTCAAATAGGTTTCGATATGTAACACTTCCTATCTGACCTTTCACTCTACACCAAGGGCAGGCTCTTCACCACACAAGGGGAGAGGAAAAAGATATGGGAGGAACGAGCGCAAGAAATATTACATTAGTGAATAATTTTCCGCACGGTTAACGCGAGTACGCGACCTACGAACCGGTGAAAATACAAACACACTAAAGGCGCGAAAGAAAGCAAATGACGGAAAAATATTGCCAACCGAAACTCCGAAAAATCAAAACGAGAATTGCCGCTGCCGGACTCGGACCGGAATCCCTCCCAGGAGGGATGGCATACTAATCATTGGGTTGTAGGTGCTACAGCGGGCGACTTGTTTTGTCCCCTCTAACGGGTTTTCTAAGTCAACCAGCAAAAATTGGCGGTGGGAAAAGAAATATTTAAACATAATATGTTTACGGAGAAAAAAAATAATGTGTTTAGTTTTAAATGGAGAAAAAAAAATTAAATTTTTGTCGGAGTGACTAGTGTTTTTTCTCCTCGAGACAAAAAGATATTCGGCCTGGTTTTGGAGAGAAGAAATCGACTGTGGTCGCTGGGGAGACAAAAACCGAAACAAAAACACTAGGCGTGGGAAAATAAGAGTCAAATAGGTTTCGATATGTAATACTTCCTATCGACCTTTCACTCTACACCAAGGGCGGCGTCTCTTCACCACACAAGGGGAGAGGAAAAAGATATGGGAGGAACGAGAAGCAAGAAATATTACATTAGTGAATAATTTTCCGGGCACGGTGATAACGCGAGTACGCCGACCTACGAACCGGTGAAAATACAAACACACTAAAGGCGCCAGAAAGAAAGCAAATGACGGAAAAATATTGCCAACCGAAACTCCGAAAAAAATCAAAACGAGAATTGCCGCTGCCCGGGACTCGGGACCGGAATCCCTCCAGGAGGGATGGCATACTAATCATTGGGTTGTAGGTGCTACAAACGCGACTTGTTTTGTCCCCTCCTAACGGGTTTTCTAAGTCAACCAGCAAAAATTGGCGGTGGGAAAAGAAATATTTAAACATAATATGTTTACGGAGAAAAAATAATGTGTTCAGTTTTAAATGAAGAAAAAAAATTAAATTTTTGTTTGAGTGACTAATGCTTTTTTTCCTCGAGACAAAAAAGATATCCGGCCTAGTTTTGGAGAGAAGAAATCGAGGTCGCTTTGGGAGACGAAAAACCGAAACAAAAAACACTAGCGTGGGAAAATAAGAGTCAAATAGGTTTCGATATGTAATACTTCCTATCTGACCTTTCACTCTACACCAAGGGCAACGTCTCTTCACCACACAAGGGGAGAGGAAAAAGATATGGGAGGAACGAGCGCAAGAAATATTACATTAGTGAATAATTTTCCCGGCACGGTATAACGCTGATACGCCGACCTACGAACCGGTGAAAATACAAACACACTAAAGTCGCGAGAGAAAGCAAATGACGGAAAAATATTGCCAACCGAAACTCCGTAAAAATCAAAACGAGAATTGCCGCTGCCGGGACTCGAAACCCGGAATCCCCAGGAGGGATGGCATACTAATCATTGGGTTGTAGGTGCTACAGCGGCGACTTGTTTTGTCCCCCCCTAACGGGTTTCTAAGTCAACCAACAAAATTGGCGGTGGGAAAAGAAATATTTAAACATAATATGTTTGCGGAGAAAAAAATAATGTGTTTAGTTTTAAATGGAGAAAAAAAATTAAATTTTTGTCGGAGTGACTAGTGTTTTTTCTCCTCGAGACAAAAAAGATATTCGGCCTGGTTTTGGAGAGAAGAAATCGACAGGTCGCTTTGGGAGACGAAAAACCGAAACAAAAACACTAGCGTGGGAAAATAAGAGTCAAATAGGTTTCGATATGTAATACTTCCTATCCGACCTTTCACTCTACACCAAGGGCGGCGTCTCTTCACCACACAAGGGAGAGGAAAAAGATATGGGAGGAACGAGCGCAAGAAATATTACATTAGTGAATAATTTTTCCTGGCACGGTATAACGCGAGTACGCCGACCTACGAACCGGTGAAAAATACAAACACACTAAAGGCGCGAAAGAAAGCAAATGACGGAAAAATATTGCCAACCGAAACTCCGAAAAAATCAAAACGAGAATTGCCGCTGCCGGGACTCGACCCGGAATCCCTCCGAGGAGGGATGGCATACTAATCATTAGGTTGTAGGTGCTACAAACGCGACTTGTTTTGTCCCTCCTAACGGGTTTTCTAAGTCAACCAGCAAAAATTGGCGGGGGGAAAAGAAATATTTAAACATGATATGTTTGCGGAGAAAAAAATAATATGTGTTCAGTTTTAAATGGAGAAAAAAAAATTAAATTTTTGTCGGAGTGACTAGTGTTTTTTCTCCTCGAGACAAAAAAGATATTCGGCCTGGTTTTGGAGAGAAGAAACTGACAGGGTCGCTTTGGGAGACGAAAAACCGAAACAAAAAACACTAGCGTGAGAAAATAAGAGCCAGATAGGTTTCGACGTGCAATACTTTCTCTCTGACCTTTCACTCTACACCAAGGGCAGCGTCTCTTCACCACACAAGGGGAGAGGAAAAAGATATGGGAGCAACGAGCGCAAGAAATATTACATTAGTGAATAATTTTCTGGCACGGTATAACGCGAGTACGCCGACCTACGAACCAAAGTGAAAATATAAACACACTAAAGGCGCGAAGGAAAGCAAACGATGGAAAAATATCGCCAACCGAAACTCCGAAAAATCAAAACGAGAATTGCCGCTGCAGGACTCGAACCGGAATCCCTCCGAGGAGGGAAGGCATACAAATCATTGGGTTGTAGGTGCTCCGGCGACTTGTTTTGTCCCCCCCTAACGGGTTTTTCTAAGTCAACCAAAAAAATTGGCGGTGGGAAAAGAAATATTTAAACATGATATGTTTGCGGAGAAAAAAATAATATGTGTTTAGTTTTAAATGGAGAAAAAAATTAAATTTTTGTCTGAGTGACTAGTGTTTTTTCTCCTCGAGACAAAAAAGATATTCGCCTGGTTTTGGAGAGAAGAAACTGACGGTCGCTTGGGAGACGAAAACCGAAACAAAATACACTAGCGTGAGAAAATAAGAGCCAGATAGGTTTCGACGTGCAATACTTTCTCTCTGACCTTTCACTCTACACCAAGGGCAGCGTCTCTTCACCACACAAGGGGAGACGAAAAACATATGGGAGGAACGAGCCAAGAAATATTACATTAGTGAATAATTTTTCCTGGCACGGTATAACGCGAGTACACCGACCTACGAACCGGTGAAAATACAAACACACTAAAGGCGCGAAAGAAAGCAAATGACGGAAAAATATGGCCAACCGAAACTCCGAAAAAATCAAAACGAGAATTGCCGCTGCCGGGACTCGGGACCCGGAATCCCCTCCGAGGAGGGATGGCATACTAATCATTGGGTTGTAGGTGCTACAGCATGACTTGTTTTGTCCCCTCCTAACGGGTTTTCTAAGTCAACCAGTAAAAATTGGGGTGGGAAAAGAAATATTTAAACATAATATGTTTGCAGGAGAAAAAAATAATGTGTTTAGTTTTAAATGGAGAAAAAAAAAATTAAATTTTTGTCGAGTGACTAGTGTTTTTTTCTCCTCGAGACAAAAAAGATATTCGGCCTGGTTTTGGAGAGAAGAAATCGACAGGGTCGCTTTGGGGAGACGAAAAACCGAAACAAAAAAACACTAGCGTGGGAAAATAAGAGTCAAATAGGTTTCGATATGTAATACTTCCTATCCGACCTTTCACTCCACACCAAGGCCAGCGTCTCTTCACCACACAAGGGGAGAGGAAAAAGATATGGGAGGAACGAGCGCAAGAAATATTACATTAGTGAATAATTTTCCTGGCACGGTATAACGCGAGTACGCCGACCTACGAACCGGTGAAAATACAAACACACTAAAGGCGCGAAAGAAAGCAAATGACGGAAAAATATTGCCAACCGAAACTCCGAAAAAATCAAAACGAGAATTGCCGCTGCCGGGACTCGAACCCGGAATCCCTCCGAGGAGGGATGGCATACTAATCATTGGGTTGTAGGTGCTACAGCACGACTTGTTTTGTCCCCTCCTAACGGGTTTTCTAAGTCAACCGAGAAAAATTGGCGAGGGGAAAAGAAATATTTAAACATGATATGTTTGCGGAGAAAAAAATAATATGTGTTCAGTTTTAAACGGAGAAAAAAAATTAAATTTTTGTCTGAGTGACTAATGCTTTTTTTCCTCGAGACAAAAAAAGATATTCGGCCTGGTTTTGGAGAGAAGAAACGACGGGTCGCTTTGGGGAGACGAAAAAACCGAAACAAAAACACTAGCGTGTGAAAATAAGAGTCAAATAGGTTTCGATATGTAATACTTCCTATACGACCTTTCACTCTACACCAAGGGCAGCGTCTCTTCACCACACAAGGGGAGAGGAAAAAGATATGGGAGCAACGAGCGCAAGAAATATTACATTAGTGAATAATTTTCCCGCACAGATAACGCGAGTACGCCGACCTACGAACCGGTGAAAATACAAACACACTAAAGGCGCGAAAGAAAGCAAATGACGGAAAAATATTGCCAACCGAAACTCCGAAAAAATCAAAACGAGAATTGCCGCTGCCGGGACTCGACCCTAATCCCTCGAGGAGGGATGGCATACTAATCACTTGGGTTGTAGGTGTGTGACTTGTTTTGTCCCCTCCTAACAGGTTTTCTAAGTCAACCAGCAAAAATTGGCTGTGGGGAAAAGAAATATTTAAACATGATATGTTTGCGGAGAAAAAAATAATACGTGTTTAGTTTTAAATGGAGAAAAAAAATTAAATTTTTGTCTTAGTGACTAATGCTTTTTTTCCTCGAGACAAAAAAGATATCCGGCCCGGTTTTGGAGAGAAGAATCGACAGGTCGCTTGGGAGACGAAAAACCGAAACAAAAAACACTAGCGTGGGAAAATAAGAGTCAAATAGGTTTCGATATGTAATACTTCCTATCTGACCTTTCACTCTACACCAAGGGCAGCGTCTCTTCACCACACAAGGGAGAGGAAAAAGATATGGGAGGAACGACGCAAGAAATATTACATTAGTGAATAATTTTCTGGCACCGGTATAACGCGAGTACGCCCGACCTACGAACCGGTGAAAATACAAACACACTAAAGGCGCGAAAGAAAGCAAATGACGGAAAAATATTGCCAACCGAAACTCCGAAAAAATCAAAACGAGAATTGCCGCTGCCGGGACTCGAACCGGAATCCCCCCGAGGAGGGATGGCATACTAATCATTGGGTTGTAGGTGCTGACGCAAGGACTTGTTTTGTCCCCCCCTAACGGGTTTTCTAAGTCAACCAGCAAAAATTGGCGGTGGGAAAAGAAATATTTAAACATGATATGTTTGCGGAGAAAAAATAATATGTGTTCAGTTTTTAAATGAGAAAAAAAAATTAAATTTTTTGTCGGAGTGACTAGTGTTTTTTTCCTCGAGACAAAAAAAGATATTCGGCCTGGTTTTGAGAGAAGAAATCGACAGGTTCGCTGGGAGACGAAAAACCGAAACAAAAACACTAGCGTGGGAAAATAAGAGTCAAATAGGTTTCGATATGTAATACTTCCTATCGACCTTTCACTCTACACCAAGGGGCGGCGTCTCTTCACCACACAAGGAGAGGAGAAAAGATATGGGAGGAACGAGCGCAAGAAATATTACATTAGTGAATAATTTTCTCGGCACGGCATAACGCGAGCACCGACCTACGAACCGGTGAAAATACAAACACACTAAAGGCGCGAAGAAAGCAAATGACGGAAAAATATTGCCAACCGAAACTCCGAAAAAATCAAAACGAGAATTGCCGCGCCGGGACTGAACCGGAATCCCTCCGAGGAGGGATGGCATACTAATCATTGGGTTGTAGGTGCTACAGGCGACTTGTTTTGTCCCCCCTAACGGGTTTTCTAAGTCAACCAAAAAATTTGGCGGTGGAAAAGAAATATTTAAACATGATATGTTTGCGGAGAAAAAAATAATGTGTTTAGTTTTAAATGCAGAAAAAAAATTAAAATTTTGTCGGAGTGACTAGTGTTTTTTCTCCTCGAGACAAAAAAGATATTCGGCCTGGTTTTGGAGAGAAGAACGACAGGGTCGCTTTGGGAGACGAAAAACCGAAACAAAAAAAACACTAGCGTGGGAAAATAAGAGTCAAATAGGTTTCGATATGTAATACTTCCTATCCGACCTTCACTCTACACCAAGGGCAGCGTCTCTTCACCACACAAGGGAGAGGAAAAAGATATGGGAGGAACGAGCGCAAGAAATATTACATTAGTGAATAATTTTCCGGCACGGTATAACGCGAGTACGCCGACCTACGAACCGGTGAAAATACAAACACACTAAAGGCGCGAAAGAAAGCAAATGACGGAAAAATATTGCCAACCGAAACTCAAAAAATCAAAACGAGAATTGCCGCCGGGACTCGAACCGGAATCCCTCCGAGGAGGGATGGCATACTAATCATTGGGTTGTAGGTGCTACGGCGACTTGTTTTGTCCCTCCTAACGGGTTTTCTAAGTCAACCAGCAAAAATTGGCGGTGGGAAAAGAAATATTTAAACATAATATGTTTGCAGGAGAAAAAAATAATGTGTTTAGTTTTAAATGGAGAAAAAAAATTAAATTTTTGTTCGGAGTGACTAGTGTTTTTTCTCCTCGAGACAAAAAAAGATATTCGGCCTGGTTTTGGAGAGAAGAAACCGAGTGGTCGCTTTGGGAGACGAAAAACCGAAACAAAAACACTAGCGTGGGAAAATAAGAGTCAAATAGGTTTCGATATGTAATACTTCCTATCTGACCTTTCACTCTACACCAAGGGCAGCGTCTCTTCACCACACAAGGGGAGAGGAAAAAGATATGGGAGGAACGAGCGCAAGAAATATTACATTAGTGAATAATTTTCCTGGCACGGTATAACGCGAGTACGCCGACCTACGAACCGGTGAAAATAGAAACACACTAAAGGCGCGAAAGAAAGCAAATGACGGAAAAATATTGCCAACCGAAACTCCGAAAAAATCAAAACGAGAATTGCCGCTGCCGGGACTCGAACCGGGAATCCCTCCGAGGAGGGATGGCATACTAATCATTGGGTTTGTAGGTGCTACATGGCGACTTGTTTTGTCCCCTCCTAACGGGTTTTCTAAGTCAACCAGCAAAAATTGGCGGTGGGAAAAGAAATATTTAAACATAATATGTTTGCGGAGAAAAAAATAATGTGTTTAGTTTTAAATGGAGAAAAAAATTAAATTTTTGTCTGAGTGATTAATGCTTTTTTTCCTCGAGACAAAAAAGATATCCGGCCTAGTTTTGGAGAGAAGAAACTGAAGTGGTCGCTTTGGGAGACGAAAAACCGAAACAAAAACACTAGCGTGGGAAAAATAAGAGTCAAATAGGTTTCGATATGTAATACTTTCTATCTGACCTTTCACTCTACACCAAGGGCAGCGTCTCTTCACCACACAAGGGGAGAGGAAAAAGATATGGGAGCAACGAGCGCAAGAAATATTACATTAGTGAATAATTTTTCCCGGCACCGGTATAACGCGAGTACGCCCGACCCTACGAACCGGTGAAAATAGAAACACACTAAAGGCGCGAAAGAAAGCAAATGATGGAAAAATATTGCCAACCGAAACTCCGAAAAAATCAAAACGAGAATTGCCGCTGCCGGGACTCGAACCCGGAATCCCTCCGAGGAGGGATGGCATACTAATCATTGGGTTGTAGGTGCTACAGCGGCGACTTGTTTTGTCCCCTCCTAACAGGTTTTCTAAGTCAACCACAAAAATTGGCGGTTGGGAAAAGAAATATTTAAACATAATATGTTTGCGGAGAAAAAAATAATATGTGTTCAGTTTTAAATGGAGAAAAAAAATTAAATTTTTCTCTGAGTGACTAAAGCTTTTTTTCCTCGAGACAAAAAAGATATCCGGCCTAGTTTTGGAGAGAAGAAACTGACAGGGTCGCTTTGGGAGACGAAAAACCGAAACAAAAAAACACTAGCGTGGGAAAATAAGAGTCAAATAGGTTTCGATATGTAATACTTCCTATCTGACCTTTCACTCTACACCAAGGGCAGCGTCTCTTCACCACACAAGGGGAGAGGAAAAAGATATGGGAGGAACGAGCGCAAGAAATATTACATTAGTGAATAATTTTCCTGGCACGGTATAACGCGAGTACGCCGACCTACGAACCGGTGAAAATACAAACACACTAAAGGCGCGAAGAAAGCAAATGACGGAAAAATATTGCCAACCGAAACTCCGAAAAAATCAAAACGAGAATTGCCGCTGCCGGGACTCGAACCCGGAATCCCTCCGAGGAGGGATGGCATACTAATCATTGGGTTGTAGGTGCTACAGCCGACTTGTTTTGTCCCTCCTAACGGGTTTTCAAAGTCAACAAGCAAAAATTAGCGGTGGGAAAAGAAATATTTAAACATGATATGTTTGCGGAGAAAAAAATAATATGTGTTCAGTTTTAAATGGAGAAAAAAAAATTAAATTTTTGTCTGAGTGACTAATGCTTTTTTTCCTCGAGACAAAAAAGATATCCGGCCTAGTTTTGGAGAGAAGAAATGACAGGGTCGCTTTGGGAGACGAAAAACCGAAACAAAAAACACTAGCGTGAGAAAATAAGAGCCAGATAGGTTTCGACGTGCAATACTTTCTCTCTGACCTTTCACTCTACACCAAGGGCAGCGTCTCTTCACCACACAAGGGGAGAGGAAAAAGATATGGGAGGAACGAGCGCAAGAAATATTACATTAGTGAATAATTTTCCTGGCACGGTATAACGCGAGTACGCCGACCTACGAACCGGTGAAAATACAAACACACTAAAGGCGCGAAAGAAAGCAAATGACGGAAAATATTGCCAACCGAAACTCCGAAAAATCAAAACGAGAATTGCCGCTGCCGGGACTCGACCCGGAATCCCTCCGAGGAGGGATGGCATACTAATCATTAGGTTGTAGGTGCTACAGCCGTGACTTGTTTTGTCCCCTCCTAACGGGTTTTCTAAGTCAACCAGCAAAAATTGGCGGTGGGAAAAGAAATATTTAAACATAATATGTTTGCGGAGAAAAAAATAATGTGTTTAGTTTTAAATGGAGAAAAAAAATTAAATTTTTGTCGGAGTGACTATTGTTTTTTTCTCCTCGAGACAAAAAAAGATATTCGGCCTGGTTTTGGAGAGAAGAAACCATTGGTCGCTTTGGGAGACGAAAAACCGAAACAAAACACTAGCGTGGGAAAATAAGAGTCAAATAGGTTTCGAGTATGTAATACTTCCTATCTGACCTTTCACTCTACACCAAGGGCAGCGTCTCTTCACCACACAAGGGGAGAGGAAAAAGATATGGGAGGAACGAGCGCAAGAAATATTACATTAGTGAATAATTTTCCCGGCACTGTGATAACGCGAGTACGCCGACCTACGAACCGGTGAAAATACAAACACACTAAAGGCGCGAAAGAAAGCAAATGACGGAAAAATATTGCCAACCGAAACTCCGAAAAATCAAAACGAGAATTGCCGCTGCCGGGACTCGACCCGGAATCCCCTCCGAGGAGGGATGGCATACTAATCATTGGGTTGTAGGTGCTACAGCGGCGACTTGTTTTGTCCCTCCTAACGGGTTTTCTAAGTCAACCAGCAAAAATTGGCGGTGGGAAAAGAAATATTTAAACATAATATGTTTGCGGAGAAAAAAATAATGTGTTTAGTTTTAAATGGAGAAAAAAAATTAAATTTTTCTCTGAGTGACTAAAGCTTTTTTTCCTCGAGACAAAAAAGATATCCGGCCTAGTTTTGGAGAGAAGAAACTGACAGGGTCGCTTTGGGAGACGAAAAACCGAAACAAAAAACACTAGCGTGGGAAAATAAGAGTCAAATAGGTTTCGATATGTAATACTTCCTATCTGACCTTTCACTCTACACCAAGGGCAGCGTCTCTTCACCACACAAGGGGAGAGGAAAAAGATATGGGAGGAACGAGCGCAAGAAATATTACATTAGTGAATAATTTTCCTGGCACGGTATAACGCGAGTACGCCGACCTACGAACCGGTGAAAATAGAAACACACTAAAGGCGCGAAAGAAAGCAAATGACGGAAAAATATTGCCAACCGAAACTCCGAAAAAATCAAAACGAGAATTGCCGCTGCCGGGACTCGATCCCGGAATCCCTCCGAGGAGGGATGGCATACTAATCATTGGGTTGTAGGTGCTACAGCGGCGACTTGTTTTGTCCCCTCCTAACGGGTTTTCTAAGTCAACCAGCAAAAATTGGCGAGGGGAAAAGAAATATTTAAACATGATATGTTTGCGGAGAAAAAAATAATATGTGTTTAGTTTTAAATGGAGAAAAAAATTAAATTTTTGTCTGAGTGATTAATGCTTTTTTTCCTCGAGACAAAAAAGATATTCGGCCTGGTTTTGGAGAGAAGAAACTGACAGGGTCGCTTTGGGAGACGAAAAACCGAAACAAAAAACACTAGCGTGGGAAAATAAGAGTCAAATAGGTTTCGATATGTAATACTTCCTATCTGACCTTTCACTCTACACCAAGGGCAGCGTCTCTTCACCACACAAGGGGAGAGGAAAAAGATATGGGAGCAACGAGCGCAAGAAATATTACATTAGTGAATAATTTTCCGGCACGGTATAACGCGAGTACGCCGACCTACGAACCGGTGAAAATACAAACACACTAAAGGCGCGAAAGAAAGCAAATGACGGAAAAATATTGCCAACTGAAACTCCGAAAAAATCAAAACGAGAATTGCCGATGCCGGGACTCGGACCCCGGAATCCCTCCGAGGAGGGATGGCATACTAATCATTAGGTTGTAGGTGCTACAGCCGCGACTTGTTTTGTCCCTCCTAACGGGTTTTCTAAGTCAACCAGCAAAAATTGGCGGTGGAAAAGAAATATTTAAACATAATATGTTTGCGGAGAAAAAAATAATGTGTTTAGTTTTAAATGAGAGAAAAAAAATTAAATTTTTGTCGGAGTGACTAGTGTTTTTCTCCTCGAGACAAAAAAGATATTCGGCCTGGTTTTGGAGAGAAGAAATCGATTGGTCGCTTTGGGAGACGAAAAACCGAAACAAAAACACTAGCGTGGGAAAATAAGAGTCAAATAGGTTTCGATATGTAATACTTCCTATCCGACCTTTCACTCTACACCAAGGGCGGCGTCTCTTCACCACACAAGGGAGAGGAAAAAGATATGGGAGGAACGAGCGCAAGAAATATTACATTAGTGAATAATTTTCCCTGCACGGTATAACGCGTAGTACGCCGACCTACGAACCGGTGAAAATACAAACACACTAAAGGCGCGAAAGAAAGCAAATGACGGAAAAATATTGCCAACCGAAACTCCGAAAAATCAAAACGAGAATTGCCGCTGCCGGGACTCGGACCCGGAATCCCTCCGAGGAGGGATGGCATACTAATCATTGGGTTGTAGGTGCTACAAATGACTTGTTTTGTCCCTCCTAACGGGTTTTCTAAGTCAACCAGCAAAAATTGGCGGTGGGAAAAGAAATATTTAAACATAATATGTTTGCGGAGAAAAAAATAATGTGTTTAGTTTTAAATGGAGTAAAAAAAATTAAATTTTTGTCGGTGTGACTATTGTTTTTTCTCCTCGTGTCAAAAAAAGATATTCGGCCCTGGTTTTGGAGAGAAGAAATCGACGGGTCGCTTTGGGAGACGAAAAACCGAAACAAAAAACACTAGCGTGGGAAAATAAGAGTCAAATAGGTTTCGATATGTAATACTTCCTATCTGACCTTTCACTCTACACCAAGGGCGCGTCTCTTCACCACACAAGGGGAGAGGAAAAAGATATGGGAGGAACGAGCGCAAGAAATATTACATTAGTGAATAATTTTCCTGGCACGGTATAACGCGAGTACGCCGACCTACGAACCGGTGAAAATACAAACACACTAAAGGCGCGAAAGAAAGCAAATGACGGAAAAAATATTGCCAACCGAAACTCCGAAAAAACCAAAACGAGAATTGCCGCTGCCGGGACCCGACCGCGGAATCCCACCGAGGAGGGATGGCATACAAATCATTGGGTTGTAGGTGCTACAATGGCGACTTGTTTTGTCCCCTCCTAACGGGTTTTCTAAGTCAACCACAAAAAATTGGGGTGGGAAAAGAAATATTTAAACATGATATGTTTGCGGAGAAAAAAATAATATGTGTTCAGTTTTAAATGGAGAAAAAAAATTAAATTTTTTGTCGGAGTGACTAGTGTTTTTTCTCCTCGAGACAAAAAAAGATATTCGGCCTGGTTTTGGAGAGAAGAAACGACAGGGTCGCTTTGGGAGACGAAAAACCGAAACAAAAACACTAGCGTGGGAAAATAAGAGTCAAATAGGTTTCGATATGTAATACTTCCTATCCGACCTTTCACTCTACACCAAGGGCGCGTCTCTTCACCACACAAGGGAGAGGAAAAAGATATGGGAGGAACGAGCGCAAGAAATATTACATTAGTGAATAATTTTCCCGGCACGGTATAACGCGAGTACGCCGACCTACGAACCGGTGAAAATACAAACACACTAAAGGCGCGAAAGAAAGCAAATGACGGAAAAATATTGCCAACCGAAACTCCGAAAAAATCAAAACGAGAATTGCCGCTGCCGGGACTCGAACCCGGAATCCCTCCGAGGAGGGATGGCATACTAATCATTGGGTTGTAGGTGCTACATGGCGACTTGTTTTGTCCCTCCTAACGGGTTTTCTAAGTCAACCAGCAAAAATTGGCGGGGAAAAGAAATATTTAAACATGATATGTTTGCGGAGAAAAAAATAATATGTGTTCAGTTTTAAATGGAGAAAAAAAAATTAAATTTTTGTCGGAGTGACTAGTGCTTTTTTTCCTCGAGACAAAAAAGATATCCGGCCTAGTTTTGGAGAGAAGAACCGGTTTGTGGTCGCTTTGGGAGACGAAAAACCGAAACAAAAACACTAGCGTGGGAAAATAAGAGTCAAATAGGTTTCGATATGTAATACTTCCTATCCGACCTTTCACCTCTACACCAAGGGCGCGTCTCTTCACCACACAAGGGGAGAGAAAAAAGATATGGGAGGAACGAGCGCAAGAAATATTACATTAGTGAATAATTTTCCCCGGCACGGTATAATGCGAGTACGCCGACCTACGAACCGGTGAAAATACAAACACACTAAAGGCGCGAAAGAAAGCAAATGACGGAAAAATATTGCCAACCGAAACTCCGAAAAAATCAAAACGAGAATTGCCGCTGCCGGGACTCGGACCCGGAATCCCTCCGAGGAGGGATGGCATACTAATCATTGGGTTGTAGGTGCTACAGCGGCGACTTGTTTTGTCCCCCCTAACGGGTTTTCTAAGTCAACCAGCAAAAATTGGCGGTGGGAAAAGAAATATTTAAACATAATATGTTTGCGGAGAAAAAAATAATGTGTTTAGTTTTAAATGGAGAAAAAAAATTAAATTTTTGTCGGAGTGACTAGTGTTTTTTCTCCTCGAGACAAAAAGATATTCGGCCTGGTTTTGGAGAGAAGAAATCGACAGGTCGCTTTGGGAGACGAAAAACCGAAACAAGAACACTAGCGTGGGAAAATAAGAGTCAAATAGGTTTCGATATGTAATACTTCCTATCTGACCTTTCACTCTACACCAAGGGCAGCGTCTCTTCACCACACAAGGAGAGGAAAAAGATATGGGAGGAACGAGCGCAAGAAATATTACATTAGTGAATAATTTTCTCGCGTATAACGCGTGTACGCCGACCTACGAACCGGTGAAAATACAAACACACTAAAGGCGCGAAAGAAAGCAAATGACGGAAAAATATTGCCAACCGAAACTCCGAAAAAATCAAAACGAGAATTGCCGCTGCCGGGACTCGACCCGGAATCCCTCCGAGGAGGGATGGCATACTAATCATTGGGTTGTAGGTGCTAAATGGGCGACTTGTTTTGTCCCTCCTAACGGGTTTTCTAAGTCAACCAGCAAAAATTGGCTGTGGAAAAGAAATATTTAAACATGATATGTTTGCGGAGAAAAAAATAATATGTGTTCAGTTTTAAATGGAGAAAAAAAATTAAATTTTTCTCTGAGTGACTAAAGCTTTTTTTCCTCGAGACAAAAAAAGATATTCGGCCTGGTTTTGGAGAGAAGAAACTGACAGGGTCGCTTTGGGAGACGAAAAACCGAAACAAAAAACACTAGCGTGGGAAAATAAGAGTCAAATAGGTTTCGATATGTAATACTTCCTATCTGACCTTTCACTCTACACCAAGGGCAGCGTCTCTTCACCACACAAGGGGAGAGGAAAAAGATATGGGAGGAACGAGCGCAAGAAATATTACATTAGTGAATAATTTTCCTGGGCACGGTATAACGCGAGTACGCCGACCTACGAACCGGTGAAAATACAAACACACTAAAGGCGCGAAAGAAAGCAAATGACGGAAAAATATTGCCAACCGAAACTCCGAAAAATCAAAACGAGAATTGCCGCTGCCGGGACTGACCCTGAATCCCTCCGAGGAGGGATGGCATACTAATCATTGGGTTGTAGGTGCTACAGCAAGGACTTGTTTTGTCCCCTCCTAACGGGTTTTCTAAGTCAACCAAAGAAAAATTGGCGAGGGGAAAAGAAATATTTAAACATGATATGTTTGCGGAGAAAAAAATAATATGTGTTCAGTTTTAAATGGAGAAAAAAAATTAAATTTTTGTCTGAGTGACTAATGCTTTTTTTCCTCGAGACAAAAAAGATATCCGGCCTAGTTTTGGAGAGAAGAAACTGACAGGGTCGCTTTGGGAGACGAAAAACCGAAACAAAAAACACTAGCGTGAGAAAATAAGAGCCAGATAGGTTTCGACGTGCAATACTTTCTCTCTGACCTTTCACTCTACACCAAGGGCAGCGTCTCTTCACCACACAAGGGGAGAGGAAAAAGATATGGGAGCAACGAGCGCAAGAAATATTACATTAGTGAATAATTTTCCTGGCACGGTATAACGCGAGTACGCCGACCTACGAACCGGTGAAAATACAAACACACTAAAGGCGCGAAAGAAAGCAAATGACGGAAAAATATTGCCAACCGAAACTCCGAAAAAATCAAAACGAGAATTGCCGCTGCCGGGACTCGAACCCGGAATCCCTCCGAGGAGGGATGGCATACTAATCATTGGGTTGTAGGTGCTACAGCGGCGACTTGTTTTGTCCCCTCCTAACGGGTTTTCTAAGTCAACCAGCAAAAATTGGCGGTGGGAAAAGAAATATTTAAACATAATATGTTTGCGGAGAAAAAAATAATGTGTTTAGTTTTAAATGGAGAAAAAAAAATTAAATTTTTGTCGGAGTGACTAGTGTTTTTTCTCCTCGAGACAAAAAAGATATTCGGCCTGGTTTTGGAGAGAAGAAACTGACAGGGTCGCTTTGGGAGACGAAAAACCGAAACAAAATACACTAGCGTGGGAAAATAAGAGTCAAATAGGTTTCGATATGTAATACTTCCTATCTGACCTTTCACTCTACACCAAGGGCAGCGTCTCTTCACCACACAAGGGGAGAGGAAAAAGATATGGGAGGAACGAGCGCAAGAAATATTACATTAGTGAATAATTTTCCTGGCACGGTATAACGCGAGTACGCCGACCTACGAACACTGCAAAATATAAACACACTAAAGGCGCGAAAGAAAGCAAATGACGGAAAAAATATTGCCAACCGAAACTCCGAAAAAATCAAAACGAGAATTGCCGCTGCCGGGACTCGACCCGGAATCCCCTCCGAGGAGGGATGGCATACTAATCATTGGGTTGTAGGTGCTACAAGGGCGACTTGTTTTGTCCCTCCTAACGGGTTTTCTAAGTCAACCAGCAAAAATTGGCGGTGGGAAAAGAAATATTTAAACATAATATGTTTGCGGAGAAAAAAATAATGTGTTTAGTTTTAAATGGAGAAAAAAAAATTAAATTTTTGTCGGAGTGACTAGTGTTTTTTCTCCTCGAGACAAAAAAGATATTCGGCCTGGTTTTGGAGAGAAGAAATCGACGGGTCGCTTTGGGAGACGAAAAACCGAAACAAAAAACACTAGCGTGGGAAAATAAGAGTCAAATAGGTTTCGATATGTAATACTTCCTATCTGACCTTTCACTCTACACCAAGGGCAGCGTCTCTTCACCACACAAGGGGAGAGGAAAAAGATATGGGAGGAACGAGCGCAAGAAATATTACATTAGTGAATAATTTTCCTGGGCCGGTATAACGCGAGTACGCCGACCAACGGACCGATGAAAATACAAACACACTAAAGGCGCGAAAGAAAGCAAATGACGAAAAAATATTGACAACCGAAACTCCGAAAAAATCAAAACGAGAATTGCCGCTGCCGGGACTCGACCCGGAACCCCTCCGAGGAGGGATGGCATACTAATCATTGGGTTGTAGGTGCTACAGCGGCGACTTGTTTTGTCCCCTCCTAACAGGTTTTCTAAGTCAACCAGCAAAAATTGGCTGTGGGAAAAGAAATATTTAAACATAATATGTTTGCGGAGAAAAAAATAATATGTGTTCAGTTTTAAATGGAGAAAAAAAATTAAATTTTTCTCTGAGTGACTAAAGCTTTTTTTCCTCGAGACAAAAAAGATATCCGGCCTAGTTTTGGAGAGAAGAAATCGACGGTGGTCGCTTGGGAGACGAAAAACCGAAACAAAAAACACTAGCGTGGGAAAATAAGAGTCAAATAGGTTTCGATATGTAATACTTCCTATCTGACCTTTCACTCTACACCAAGGGCAGCGTCTCTTCACCACACAAGGGGAGAGGAAAAAGATATGGGAGGAACGAGCGCAAGAAATATTACATTAGTGAATAATTTTCCCGGCACGGTATAACGCGAGTACGCCGACCTACGAACCTGTGAAAATACAAACACACTAAAGGCGCGAAAGAAAGCAAATGACGGAAAAATATTGCCAACCGAAACTCCGAAAAAATCAAAACGAGAATTGCCGCTGCCGGGACTCGACCCGGAATCCCTCCGAGGAGGGATGGCATACTAATCATTGGGTTGTAGGTGCTACAGGGGCGACTTGTTTTGTCCCTCCTAACGGGTTTTCTAAGTCAACCAACAAAAATTGGCGGTGGGAAAAGAAATATTTAAACATAATATGTTTGCGGAGAAAAAAATAATGTGTTTAGTTTTAAATGGAGAAAAAAAAATTAAATTTTTTGTCGGAGTGACTAGTGTTTTTTCTCCTCGAGACAAAAAAGATATTCGGCCTGGTTTTGGAGAGAAGAAATCGACAGGTCGCTTTGGGAGACGAAAAACCGAAACAAAAAACACTAGCGTGAGAAAATAAGAGCCAGATAGGTTTCGACGTGCAATACTTTCTCTCTGACCTTTCACTCTACACCAAGGGCAGCGTCTCTTCACCACACAAGGGGAGAGGAAAAAGATATGGGAGCAACGAGCGCAAGAAATATTACATTAGTGAATAATTTTCCCTGCACGGTATAACGCGAGTACGCCGACCTACGAACCGGTGAAAATACAAACACACTAAAGGCGCGAAAGAAAGCAAATGACGGAAAAATATTGCCAACCGAAACTCCGAAAAATCAAAACGAGAATTGGCTGCCGGGACTCGAACCCGGAATCCCTCCGAGGAGGGATGGCATACTAATCATTGGGTTGTAGGTGCTACAGCGGCGACTTGTTTTGTCCCCTCCTAACAGGTTTTCTAAGTCAACCACAGAAAATTGGCGAGGGGAAAAGAAATATTTAAACATGATATGTTTGCGGAGAAAAAATAATATGTGTTCAGTTTTAAATGGAGAAAAAAAATTAAATTTTTCTCTGAGTGACTATTGTTTTTTTTCCTTGAGACAAAAAAGATATTCGGCCTGGTTTTGGAGAGAAGAAACTGACAGGGTCGCTTTGGGAGACGAAAAACCGAAAGCAGAAACACTAGCGTGGGAAAATAAGAGTCAAATAGGTTTCGATATGTAATACTTCCTATCTGACCTTTCACTCTACACCAAGGGCAGCGTCTCTTCACCACACAAGGGGAGAGGAAAAAGATATGGGAGGAACGAGCGCAAGAAATATTACATTAGTGAATAATTTTCCCGGCACCCGTATAACGCGAGTACGCCGACCTACGAACCGGTGAAAATACAAACACACTAAAGGCGCGGAAGAAAGCAAATGATGGAAAAATATTGCAAACCGAAACTCCGAAAAAATCAAAACGAGAATTGCCGCTGCCGGGACTCAACCTAGAATCCCTCCGATGAGGGATGGCATACTAATCATTGGGTTGTAGGTGCTACAAGGGCGACTTGTTTTGTCCCCTCCTAACGGGTTTTCTAAGTCAACCAGCAAAAAATTGGCGAGGGGAAAAGAAATATTTAAACATGATATGTTTGCGGAGAAAAAAATAATATGTGTTCAGTTTTAAATGGAGAAAAAAAAATTAAATTTTTGTCTGAGTGACTAATGCTTTTTTTCCTCGAGACAAAAAAGATATCCGGCCTAGTTTTGGAGAGAAGAAACTGACAGGGTCGCTTTGGGAGACGAAAAACCGAAACAAAAAACACTAGCGTGAGAAAATAAGAGCCAGATAGGTTTCGACGTGCAATACTTTCTCTCTGACCTTTCACTCTACACCAAGGGCAGCGTCTCTTCACCACACAAGGGGAGAGGAAAAAGATATGGGAGCAACGAGCGCAAGAAATATTACATTAGTGAATAATTTTCCTCGCACGGTATAACGCGAGTACGCCGACCTACGAACCGGTGAAAATACAAACACACTAAAGGCGCGAGAGAAAGCAAATGACGGAAAAATATTGCCAACCGAAACTCCGAAAAAAATCAAAACGAGAATTGCCGCTGCCGGGACTCGACCCGGAATCCCTCCGAGGAGGGATGGCATACTAATCATTGGGTTGTAGGTGCTACAGCGTGACTTGTTTTGTCCCCTCCTAACAGGTTTTCTAAGTCAACCAGCAAAAATTGGCTGTGGGAAAAGAAATATTTAAACATGATATGTTTACGCAGAAAAAAATAATGTGTTTAGTTTTAAATGGAGAAAAAAAAATTAAATTTTTGTCGGAAAGTGACTAGTGTTTTTTTCTCCTCGAGACAAAAAAGATATCCGGCCTAGTTTTGGAGAGAAGAAACTGACAGGGTCGCTTTGGGAGACGAAAAACCGAAACAAAAAACACTAGCGTGAGAAAATAAGAGCCAGATAGGTTTCGATATGTAATACTTCCTATCTGACCTTTCACTCTACACCAAGGGCAGCGTCTCTTCACCACACAAGGGGAGAGGAAAAGATATGGGAGGAACGAGCGCAAGAAATATTACATTAGTGAATAATTTTCCCGGCACGGTATAACGCGAGTACGCCCGACCTACGAACCGGTGAAAATACAAACACACTAAAGGCGCGAAAGAAAGCAAATGACGGAAAAATATTGCCAACCGAAACTCCGAAAAAAATCAAAACGAGAATTGCCGCCGCGGGACTCGAACCCGGAATCCCTCCGAGGAGGGATGGCATACTAATCATTGGGTTGTAGGTGCTACACTGGCGACTTGTTTTGTCCCTCCTAACAGGTTTTCTAAGTCAACCAGCAAAAATTGGCTGTGGGAAAAAGAAATATTTAAACATAATATGTTTGCGGAGAAAAAAATAATGTGTTTAGTTTTAAATGGAGAAAAAAAAATTAAATTTTTGTCGGAGTGACTAGTGTTTTTTCTCCTCGAGACAAAAAAGATATTCGGCCTGGTTTTGGAGAGAAGAAACTGACAGGGTCGCTTTGGGAGACGAAAAACCGAAACAAAAAACACTAGCGTGGGAAAATAAGAGTCAAATAGGTTTCGATATGTAATACTTCCTATCTGACCTTTCACTCTACACCAAGGGCAGCGTCTCTTCACCACACAAGGGGAGAGGAAAAAGATATGGGAGGAACGAGCGCAAGAAATATTACATTAGTGAATAATTTTCCTGGCACGGTATAACGCGAGTACGCCGACCTACGAACCGGTGAAAATACAAACACACTAAAGGCGCGAAAGAAAGCAAATGACGGAAAAATATTGCCAACCGAAACTCCGAAAAAATCAAAACGAGAATTGCCGCTGCCGGCACTCGACCCGGAATCCCTCCGAGGAGGGATGGCATACTAATCATTGGGTTGTAGGTGCTACAGCGAGCGACTTGTTTTGTCCCCTCCTAACGGGTTTTCTAAGTCAACCAAAGAAAAATTGGCGGTGGGAAAAGAAACATTTAAACATAATATGTTTGCGGAGAAAAAAATAATGTGTTTAGTTTTAAATGGAGAAAAAAAATTAAATTTTTGTCGGAGTGACTAGTGTTTTTTCTCCTCGAGACAAAAAAGATATTCGGCCTGGTTTTGGAGAGAAGAAACTGACAGGGTCGCTTTGGGAGACGAAAAACCGAAACAAAAAACACTAGCGTGGGAAAATAAGAGTCAAATAGGTTTCGATATGTAATACTTCCTATCTGACCTTTCACTCTACACCAAGGGCAGCGTCTCTTCACCACACAAGGGGAGAGGAAAAAAGATATGGGAGAAACGAACGCAACAAATATTACATTAGTGAATAATTTTCCGGCACGGTATAACGCGAGTACGCCGACCTACGAACCGGTGAAAATACAAACACACTAAAGGCGCGAAAGAAAGCAAATGACGGAAAAATATTGCCAACCGAAACTCCGAAAAAATCAAAACGAGAATTGCCGCTGCCGGGACTCGACCCGGAATCCCTCCGAGGAGGGATGGCATACTAATCATTGGGTTGTAGGTGCTACAACGCTGTACTTGTTTTGTCCCCTCCTAACGGGTTTTCTAAGTCAACCAGCAAAAAATTGGCGGTGAGAAAAGAAATATTTAAACATGATATGTTTGCGGAGAAAAAAATAATATGTGTTCAGTTTTAAATGGAGAAAAAAAATTAAATTTTTGTCGGAGTGACTAGTGTTTTTTCTCCTCGAGACAAAAAAAGATATTCGGCCCGGTTTTGGAGAGAAGAAACGACAGTGGTCGCTTTGGGAGACGAAAAACCGAAACAAAAAACACTAGCGTGGGAAAATAAGAGTCAAATAGGTTTCGATATGTAATACTTCCTATCTGACCTTTCACTCTACACCAAGGGCAGCGTCTCTTCACCACACAAGGGGAGAGGAAAAAGATATGGGAGGAACGGAAGCAAGAAATATTACATTAGTGAATAATTTTCCTGGCACGGTATAACGCGAGTACGCCGACCTACGAACCGGTGAAAATACAAACACACTAAAGGCGCGAAAGAAAGCAAATGACGGAAAAATATTGCCAACCGAAACTCCGAAAAAATCAAAACGAGAATTGCCGCTGCCGGGACTCGAACCCGGAATCCCTCCGAGGAGGGATGGCATACTAATCATTGGGTTGTAGGTGCTACAGCGGCGACTTGTTTTGTCCCCACCTAACAGGTTTTCTAAGTCAACCAGCAAAAATTGGCTGTGGGAAAAAGAAATATTTAAACATAATATGTTTGCGGAGAAAAAAATAATGTGTTTAGTTTTAAATGGAGAAAAAAAAATTAAATTTTTGTCGGAGTGACTAGTGTTTTTTCTCCTCGAGACAAAAAAGATATTCGGCCTGGTTTTGGAGGGAAGAAACTGACAGGGTCGCTTTGGGAGACGAAAAACCGAAACAAAAAACACTAGCGTGGGAAAATAAGAGTCAAATAGGTTTCGATATGTAATACTTCCTATCTGACCTTTCACTCTACACCAAGGGCAGCGTCTCTTCACCACACAAGGGGAGAGGAAAAAGATATGGGAGGAACGAGCGCAAGAAATATTACATTAGTGAATAATTTTCCTGGCACGGTATAACGCGAGTACGCCGACCTACGAACCGGTGAAAATACAAACACACTAAAGGCGCGAAAGAAAGCAAATGACGGAAAAATATTGCCAACCGAAACTCCGAAAAAATCAAAACGAGAATTGCCGCTGCCGGGACTCGAACCGGGAATCCCTCCGAGGAGGGATGGCATACTAATCATTGGGTTGTAGGTGCTACAGCGGCGACTTGTTTTGTCCCCTCCTAACGGGTTTTCTAAGTCAACCAGCAAAAATTGGCGGTGGGAAAAGAAATATTTAAACATAATATGTTTGCGGAGAAAAAAATAATGTGTTTAGTTTTAAATGGAGAAAAAAAAATTAAATTTTTGTCGGAGTGACTAGTGTTTTTTTCTCCTCGAGACAAAAAAAGATATTCGGCCTGGTTTTGGAGAGAAGAAAGCGACAGGGTCGCTTTGGGAGACGAAAAAACCGAAACAAAAAACACTAGCGTGGGAAAATAAGAGTCAAATAGGTTTCGATATGTAATACTTCCTATCTGACCTTTCACTCTACACCAAGGGCAGCGTCTCTTCACCACACAAGGGGAGAGGAAAAAGATATGGGAGGAACGAGCGCAAGAAATATTACATTAGTGAATAATTTTCCTGGCACGGTATAACGCGAGTACGCCGACCTACGAACCGGTGAAAATACAAACACACTAAAGGCGCGAAAGAAAGCAAATGACGGAAAAAATATTGCCAACCGAAACACCAAAAAAATCAAAACGAGAATTGCCGCTGCCGGGACTCGAACCCGGAATCCCTCCGAGGAGGGATGGCATACTAATCATTGGGTTGTAGGTGCTACAGCGGCGACTTGTTTTGTCCCCTCCTAACAGGTTTTCTAAGTCAACCAGCAAAAATTGGCTGTGGGAAAAGAAATATTTAAACATGATATGTTTGCGGAGAAAAAAAATAATATGTGTTCAGTTTTAAATAGAGAAAAAAAATTAAATTTTTGTCTGAGTGACTAATGCTTTTTTTCCTCGAGACAAAAAAGATATCCGGCCTGGGTTTGGAGAGAAGAAATCGACAGGTCGCTTTGGGAGACGAAAAACCGAAACAAAAACACTAGCGTGGGAAAATAAGAGTCAAATAGGTTTCGATATGTAATACTTCCTATCCGACCTTTCACTCTACACCAAGGGCAGCCGTCTCTTCACCACACAAGGGGAGAGGAAAAAGAAAAGGGAGGAAGGAGGGGAAGAAAAAAAACAATAGTGAATAATTTTCCCGGCACCGGTATAACGCGAGTACGCCGACCTACGAACCGGTGAAAATACAAACACACTAAAGGCGCGAAAGAAAGCAAATGACGGAAAAATATTGCCAACCGAAACTCCGAAAAAATCAAAACGAGAATTGCCGCTGCCGGGACTCGAACCCGGAATCCCTCCGAGGAGGGATGGCATACTAATCATTGGGTTGTAGGTGCTACAGCGGCGACTTGTTTTGTCCCCTCCTAACAGGTTTTCTAAGTCAACCTAGAAAAATTGGCTGTGGAAAAGAAATATTTAAACATAATATGTTTGCGGAGAAAAAAATAATGTGTTTAGTTTTAAATGGAGAAAAAAAAATTAAATTTTTGTCGGAGTGACTAGTGTTTTTTCTCCTAGAGACAAAAAAGATATTCGGCCTGGTTTTGGAGAGAAGAAACTGACAGGGTCGCTTTGGGAGACGAAAAACCGAAACAAAAAACACTAGCGTGGGAAAATAAGAGTCAAATAGGTTTCGATATGTAATACTTCCTATCTGACCTTTCACTCTACACCAAGGGCAGCGTCTCTTCACCACACAAGGGGAGAGGAAAAAGATATGGGAGGAACGAGCGCAAGAAATATTACATTAGTGAATAATTTTCCTGGCACGGTATAACGCGAGTACGCCGACCTACGAACCGGTGAAAATACAAACACACTAAAGGCGCGAAAGAAAGCAAATGACGGAAAAATATTGCCAACCGAAACTCCGAAAAAATCAAAACGAGAATTGCCGCTGCCGGGACTCGTACCCGGAATCCCCTCCGAGGAGGGATGGCATACTAATCATTGGGTTGTAGGTGCTACAACGGCGACTTGTTTTGTCCCCTCCTAACGGGTTTTCTAAGTCAACCAGCAAAAATTGGCGGTGGGAAAAGAAATATTTAAACATAATATGTTTGCGGAGAAAAAAATAATGTGTTTAGTTTTAAATGGAGAAAAAAAAATTTAATTTTTGTCGGAGTGACTAGTGTTTTTTCTCCTCGAGACAAAAAAGATATTCGGCCTGGTTTTGGAGAGAAGAAACTGACAGGGTCGCTTTGGGAGACAAAAAACCGAAACAAAAAACACTAGCGTGGGAAAATAAGAGTCAAATAGGTTTCGATATGTAATACTTCCTATCTGACCTTTCACTCTACACCAAGGGCAGCGTCTCTTCACCACACAAGGGGAGAGGAAAAAGATATGGGAGGAACGAGCGCAAGAAATATTACATTAGTGAATAATTTTCCTGGCACGGTATAACGCGAGTACGCCGACCTACGAACCGGTGAAAATACAAACACACTAAAGGCGCGAAAGAAAGCAAATGACGGAAAAATATTGCCAACCGAAACTCCGAAAAAATCAAAACGAGAATTGCCGCTGCCGGGACTCGAACCCGGAATCCCTCCGAGGAGGGATGGCATACTAATCATTGGGTTGTAGGTGCTACAATGGCGACTTGTTTTGTCCCCTCCTAACGGGTTTTCTAAGTCAACCAGCAAAAATTGGCGGTGGGAAAAGAATTATTTAAACATAATATGTTTGCGGAGAAAAAAATAATGTGTTTAGTTTTAAATGGAGAAAAAAAAATTAAATTTTTGTCGGAGTGACTAGTGCTTTTTTTCCTCGAGACAAAAAAAGATATTCGGCCCGGTTTTTGGAGAGAAGAAAGCGACGTGGTCGCTTTGGGAGACAAAAAACCGAAACCAAAAACACTAGCGTGGGAAAATAAGAGTCAAATAGGTTTCGATATGTAATACTTCCTATCTGACCTTTCACTCTACACCAAGGGCAGCGTCTCTTCACCACACAAGGGGAGAGGAAAAAGATATGGGAGGAACGAGCGCAAGAAATATTACATTAGTGAATAATTTTCCTCGCACGGTATAACGCGAGTACCCGACCTACGAACCGGTGAAAATATAAACACACTAAAGGCGCGAAAGAAAGCAAATGACGGAAAAATATTGCCAACCGAAACTCCGAAAAAATCAAAACGAGAATTGCCGCTGCCGGGACTCGAACCCGGAATCCCTCCGAGGAGGGATGGCATACTAATCATTGGGTTGTAGGTGCTACAGCGCGACTTGTTTTGTCCCCTCCTAACGGGTTTTCTAAGTCAACCAGCAAAAATTGGCGGTGGGAAAAGAATTATTTAAACATAATATGTTTGCGGAGAAAAAAATAATGTGTTTAGTTTTAAATGGAGAAAAAAAATTAAATTTTTGTCGGAGTGACTAATGTTTTTTTTCCTTGAGACAAAAAAGATATTCGGCCTGGTTTTGGAGAGAAGAAACTGACAGGTCGCTTTGGGAGACGAAAACCCGAAAAAAAAAACACTAGCGTGGGAAAATAAGAGCCAGATAGGTTTCGACGTGCAATACTTTCTCTCTGACCTTTCACTCTACACCAAGAGCAGCGTCTCTTCACCACACAAGGGGAGAGGGAAAAAGATATGGGAGGAACGAGCGCAAGAAATATTACATTAGTGAATAATTTTCCTGGCACGGTATAACGCGAGTACGCCGACCTACGAACCGGTGAAAATATAAACACACTAAAGGCGCGAAAGAAAGCAAATGACGGAAAAATATTGCCAACCGAAACTCCGAAAAAAATCAAAACGAGAATTGCCGCTGCCGGGACTCGAACCCGGAATCCCTCCGAGGAGGGATGGCATACTAATCATTGGGTTGTAGGTGCTACAGCGGCGACTTGTTTTGTCCCCTCCTAACGGGTTTTCTAAGTCAACCAGCAAAAATTGGCGGTGGGAAAAGAAATATTTAAACATAATATGTTTGCGGAGAAAAAAAATAATATGTGTTCAGTTTTAAATAGAGAAAAAAAATTAAATTTTTGTCTGAGTGACTACTGTTTTTTTTTCCTTGAGACAAAAAAGATATTCGGCCTGGTTTTGGAGAGAAGAAACTGACAGGGTCGCTTTGGGAGACGAAAAACCGAAACAAAAAACACTAGCGTGGGAAAATAAGAGTCAAATAGGTTTCGATATGTAATACTTCCTATCTGACCTTTCACTCTACACCAAGGGCAGCGTCTCTTCACCACACAAGGGGAGAGGAAAAAGATATGGGAGGAACGAGCGCAAGAAATATTACATTAGTGAATAATTTTCCCGGCACCGGTATAACGCGAGTACGCCGACCTACGAACCGGTGAAAATATAAACACACTAAAGGCGCGAGAGAAAGCAAATGACGGAAAAATATTGCCAACCGAAACTCCGAAAAAATCAAAACGAGAATTGCCGCTGCCGGGACTCGAACCCGGAATCCCTCCGAGGAGGGATGGCATACTAATCATTGGGTTGTAGGTGCTACAGTGGGCGACTTGTTTTGTCCCCTCCTAACGGGTTTTCTAAGTCAACCAGCAAAAATTGGCGGTGGGAAAAGAAATATTTAAACATAATATGTTTGCGGAGAAAAAAATAATGTGTTTAGTTTTAAATGGAGAAAAAAAAATTAAATTTTTGTCGGAGTGACTAGTGTTTTTTCTCCTCGAGACAAAAAAGATATTCGGCCTGGTTTTGGAGAGAAGAAACTGACAGGGTCGCTTTGGGAGACGAAAAACCGAAACAAAAAACACTAGCGTGGGAAAATAAGAGTCAAATAGGTTTCGATATGTAATACTTCCTATCTGACCTTTCACTCTACACCAAGGGCAGCGTCTCTTCACCACACAAGGGGAGAGGAAAAAGATATGGGAGGAACGAGCGCAAGAAATATTACATTAGTGAATAATTTTCCTGGCACGGTATAACGCGAGTACGCCGACCTACGAACCGGTGAAAATATAAACACACTAAAGGCGCGAGAGAAAGCAAATGACGGAAAAATATTGCCAACCGAAACTCCGAAAAAAATCAAAACGAGAATTGCCCCTGCCGGGACTCGAACCCCGGAATCCCTCCGAGGAGGGATGGCATACTAATCATTGGGTTGTAGGTGCTACAGCCGCGACTTGTTTTGTCCCCTCCTAACGGGTTTTCTAAGTCAACCAGCAAAAATTGGCGGTGGGAAAAGAAATATTTAAACATAATATGTTTGCGGAGAAAAAAATAATGTGTTTAGTTTTAAATGGAGAAAAAAAAATTAAATTTTTGTCGGAGTGACTAGTGTTTTTTCTCCTCGAGACAAAAAAGATATCCGGCCTAGTTTTGGAGAGAAGAAACTGACAGGGTCGCTTTGGGAGACGAAAAACCGAAACAAAAAACACTAGCGTGAGAAAATAAGAGCCAGATAGGTTTCGATATGTAATACTTCCTATCTGACCTTTCACTCTACACCAAGGGCAGCGTCTCTTCACCACACAAGGGGAGAGGAAAAAGATATGGGAGGAACGAGCGCAAGAAATATTACATTAGTGAATAATTTTCTCGGCACGGTATAACGCGAGTACGCCGACCTACGAACCGGAGAAAAAAAAAACACACAAAAGGCGCGAGAGAAAGCAAATGACGGAAAAATATTGCCAACCGAAACTCCGAAAAAACCAAAACGAGAATTGCCGCTGCCGGGACTCGAACCCGGAATCCCTCCGAGGAGGGATGGCATACTAATCATTGGGTTGTAGGTGCTACAGCCGCGACTTGTTTTGTCCCCTCCTAACGGGTTTTCTAAGTCAACCAGCAAAAATTGGCGGTGGGAAAAGAAATATTTAAACATAATATGTTTGCGGAGAAAAAAAATAATGTGTTTAGTTTTAAATGGAGAAAAAAAATTAAATTTTTGTCGGAGTGACTAGTGTTTTTTCTCCTCGAGACAAAAAAGATATTCGGCCTGGTTTTGGAGAGAAGAAAGGGACAGGGTCGCTTTGGGAGACGAAAAACCGAAACAAAAAACACTAGCGTGGGAAAATAAGAGTCAAATAGGTTTCGATATGTAATACTTCCTATCTGACCTTTCACTCTACACCAAGGGCAGCGTCTCTTCACCACACAAGGGGAGAGGAAAAAGATATGGGAGGAACGAGCGCAAGAAATATTACATTAGTGAATAATTTTCCTGGCACGGTATAACGCGAGTACGCCGACCTACGAACCGGTGAAAATACAAACACACTAAAGGCGCGAAAGAAAGCAAATGACGGAAAAATATTGCCAACCGAAACTCCGAAAAAAACAAAACGAGAATTGCCGCTGCCGGGACTCGAACCCGGAATCCCTCCGAGGAGGGATGGCATACTAATCATTGGGTTGTAGGTGCTACAGCGGCGACTTGTTTTGTCCCCTCCTAACGGGTTTTCTAAGTCAACCAGCAAAAATTGGCGGTGGGAAAAGAAATATTTAAACATAATATGTTTGCGGAGAAAAAAATAATGTGTTTAGTTTTAAATGGAGAAAAAAAATTAAATTTTTCTCTGAGTGACTAATGCTTTTTTTCCTCGAGACAAAAAAGATATTCGGCCCGGTTTTGGAGAGAAGAAATCGAGGGTCGCTTTGGGAGACGAAAAACCGAAACAAAAAACACTAGCGTGGGAAAATAAGAGTCAAATAGGTTTCGATATGTAATACTTCCTATCTGACCTTTCACTCTACACCAAGGGCAGCGTCTCTTCACCACACAAGGGGAGAGGAAAAAGATATGGGAGGAACGAGCGCAAGAAATATTACATTAGTGAATAATTTTCCGGCACGGTATAACGCGAGTACGCCGACCTACGAACCGGTGAAAATATAAACACACTAAAGGCGCGAGAGAAAGCAAATGACGGAAAAATATTGCCAACCGAAACTCCGAAAAAATCAAAACGAGAATTGCCGCTGCCGGGACTCGAACCCGGAATCCCTCCGAGGAGGGATGGCATACTAATCATTGGGTTGTAGGTGCTACAACGCGACTTGTTTTGTCCCCTCCTAACAGGTTTTCTAAGTCAACCATGAAAAATTGGCGGTGGGAAAAGAAACATTTAAACATAATATGTTTGCGGAGAAAAAAATAATGTGTTTAGTTTTAAATGGAGAAAAAAAAATTAAATTTTTGTCGGAGTGACTAGTGTTTTTTCTCCTCGAGACAAAAAAGATATTCGGCCTGGTTTTGGAGAGAAGAAACTGTCTGGGTCGCTTTGGGAGACGAAAAACCGAAACAAAAAACACTAGCGTGGGAAAATAAGAGTCAAATAGGTTTCGATATGTAATACTTCCTATCTGACCTTTCACTCTACACCAAGGGCGGCGTCTCTTCACCACACAAGGGGAGAGGAAAAAGATATGGGAGGAACGAGCGCAAGAAATATTACATTAGTGAATAATTTTCTCGGCACGGTATAACGCGAGTACGCCGACCTACGAACCGGTGAAAATATAAACACACTAAAGGCGCGAGAGAAAGCAAATGACGGAAAAATATTGCCAACCGAAACTCCGAAAAAATCAAAACGAGAATTGCCGCTGCCGGGACTCGAACCCGGAATCCCTCCGAGGAGGGATGGCATACTAATCATTGGGTTGTAGGTGCTACAACGCGACTTGTTTTGTCCCCTCCTAACGGGTTTTCTAAGTCAACCAGAAAAATTGGCGGTGGGAAAAGAAACATTTAAACATAATATGTTTGCGGAGAAAAAAATAATGTGTTTAGTTTTAAATGGAGAAAAAAAAATTAAATTTTTGTCGGAGTGACTAGTGTTTTTTCTCCTCGAGACAAAAAAAGATATTCGGCCCGGTTTTGGAGAGAAGAAACGACGGGTCGCTTTGGGAGACGAAAAACCGAAACAAAAACACTAGCGTGGGAAAATAAGAGTCAAATAGGTTTCGATATGTAATACTTCCTATCTGACCTTTCACTCTACACCAAGGGCAGCGTCTCTTCACCACACAAGGGGAGAGGAAAAAGATATGGGAGGAACGAGCGCAAGAAATATTACATTAGTGAATAATTTTCCCGGCACCGGTATAAACGCGAGTACACCGACCTACGAACCGGTGAAAATATAAACACACTAAAGGCGCGAGAGAAAGCAAATGACGGAAAAAATATTGCCAACCGAAACTCCGAAAAAAATCAAAACGAGAATTGCCGGCCGGGACTCGGACCCCGGAATCCCTCCGAGGAGGGATGGCATACTAATCATTGGGTTGTAGGTGCTACACGTGCGACTTGTTTTGTCCCCTCCTAACGGGTTTTCTAAGTCAACCAGCAAAAATTGGCGGTGGGAAAAGAAACATTTAAACATAATATGTTTGCGGAGAAAAAAATAATGTGTTTAGTTTTAAATGGAGAAAAAAAAATTAAATTTTTGTCGGAGTGACTAGTGTTTTTTCTCCTCGAGACAAAAAAGATATTCGGCCTGGTTTTGGAGAGAAGAAACTCAGACGGTCGCTTTGGGAGACGAAAAACCGAAACAAAAAACACTAGCGTGGGAAAATAAGAGTCAAATAGGTTTCGATATGTAATACTTCCTATCTGACCTTTCACTCTACACCAAGGGCAGCGTCTCTTCACCACACAAGGGGAGAGGAAAAAGATATGGGAGGAACGAGCGCAAGAAATATTACATTAGTGAATAATTTTCCTCGCACGGTATAACGCGAGTACGCCGACCTACGAACCGGTGAAAATATAAACACACTAAAGGCGCGAGAGAAAGCAAATGACGGAAAAATATTGCCAACCGAAACTCCGAAAAAATCAAAACGAGAATTGCCGCTGCCGGGACTCGAACCCGGAATCCCTCCGAGGAGGGATGGCATACTAATCATTGGGTTGTAGGTGCTACAGCGGCGACTTGTTTTGTCCCCTCCTAACGGGTTTTCTAAGTCAACCAGCAAAAATTGGCGGTGGGAAAAGAAACATTTAAACATAATATGTTTGCGGAGAAAAAAATAATGTGTTTAGTTTTAAATGGAGAAAAAAAAATTAAATTTTTGTCGGAGTGACTAGTGTTTTTTCTCCTCGAGACAAAAAAGATATTCGGCCTGGTTTTGGAGAGAAGAAACGACAGGTCGCTTTGGGGAGACGAAAAACCGAAACAAAAAACACTAGCGTGGGAAAATAAGAGTCAAATAGGTTTCGATATGTAATACTTCCTATCTGACCTTTCACTCTACACCAAGGGCAGCGTCTCTTCACCACACAAGGGGAGAGGAAAAAGATATGGGAGGAACGAGCGCAAGAAATATTACATTAGTGAATAATTTTCCTCGCACGGTATAACGCGAGTACGCCGACCTACGAACCGGTGAAAATATAAACACACTAAAGGCGCGAGAGAAAGCAAATGACGGAAAAATATTGCCAACCGAAACTCCGAAAAAATCAAAACGAGAATTGCCGCTGCCGGGACTCGAACCCGGAATCCCTCCGAGGAGGGATGGCATACTAATCATTGGGTTGTAGGTGCTACAGCGGCGACTTGTTTTGTCCCCTCCTAACGGGTTTTCTAAGTCAACCAGCAAAAATTGGCGGTGGGAAAAGAAACATTTAAACATAATATGTTTGCGGAGAAAAAAATAATGTGTTTAGTTTTAAATGGAGAAAAAAAAATTAAATTTTTGTCGGAGTGACTAGTGTTTTTTCTCCTCGAGACAAAAAAGATATTCGGCCTGGTTTTGGAGAGAAGAAACTGACAGGGTCGCTTTGGGAGACGAAAAACCGAAACAAAAAACACTAGCGTGGGAAAATAAGAGTCAAATAGGTTTCGATATGTAACACTTCCTATCTGACCTTTCACTCTACACCAAGGGCAGCGTCTCTTCGCCACACAAGGGGAGAGGAAAACGATATGGGAGCAACGAGCGCAAGAAATATTACATTAGTGAATAATTTTCCTGGCACGGTATAACGCGAGTACGCCGACCTACGAACCGGTGAAAATATAAACACACTAAAGGCGCGAGAGAAAGCAAATGACGGAAAAATATTGCCAACCGAAACTCCGAAAAAATCAAAACGAGAATTGCCGCTGCCGGGACTCGAACCCGGAATCCCTCCGAGGAGGGATGGCATGCTAATCGTTCGGTTGTAGGTGCTACAGCGGCGACTTGTTTTGTCCCCTCCTAACGGGTTTTCTAAGTCAACCTGGAAAAATTGGCTGTGAGAAAAGAAATATTTAAACATAATATGTTTGCGGAGAAAAAAATAATGTGTTTAGTTTTAAATGGAGAAAAAAAATTAAATTTTTGTCGGAGTGACTAGTGTTTTTTTTCCTTGAGACAAAAAAGATATTCGGCCTGGTTTTGGAGAGAAGAAACTGACAGGGTCGCTTTGGGAGACGAAAAACCGAAACAAAAAACACTAGCGTGAGAAAATAAGAGTCAAATAGGTTTCGATATGTAATACTTTCTATCTGACCTTTCACTCTACACCAAGGGCAGCGTCTCTTCGCCACACAAGGGGAGAGGAAAAAGATATGGGAGCAACGAGCGCAAGAAATATTACATTAGTGAATAATTTTCCTCGCACGGTATAACGCGAGTACGCCGACCTACGAACCGGTGAAAATATAAACACACTAAATGTAACACCGAAAATTCGATGTTAGAAATGTTCTGTAAAATATCTCAGTAATTATAAAAGAAAATCTTAAAAATTTTGATTTTCGATTTTGGTTCTTAAATTTAAATTTTTGGGTATAATTAAAATGTTGAGTCGTAAATTCGTAGTCGATTCTATTTTAGGTAAATTTAAAATTTCATTATAGTAAGAATATAAAAAGAAATATATATATTTAAAAAAAAAAAAAAAGGAAGGGGGAAAAAAAAGAAAACGCCGGGCGTTTTGCTCCCAAATGAGGATTAGGGCTTATAGCCCTAATCCCTCTTTTTCCTCCCCCCTTCGTCTCTCTCACTCTCTCGCACTCTCCTCTCCCTCACGCAATCTCTCCCGCGACACCTTTTCCATGATCGATCGCTCCTCCACCGCGCACAACCCAACTCGACCACCGCGAGCCCTTGTTTGCCCTACCTCGGTCTCTCTTCCGGTCTCTCTCTCTCTCTCTCTTCGAGCGTATCTCTCCTTCTCGCGGTTCTCCGCCGGTTACCACAACCCACGCCCACCGTGGCCACCGCGAGCCACCGCGGTCGCCACCGCGAGCCCGTCCCGCACCATCTCTCTCTCATCCGACCACCATCTGCTGCTTCTCTCTATTCTTCTCTCTCCGCGAGCGGACGACTCTCCCTACGCGCGCGATAGCTCCTTGCCCGCACGACCGCGCACGCGACCAGCGCGTGACCCGGGGCGAGACGCCCCCTTCTCCGCGCGCCGAACTCGACCGTCCCTTCCTCGCGAGCCGGCAGCCGCGCGACCGCTCGCGCGCTCGACTAGCTCCATCCTTGCTCGTGTGCTTTCTCGCCACTCTTGCGAGCCCAAAACGGCGTACTTTGAAAACCCTAGTCGCGGCTGTGAGATCGGTCTCCGCATAGGTGAGGTCCAGTCCCTAACCCAAATTTTAGGGTTTCAAATTTTCTTAAAAATTAGCTTTAGATTCCCCGAAATTGACTTTAAATTGGGAGCTTTGCAGGGTTTCTGAATGGAATGAGAAGACAGTTTGACGAAGGTTGCGAACTGCAAAACACCCTAGGTGAGGGATTTTCAATCCCTTCAATACTCAGATTATTTGTCTAATTTAGGTTGAGAATAAGTGTGGATATATTCTAAAAATATGCTAGATCCGTAGGAAATGCGTTATTCTTGAAAGTCTGCATGAAATGATGGAAGTTAGGTCTAGAATTTGATATAAATTTGACTGCGAAGCATGATAGAATGTCGTAGATAGTATTAGAGTTTTGTTTGATTGATTTGCGTAGTTGTTCTTGAGATTTGAATTGAAATTGGAATGAATTAAATCGAGGATTATGTAATTCGGGAGAAAATTGGTAAAATTGAGGAATATTGTAAATTTAAAGTCGTCGGTGATTTGAAATGATCCTAAATTGATGAAATGAAAGTGTAAGAACGTGGTTGTGTAAATTTAAGCTATTTTAAATAAAAGGGAAATTAGAAAACCCTTTTATAGAGCCTTAATTGATGATGATTCGTGTTGATTGGTCTAGGTTGACCTTTGGAGACTCGAGGGGAGTCTTTTTGAGTTGATTTCGAAAAAAAGGGAGTGAATACCCTCCCTAGAGGTGAGTGGACGGATCGTTGTGTAGTAAATAAGCAAAATGTCTTTAAATTCTTTGATAAATGATTTGAAATGATTTTCATATGATTTTATGCAATTATTTGTGATTGTGGGATGTCTAAAAATGAGAATTTGAAGTATGAATGCATCCTATGTGATTTTACATGAACTTGTGCCGTCTGTTTTGACTTCTTGAATGGTAAATGCTTGTAGCATGAATTTCAGATTGAATTGATAAAATGTGGCACATGGATTGAAATTTGAATGATTGTGAATTATGGTATTGTGAATTGATGATTGTGAAATGAAAGGTGCCGTAGATGACTATAGTCATACCCCCCACGGAGCGACCCGACGGGGTGACGTGGGTTTGGGTTATATGCGAGAGAGGTATCGCGGCCTCTGCTCGCCACGTCGGACTATCCGGTTGCACCCCGGGAGGTCCGAGCCAACGCTAAGGAAGGGGTTAGTTTTGAAAAACCGAAATGGAAAACCCTTGGCGGACTTTCGTCTTGGTTCGGCCAAACGCAAGACGGAAGTGTTTTCGATGGGACCCTTGTGATTTTCTGAGAAAATGTTTGATATGGATGCATATTTTATAAATGATGTTGAATTACTGAAATGTTTGGATATGGAAAATGATGTTTGAAGTATGCTTTGACATTCCCCACTTTCACCCCTTATTTATTACACAATCATGCCATTGCACTCCACTCACTGAGTATTTATAATACTCACCCCACTCTTTAACATTTTTCGAGGAAGATTAGATTTGTGACAGAGATTGGAGCTTGGGAGGGCCTACCAGCCGGCTTTTGTAGGTATACATCGTGATGTATAGTCATTTTGGTTTGAATTGAAATCCGAAGAAAGGAAGACTTGTACAATTCTTTTTGGTACGGATTTAATCGATACTTGTTTCCTGTATAGGAACAAGTATTGATGGAATCCCTACGTGGTTGTTGTTTACTTTCTTTTTCTCCTAGTTTTGGTAAAAACTCATTTTTGAGTGGGACATTTGGTTTGTAATATTGAGAATGGTTATTTTCTTTCGATTTCACGAAGTTTTGGACAACTCATATCGTTTGGACCTTACGGACGTTTGCTTGATTCTTCGGGCAAGTGTTAGTAAGATCTTACGACTATGTTTTGGGACTTCCTGTTTGTTAAATGCTTTTCCTATACTGTGAACTTGGAAATGGCTAGGATGGCCATATTGTGTGCTCGTGCATGTACAGGTTCCCTCTCCCCGATTGTATGTTGATGTGAAATCGTGCATGTACAGGTCCCCTCTCCCCGATGTATGCTCGTGTGTACAGGGATGGACCGGATGGGTCCTTGCATGTGTATTGTTATGTGATGTTTTATGTTTTTCTTTGATGATTGGTGTAGAAAGAATGGTTGTGTTGTTTTGTAGCCTTGCGGAGTCCCGGTATATGGGGAGTTTCTGCCCGTATACCGAGATTTCGCGGCGGCTGTCGCGTGGTCGATCCGAGGATCGGGGCGTGACACTAAAGGCGCGAAAGAAAGCAAATGATGGAAAAATATTGCCAACCGAAACTCCGAAAAAATCAAAACGAGAATTGCCGCTGCCGGGACTCGAACCCGGAATCCCTCCGAGGAGGGATGGCATGCTAATCATTGGGTTGTATGTGCTACAGCGGCGACTTGTTTTGTCCCCTCCTAACAGGTTTTCTATGTCAACCAGGAAAAATTGGCTATGGGAAAAGAAATATTTAAACATAATATGTTTGCGGAGAAAAAAATAATGTGTTTAGTTTTAAATAGAGAAAAAAAATTAATTTTTTGTCGGAGTGACTAGTGTTTTTTTTCCTTGAGACAAAAAAGATATTCGGCCTGGTTTTGGAGAGAAGTAACTGACAGGGTCGCTTTGGGAGACGAAAAACCGAAACTAAAAACACTAGCGTGAGAAAATAAGAGTCAAATCGGTTTCGATATGTAATACTTTCTATCTGACCTTCCACTCTACACCAAGGGCAGCGTCTCTTCGCCACACAAGGGGAGAGGAAAAAGATATGGGAGCAACGAGCGCAAGAAATATTACATTAGTGAATAATTTTCCTCGCACGGTATAACGCGAGTACGCCGACCTACGAACCGGTGAAAATATAAACACACTAAAGGCGCGAAAGAAAGCAAATGATGGAAAAATATTGCCAACCGAAACTCCGAAAAAATCAAAACGAGAATTGCCGCTGCCGGGACTCGAAACTGGAATCCCTCCGAGGAGGGATGGCATACTAATCATTGGGTTGTAGGTGCTACAGTGGCGACTTGTTTTGTCCCCTCCTAACAGGTTTTCTAAGTCAACCTAGAAAAATTGGCTGTGAGAAAAGAAATATTTAAACATAATATGTTTGCGGAGAAAAAAATAATGTGTTTAGTTTTAAATGGAGAAAAAAAATTAAATTTTTGTCGGAGTGACTACTGATTTTTTTCCTTGAGACAAAAAAGATATTCGGCCTGGTTTTGGAGAGAAGAAACTGACAGGGTCGCTTTGGGAGACGAAAAACCGAAACAAAAAACACTAGCGTGAGAAAATAAGAGCCAGATAGGTTTCGACGTGCAATACTTTCTCTCTGACCTTTCACTCTACACCAAGGGCAGCGTCTCTTCACCACACAAGGGGAGAGGAAAAAGATATGGGAGCAACGAGCGCAAGAAATATTACATTAGTGAATAATTTTCCTCGCACGGTATAACGCGAGTACGCCGACCTACGAACCGGTGAAAATATAAACACACTAAAGGCGCGAAAGAAAGCAAATGATGGAAAAATATTGCCAAACGAAACTCCGAAAAAATCAAAACGAGAATTGCCGCTGCCGGGACTCGAACCCGGAATCCCTCCGAGGAGGGATGGCATGCTAATCGTTCGGTTGTAGGTGCTACAGCGGCGACTTGTTTTGTCCCCTCCTAACAGGTTTTCTAAGTCAACCTGGAAAAATTGGCTGTGAGAAAAGAAATATTTAAACATAATATGTTTGCGGAGAAAAAAAATAATGTGTTTAGTTTTAAATGGAGAAAAAAAATTAAATTTTTGTCGGAGTGACTAGTGTTTTTTTTCCTTGAGACAAAAAAGATATTCGGCCTGGTTTTGGAGAGAAGAAACTGACAGGGTCGCTTTGGGAGACGAAAAACCGAAACAAAAAACACTAGCGTGAGAAAATAAGAGCCAGATAGGTTTCGACGTGCAATACTTTCTCTCTGACCTTTCACTCTACACCAAGGGCAGCGTCTCTTCGCCACACAAGGGGAGAGGAAAAAGATATGGGAGCAACGAGCGCAAGAAATATTACATTAGGGAATAATTTTCCTCGCACGGTATAACGCGAGTACGCCGACCTACGAACCGGTGAAAATATAAACACACTAAAGGCGCGAAAGAAAGCAAATGATGGAAAAATATTGCCAACCGAAACTCCGAAAAAATCAAAACGAGAATTGCCGCTGCCGGGACTCGAACCCGGAATCCCTCCGAGGAGGGATGGCATGCTAATCATTGGGTTGTAGGTGCTACAGCGGCGACTTGTTTTGTCCCCTCCTAACAGGTTTTCTATGTCAACCAGGAAAAATTGGCTGTGGGAAAAGAAATATTTAAACATGATATGTTTGCGGAGAAAAAAATAATATGTGTTCAGTTTTAAACAGAGAAAAAAAATTAAATTTTTGTCTGAGTGACTAATGTTTTTTTTCCTTGAGACAAAAAAGATATTCGGCCTGGTTTTGGAGAGAAGTAACTGACAGGGTCGCTTTGGGAGACGAAAAACCGAAACTAAAAACACTAGCGTGAGAAAATAAGAGTCAAATCGGTTTCGATATGTAATACTTTCTATCTGACCTTTCACTCTACACCAAGGGCAGCGTCTCTTCGCCACACAAGGGGAGAGGAAAAAGATATGGGAGCAACGAGCGCAAGAAATATTACATTAGTGAATAATTTTCCTCGCACGGTATAACGCGAGTACGCCGACCTACGAACCGGTGAAAATATAAACACACTAAAGGCGCGAAAGAAAGCAAATGATGGAAAAATATTGCAAACCGAAACTCCGAAAAAATCAAAACGAGAATTGCCGCTGCCGGGACTCCAACCTAGAATCCCTCCGATGAGGGATGGCATACTAATCATTGGGTTGTAGGTGCTACAGCGGCGACTTGTTTTGTCCCCTCCTAACAGGTTTTCGAAGTCAACCTGGAAAAATTGGCTGTGAGAAAAGAAATATTTAAACGTAATATGTTTGCGGAGAAAAAAATAATGTGTTTAGTTTTAAATGGAGAAAAAAAATTAAATTTTTGTCGGAGTGACTACTGTTTTTTTTTCCTTGAGACAAAAAAGATATTCGGCCTGGTTTTGGAGAGAAGAAACTGACAGGGTCGCTTTGGGAGACGAAAAACCGAAACAAAAAACACTATCGTGAGAAAATAAGAGTCAAATTGGTTTCGATATGTAATACTTTCTATCTGACCTTTCACTCTACACCAAGGGCAGCGTCTCTTCACCACACAAGGGGAGAGGAAAAAGATATGGGAGCAACCAGCGCAAGAAATATTACATTAGTGAATAATTTTCCTCGCACGGTATAACGCGAGTACGCCGACCTACGAACCGGTGAAAATATAAACACACTAAAGGCGCGAAAGAAAGCAAATGATGGAAAAATATTGCCAACCGAAACTCCGAAAAAATCAAAACGAGAATTGTCGCTGCCGGGACTCGAACCCGGAATCCCTCCGAGGAGGGATGGCATACTAATCGTTCGGTTGTAGGTGCTACAGCGGCGACTTGTTTTGTCCCCTCCTAACAGGTTTTCTAAGTCAACCTGGAAAAATTGGCTGTGAGAAAAGAAATATTTAAACATGATATGTTTGCGGAGAAAAAAATAATATGTGTTCAGTTTTAAATGGAGAAAAAAAATTAAATTTTTCTCTGAGTGACTAATGCTTTTTTTCCTCGAGACAAAAAAGATATCCGGCCTAGTTTTGGAGAGAAGAAACTGACAGGGTCGCTTTGGGAGACGAAAAACCGAAACAAAAAACACTAGCGTGAGAAAATAAGAGCCAGATAGGTTTCGACGTGCAATACTTTCTCTCTGACCTTTCACTCTACACCAAGGGCAGCGTCTCTTCACCACACAAGGGGAGAGGAAAAAGATATGGGAGCAACGAGCGCAAGAAATATTACATTAGTGAATAATTTTCCTCGCACGGTACAGATCCTAATTTTAACGCGAGTACACCGACCTACGAACCGGTGAAAATATAAACACACTAAAGGCGCGATGGAAAGCAAATGATGGAAAACTATTGCCAACCGAAACTCCGAAAAAATCAAAACGAGAATTGCCGCTGCCGGGACTCGAACCCGGAATCCCTCCGAGGAGGGATGGCATACTAATCATTGGGTTGTAGGTGCTACAGCGGCGACTTGTTTTGTCCCCTCCTAACAGGTTTTCTAAGTCAACCAGCAAAAATTGGCTGTGGAAAAAAATACAATCAGAATTCTAAAATAAAAGAGATGACAAAAGCGAACAGGAAAAAAAAGTAAAAAAAAAAAAGAAAGGATTTGATAAAAAAAGGACTTGAATGGAAAAAAAAAAGACCCGTATTGTTAAAAAAAAAAAAAAGCAAAATCAATTAAAAAAAATGGAGAGAGAATTGGGTTACGTGAGTGGTCGTCACTCATGTGACTCAACAATAACCTTTTAAGTTTACATATAGATAAATTAAAATATTAAAACATATTTATATAATATTAATATTTAAAATGGTAAGAAGCATGATCATGAGCTTATGAACGGTCACTTGACTTGACGACCATACGTGACTGCACAATCCCCTTTTAAAGATTTATTTAGATATATAAATATATAGAAAAATGCAATCTGAGTCCTAAAATAAAAAAGGGGACAAAAACGAACGGAAAAAAAAAGGATTTGGTCAAAAAGAAGATTTGGATGAAAAAAAAAAGACTTGGATTGAAAAAAAAAACTGAAATCAATGAAAAAAAATAGTTGGAAAAAAAAGGAGAGAGAGAGGGCAGTCATGTGAGCTATAGAAAAAAAAAATGCAATTGAACTCCTAAAATGAAAAATGAAACAAAAACGAATAAGAAAAAAAAAAGAAAAAAAAAAGACTTAGTAAAAAAAAAGGATTTGGATGAAAAAAAAAAAAACTAAATCAATCAAAAAAAAAGTAGATAAAAAAATGAAAGAGAGAATCAAAATGAAAAAAAAAAAAAAGACAAAAAAGAGAGAGTGTGAGAGTGGGGTCACGTGAGTGGTCGTCACTCACGTGACCCGTGAATCTCCTTTTAAGGAGTATACATAAATTATTTAGATATATAGATATATAAAGAAAAAAATACAATCAAAATCCTAAAATAAAAAATGGGACAAAAACGAACGAAAAAAAAAGTGAAAAAAAAAAAGACTTGACCAAAAAGAAGATTTGGATGAAAAAAAAAGACCTGGATTGAAAAAAAAAAACCGAAATCAATGAAAAAAAAGTAGACGAAAAGAAAAAGAGAGAGAGAGTGGGTCGCGTGAGTTGTAGAAAAAAAAATATAATTGAACTTCTAAAATAAAAAAGGAACAAAAATGAAGAAAAAAAAGTGAAAAAAAAAGGACTTAATAAAAAAAGGATTTGAATGGAAAAAAAGACCTAGATTGTAAATAAAAAAATCGAAATCAATGAAAAAAAAGGTAAATAAAAAAATAAAAAAGAGAAGAAAAATGAAAAAAAAAAAAAAGGAAGATCAAAGAGAGAGAGAGAGAGAGTGTGTGGGGTCACGTGAGTGGTCGTCACTCACGTGACCCGTGAAGCCCCTTTTACATAGACTCGGTACGTTACTTCACATAATACAGAAGAAAAACCACCCACATATGACATCACCACAAGAAAATAGAAGTACAATCACAATGCACATTGAGTCAATAACTGGAAGACAAAAGAATGCAAAGCTGAAAAGAAATCAAAAATGTAACACGATCACCACACAATGTTTGGTTCATTGAAAATCCACCTGGCAGAAACGAATAAAAGAAGTTATCAGTGGTGTGGAGCAGTTAATCATCCAATCTGGCCATATACCAAAGCCCCTTTTTGCTCCAACAACATTAATACCATGGTAAAGGTAGTCCAAAATGGGCACTTTAAAATCCATCCCTCTGTGCTGATACCATGATCCAGTCTCTTCATTCTGTTCCACCAATGCAAAAGGAGAAGTCTTACACAGTAATTCATTTATTTAAATTCAATATATTAAAGAACCAATAACAAAAAATAGAAGCATCTCTCAACTTTTGGAAGTTAAAAATTAGGAATTAATGGCAGCAATTTCGCTATCAGGATTAAAATCAATCTTCACTTCATGTAGCATCTTCCCTTCTAAATCTGAGGATGATTTCGTCAAAGCTGTTTCTTTTGCATAATCTTGAAGAAGAATAACAAAATTCAGTACTATAACGACATTTTTTATAGCACTTTACTGTGTTTGCTTTAAAGATAGAATATCAAATATCTTAATGGGGACTGACCCAGCAGGTGTCATTTCAAGAGGTGGTTGATCCCATTCACTGTAATTTACAAAGACCAAGACAATAGGTATTAGACAAAAAAAAAAAGGTCCATAAATTTAATAGGCACACATTTACACTCCAATATGTGTTTGTGCGTTTTCTCCAATTAAAATCTCCTTATGGAACCTCTCCTAAGATAGAATAAAAAATCTTATCCTATATAATAACCAAGTATACTGCCACTCCACGCATTAGATCACTCGAACGTGGGAGAAAGTGAAAAACGCCAATCAAACAAAACCACCATATTCGAGATCCTCAAGATACCAAGTTAAATTAAATGAAAACATGAAAAACATTATCCTAACTCTTTTTTCTTATTTTCTTATTCTTTTTCGTTCTGCTGTGAATAGTTCGTGGGGCTACGTAAATTATTATTCTACATTTTTGTGTAAAATCAGTCTATCCCGATATCTCATATTACAAGTAACACAGATCAAAAGCAAGAAATTTAATAGAAATAATCAATATTTTAAAGAAATCAAAATACCTGCCGATGTCATCAATATAGATAACACCCCTGTGAAGAGTTCAATTTCAAAGAAGAGTACAGCACACACTTAGCTGCCACTTCTCTTTATCATCACAACAGCCCAATCTTGCTGAAATCTTCCCCTCAACCTATAATACCAAATCCAAATCAAATCAAATTCCAATTCCCAAAATGAAATTCAAATCAAATTGAGACCTCTTGAATTCGTTTAGGATGAAAAGTCTCTTTAAAGAAAGTGTCAGAAGAAGTCTTATTTTCTTAAGTCTTGAGAAAAGCGGTATCGGTAGAGGTGGCTTTGAGAGAGTGAACAATAGGTGTTTTGAAGTTGCAAAATGTGATGGAAGAATTTGATAAACGTTTGTTGGAAGAGCAACTGAGAGAGAAATGCTTAGTTTTGAGTGATCTTGGACGAAATCTAGGATTTTGTTTGTAAGATTTGTGGAGAAGTGGCTCCAGAGCAACGGTCGACATGTTTTGATCTCTTGCCCAGAGAAGAACTCAGGTAAGGGGGGAGAGAGATGCTGAGTTGCCTGAGGATCGGAGGTGACAGGGAGCGTAAGAAGGTAGAAAAGGAGAGAGAGGGAAGAAGCTACTTGCCTGATCGAGCAGCCTAGGAAAGCCGCTCGAGCTAACGACAGTGGGCTATAGGCGGAAGAAGCAAGCGCGATCGACCTGGTGGAGAGAGCATGCAAGAGAAAGAAGGAAAGGGTGTTGAGCCGAAGTGACGAAGAAGGCTTTTGCAGGCAAAGAGAGAGAGCTTATGCGTGTTACGGCTTTTGCAGGCAAGACAAGCAAAGAGGAATGACTCTCCTCAACTTCTATACGCGTAGAGATAGGAAGACAGAGAAACCCATCATGACGAGGAAGTGTCTTCGTCCAACTCAGCAATAACAACGAATTACGTTTTGCCAACTGAACAACCTTTGCCAAGGTGGAGGACGACCAAAATCCACGTGGATGGTAGTCATCCATCCTTATACCTATATTGTTAATGAACACCACATACAAATAAGTGAAAATTCAAATAAACTAAAGGTATGAAAGAAAATAAATAATAGAAAAATCTCACTAATAATTGAAATTTAAAATAAAAACCGAGTAAAAATGCAACACCAGAACCCCTAAAAATTAGAATGAAAATTGCTGCTGCAGCTGTTGTAAAAAATTGTGTAAAATATAGATTAGGGATTAAGCACAAGTAAAACAAAGCAGTTATTAATTAAAAAAAAAAATCAATGGTAACATGTTAAAATCTTTTAACGAAATATAATTCAAAAATAACTCTGAAATTAAATTTATTTATGCTTTAAGGGTTTTACTTAGATTTTAGGTACAAGTAAAAAAAAAAAAAAAAAAAAAAAAAAAAAAAAAACCTTATTCTTTTAAATTTTTACAAATTTTTAAATATGTTTGATAAAGGATTTTTCTACTTAGAGTTTAAGGTGGGTTAAGCCGATTACTACTTATTTTTTATCAAAATAATACAAACAAAAAAAAATAAAACAAATAATGGAGAAATCAAACAAATAATAGATATGTAAAATATTCCAAATATTTCTAATAATAGAAATCAAAAGAAAAATTTCCTCCCTGGGTCCCTTAAAAGAAGGACGGCCATTTCGCTTTTGGTTAAAGGTTAGAGGAGCAATTGCTTTTGTCCAATCTTAGTTTCTAGATCGGAAACTAGCACAAAAAAGTAATAACAACCACAATAATAACAATAATAAACTATATAAATTATTAAGAGTAGATTAAAATTTATTGAAACAGAGAAAATAACTTATTTTCTCGACCACATTTCATTTCAAAATTTTATGAAATCAATTCAAAAGAAAAATATTAGTTAAATTACTATTTTCTAGACTACTTTATCTCTCTAGAAAATAAAAATAAATAAAAATTATTTTAAAAAATTTTAAAAATTAAAAATTTCTACTAATCCAATCAGGCAAAGAATAACTTTATGTACATAAATTTTATTGATATAATTTTATGCAAATAAAATTTTATTTTTCAAATTGTTATTCATGTACGAAATAAATTAACGATGACCGGATCTCTCTCTCTCTAGAAAATAAATATATATTTAAAAATATTTTGAAAAAATTTTAAAAATTAAAAATTTTTACTAATCCAATCACACAAGAAGAAAGATTAACTTTCATGTAAATAAATTTTATAAAAATAATTTTATATGAATATATTTTTTCCAAATTGTTATTCATGAACACTAAGCATTGTTTTGGGACATATAAGTAGTGTGTCTTGAATAACAAACAATACTATCTTTTAACGAATATTGATTGGCTCAATTGGAAGGAAGTTGAGTTCCTTTAACTATAGTCGTTAGTTTGACTCTCCATGGATACGAAAAAAATCACGTTAGGAGACCTTCCCCGAAAAAGATCCAACAGTAGGTCAATCCAGATTAATCGGGACGAAACTCTGGATATCGGATGGGAAACCAAAAAAAAAAAAAAACAATACTATCTTTTAATGTTTGTAATGTAACAAGGCGATCCAAATTTCAATTTGCTATGCAGCACAAAATTTGAACATAAATAATGTGATTAAATTTGTACATCTAAACTATTTTCGGTTAATGGAAGTTTGATTGCATCAGATGGTACTAAGATGTCTAATAAAACTTTTTAAACAAAAAATAATTTAAAAATAACCCAAACCCAAACTAAAAATTATATATATTCACTATATAATTAAGATTTGGGCATTAAAATTATAAAATAGAGCTTGGAAATGAAGCACAAGAAAAACAAACAGAAAACTTATTAATAATTTTTTTTTTTGGGTTTATATGGGTGGTATGAGTTCAGAGCTACAATAGAAGAAAATTCTTATCATACAATTTAATTAAAAAAAACCAAAAAAGTAATTTTTAAAATTTATTTTCAGGTTTATCAATATAGAATTACATAAGGGAGAATAATTTTTACGTTACAAATTTATAATAAATTGAAAATTTTAATCTAGCGCACTGATTGCAGGATAGAAATAAGTTCTTCATAGAAAATTTCACACGTTGACTCCGTCTTTGGAATTAACGACGACCGCACTCGCTTCCTCACGTACACATGTTGAACACTCAATATTTTTTGTTTGTTTTATGGTTGTCAATGTCACCTTAAATTGTCACTTTAATATTGGATCCAAAATCTACTCTTCACGTGAGTGAACCATATACATCTTAGGCACTCACGTAGGCATATGAAAATCCAAAATCTGGTTTAAATGTAAATTTATTTTGTGAAAATTATATAAATATACTGAATTTCAAAAAAAATATTTCAATAACTTCTTACCACTCGGATATCATAATATAAATTTATTTATATCAAATAAAAACAATCAACCCAAAAAAAAAGAAAATAAATGAATAATAACAACAATAATCTGAGCGTTAATCTCAAAATTTGAGATCAATTTTGTTAGAGACAAATATGAAATGATTAAAATATATATAAATATATGATATTAACAAAAAAAAATACATACACTATCTGAATACATTTATAATACGAAAAGTAATAATTTAACTTATTCTAATTCTCCTACGTCACTCGTTTCTATCCGAAATCATTTTTTCAATTAATCTCTTAGTTGTTATATTTTTACGAATACATTGCATCTAAATTTTTAATAGTCTAATTCATCATTTCACTAAATCTCCTATATCTAACTTGTGCGTTTTTGAGTTTTTATTGTATATGGATAAATCACCGCAAATGATATTCCCGTATTTTATCCGCAATTAATTTCACTCTCAATTTAACATGTATCTCTTTATTTTTAATATTATTTACGATTATTTGAAAAATAAAATCATTATTTCAAATAATGTTAAAATCATTGTAACAAATATGCAGAGGATGTCCCTTTAAAGCATCATCCCAAGTAACACCTCATTGATTATAATTAATATTTTTTTCCCATTCACTTTTTTTTTTGGGAATGTCTTCTTGATTTTATATCTTATAAAACAAATAAATTTAAGTCTTTTTAAATAAAAAAATTAATATTAAGAACCCCAATCTTCTTTAGTTTATACTCATGAATAGAGAATTTCAGAAATTTGTATATTAGGAACGAAATACATCATGCATTTAAAGTTATAATTTCAAGTACATATAAGTTATAAATTTTAAGAGGTAAACATTAATAAAATTAAATGTTCATAAATTCTTAAAAAAAAAAGAAAAGAAAAATTAGGGATAGCTACCTTGTATCAAGTATATGCAATAATCACAAAGTAATGCACTAAACAATTCCCATCAACTCATGCAAAAAATAAAATAAAAAATAATAATTACATTATTGAATCAGTGGGGCTATTACATTATGTTGAAGTTTCATCAGAATTATTTGATCATGATGGAAAATATTTTGCTAAATTAAGTTTCGTCATTATTTCTTTTATTAATAAAAAAATATTTGCGAATTTTTGGTGCTTTCTGGAGGAGGAAGCACAAGCGCGTACCAAATTTAGTCAAAAGAACAGCCCCAAGGAGCAGTTATATTATATATATTAAAAAATATATAATATACTAAAATCAAACCAATTTAATTTGTTACTTATTAGAATTTTTATATTTTTGAATTTGTAATTATTGATAATTAATTTTTTATATAAATTTGATTTATTATAATATTTAGTGAGTCAATTAAACAATAGATTTTATATTATTAGGTTATTTTCGATCTCTAACGACCGGAATGGAATTGGATCGGTTAGAGTTAAAGTCAACGCCAACTAAGAGCAAGATCCCGAGCTTGCCTGAACCCAAAGCCAAAGCCCAAAACCAAAGGCAGAGACAGATCTTGAATTAAAGGCAGAGTTAGAGCCGGAGCCCAAAGTCAAAGTTCGGAACCATTGCAAGGATTGCAAAAACACTTTCTCGAAATTTTAGACTCTTTATTCAAATTTGATTTTTATTATACTACATTAACTTTGAGGAGATATTATAAATATATTATACAACAAATTGCTCGGTCCGCAAGACACACAATTGGAATCAATGTGTCATCTTAAATACATTACATATTGCAAAATTTATGTTAAAAAAGCGAACAGTGTAAAGATTAGAAAAAGGAATTTGAAAAATTCCTTCCATGAAACCACAAAAATTCTGTGGAGCACGTTTGTTTTTCAATTGATGCTATAATCAAATCCCCTTTCTGCTCGCCATTTCCGAAATGGGATTTCTCTAAATTTTCTTCGACCCCTTCTTTCTATTATTAAAATTATAAACTCCTTTTGAATTCTTTTATTTTAAAAATTAGTTGGGGGTTTGAATGGAACAATCTTCAACAAAAGACTCAAAAGCCTCATTTTTATATTGTGAATCTTCTCTACTGGTTTTTTCTCATTCAGAGGTGGGTTTTGACAAGGTAAAGCTTTTGTTGTATTGCATTTGAATTAATTTTTTTGGTGGGTCTATCAATAATTTGTTTGAATTTTTGTGAGTTGTTATTATTGTGATGGTGAAAAAAGCTTGGATTTTTATGCTTTTTTCATGGGATTTCATGAATGTTGAAGTTGAAATCTTGGGGTATTCTTGGTGGGATTTGGTGGGTTCCTTGTGGATTTGATCAATTTTTTGTATTTGGGTTTTCTTTAATTTCAATCTTAGGAGTTGCATTTTGGTCAATGAATTAGATTGTGGATATGATTTCTAGTTGTCTATTTTGGCATCTACTTCCCTAATTTGGGATCCTTGGAGGTGGCTTGAATTGATTTTGAATCAGAAAAAAAGAATTGTTAATAAGAGAACTTTAAACCAATTGAATGTGAAACTCATTTGGTAGAGGTTTGGAAATTAAGGGCTTATCTTCTTGTCTGATTGTTATCAGATTGGTTGTTGTTTAACGTGGCAAAGGAAGAAAAGTTATGGCGCTGGTTCAAGAAGAGGAACCAATTGCCAATGGGGAGGGAGAGGAGATGGATATAACTAGAGGTACTCCCATGAGGGAACCCCGGTTCAACTGGACTCATTTTCCAGGTGCTGTGAGGAAAAAGGCATATATTTTTGATGGACTTGGTGAGTTTTATACCAAGGAATGGAATCTTTCAGAAGGTAGAGGGGATGAGTTTTGTTGGTATCATGTGGAGCTTCCAAAGGGAAACCAAAGACTATCTCAATTGGCACAGTACCTCATTGATGTTCTTTGTCCACCTTTGAAACTTCAAGACATTCTTTCACTAGTCAGTAATGGACCCTTTTGTGGGCACGTCGATGGGGCCCTTGTATTTAGAGTAAATTCTCCTGGACCTGCCTCTAGCAATTTCACGTTTAGGATATCTGCTAGACTTACTGAGAATTCATTGATTACTGTGTCCTTGGGCCGTGTTCCAAGATTGGGATTCTCTCCTATGGGTGAATCTCTTCTTTCAGAGATTCCTAAGGTGGAAAATCCAAATTATGTTCGTGGGGAGCATAAGGAAGGGGGTGGGATTGTGATCAGAGAGCATGTTCTTGAGTTTTTACTGACAATGAATCATTCTGAGGAAGCTGATAATCCCGTGCCAAGAACCATATCTAATCTTGTTGTTCATGTCATCGACACCCATGTGGATCATCTTCAAGATGTTGTAACAAAATTTGAGATGGAGTTGGATGCGATGGAGCTTGAAATGGATAAAGGTACCTTTTGTTTACTTCTACAAATTTGGCTGCATCCTATGTGACTGCTTTTTCTCATTGACTTTCCCTTCTGTTGTAGCATTAGTACTTCTTTCTGCACCAGTAACTTATAATTGAATATCTTGATCCTCATATGACATTGAATCAATGCTTAATTTGGCTCTTTGCTCCTTTGATTTTAAAGCTCATAAATGGATTTGGTTGACTTGCAAGAATTATCATATAAGAATGACATGTACATCAAGTGGATAATTTATTACATTTACTGGTCTGAACTCATGATCGTATGGCTAATATGCTGTTTCTGGCATCTGTTTGCTTCATTCCAACACGAAGAGCTAGTTTAACAGCACATATTACTCTTGAAAAATATAATCTGATCATTCTGGCTGATGGTTGTTATTGGTTATTTGCATTTAGATCTGGAATTGATTAGCAGTTGGTCAAGTTGTTTATATGAGTTAAAGTGAGCTTATTTAAGCTGCAGAGCCGTTGGCCAGGCTTGATTTAAAGGTATCGAGCTTAAAATAAACCTCAAGCACAACTCTGTTACAAATGTCTCATGCTCAAATAAGCTTAACATCGGTCAATTTTGGATAGCTTGCATAATTTATCCACTAGAAACAAGTGTGAGTTGTTTGCCATTACTCTCATGTGGCTCATTGCTCAGTTAACATTATGACTTGAGCTCAGGCTGGCCTTTAACTAGTCAAATCTAGTAAAGGTTACTTAGTTGGACCAGTTTACAGCTTTAGTTGGTCATAGTATGACTCTACCTATTCCAATATGCAAAGTTTTAGGTCATAGAGTCCTCTAGCTTTTATAACAAGTGTTATTCCTTGAAAATGTAAGTAATTTGGCATGGTAACTCTCTACCAGCTACCTTCCCTTCATTAAGGTTGCTTTTTGATGCTAGTGCTAGAGATTTTTTGCATGTGTTTATTAGGATACATACCCTTTGAGCTTTCATTAACCTCGGCCCTACTTAGTCAGTTCTAGTTAGTTGTACTTAATGCTATTTCATATCATTCTAGTGTTGATTTTGTTTTATTCATAGTGTTATAATGAATTCAAATTTTCCATATCTAAACAAATTCATAGTCTTAGTGATATTTTAAATGAAAGGTGTTTTCTTTCTTTGGGTAAATTCTAGCTCGATACAAAGTGAGCTCTGGGCTTGATGTGGGGTGATGGTATATACAGCAATGAGAAGAGTTGTTAGGTTGCTTCCTCTGGCCATCTTTTGGTTGGTTTAGAGGGAAGGAAATAGGAGGAACTTGGAGGGCCTGGAGAAATGTCTGTTGAGTTCTGTGGAAATTGTGATTAAGTGTTTTTATATTTTGTTATTTTCCAAGTCATTCTCATTTTAAGGGCACTATGTTAGTGCCCTTTACTTGTTCATAAATTTCTGTTTATGATAAAAGAAAAAACAAGAATATTTTCTTTCCTTTCTTAGTTTTAAATGTTGTTTTCTCCACAAGCACTGTAAAAACTTTATTTTGCCATTTTCCTGTCAAAAATAAGTTATAGTCTCATATTTCATAAGATTGTAGAAAAATGCTTGTAAAGAATAACTAAATTATATGCTTGCAGATGTAAACATGACTTATGAAAGAATTCAACATGCTTCAATTTTCAAAAACATTCTGTTTATACTGCAAGTGCTTATAAAATTCTCCAAACAAAATGTGAAACTTCACCTTTGTTACTAAAATTCCTGTTCAGAGTATGTAAGGGGTGAACTGTAATGGAGTTCAACAGTTAATGCATCCACATAGCAGAAACATAGTGCTGTGGTTGTGCCAATAAGAGGTTGACATCTTTCTGTTCACACTGCATTTGATCAGAAGAAGGGAACTTCAACCATGCAATCCTATTTGGAAGAAAATAAAAGGTTCATGCATGGTACAGGGATTTAACGAGGACAATAATCTAATGTAAGATATTTTCCATACTTATGGTGTCGAGCGAGGCTATTATAATGTTAATGTCAGTGAATGGTTTACATATTGTTTATTCAGAACAATAACTTAAAAGTAGTTCACATAGAAATTACTTAACAAAAGGAAAGTACAGTACAAATATATTATTCTTATGCTGTTCAACAATTTAGATGATGCATTTATAAATCAAAGAAAATAAGAAAAAGATAGGGAAAAAATGAAGAGGAATTTAGATAAGCATGCCTTGTGGAAAAATAGATTACATATTTATTTGTTTGTTACATGCTGTCTTCTTAAGGTGTCCTAGACCTTGTGTCAGAGCACCTTATGACCACTGAGGATGCTTGTTCTTATTTCATAGATTTCTTCATGGTTGTGGGAGCTAAATTTAGGGTATCCAAAGCAGTTATTTCATTTTTCTAATAAAATATGAAGAATAAAAAATAATAATAATAAGAAAGACTACCACAGAGCTAATATAGTTTTAGAATTGAGGTCAAGAATGATTAAGTGAAAGTGTTAGCGTGTTGTGTTAGAAATGATCCACTTTCTTTTTAGCTTTGTACTTGGACGAACTTTAGCCATTATAACCTCTTTTTTTTTGTGGGCCCGATGAAAAAACATTAATGCTTTCTCTGGGAGAGAAAGATGAAAGGAAAGAAAAGATAAGGAAATAATTTGGAAGGAAAAAAAGTAAAATGGAAGAAATTGGGTTTTCTTTCCTCTTGACTAGAAGGCAAGGAAAATTATTTTTACCCTGAAGTTGTGGAGGTTGGGTTGGGGATGGTAGTGAAAACTTTCCTTTTTCACTCTACCTCGCTTTCTTGCCACATCCCCAATAAGGGAAAACCACATTCCTTCCACATTTTCTTTCCTTCATCATTCTTTCCCTTTGCTTCCTCTCCTTCCGAACGTAGGGTAAGTGTTTTAAAGGCACTATTCTAGACCATGGTCAAATAACCGCAGGCAACATAATAGCATGGTATCATGTATTCTAAGCACTGTTTTGTCATCTATTTTAGCTTGTTGTATGATCTTCCTTCGTAAAGATAATGAGAGCTCAAGCAAAGACATGCCAAGTTGTTAACTGCTGAAGCTTAGCTATCTCAATGAGTCCTTCACTATATGAGGCACTGGCAAAGGAAATCTCTTTGTGCTTGTCTTTATCTTGTTGACAGGAGCCATAAAGCTCAAAGTTTGAAGGAAGGACCCTTGGCCCTGAGTACCTACTGTACCAAGGATTCACATCACAGTTTTGCATGTGAATTGATGTCAGCCCAACTTTTTGAATATGATTGGGTTCTGTCTTTTGATTTATTCATGCATCTCTAGAATTGGCATAATTGTAGCCACTGCTTAGATTTCCTATCTTAAACTATAATTTAAAAATAAATAAATAAATAAACCAACTATTGCCGATCTTCACCTTTGCTGCTCATCCTTGTTTAGCTATTCATCTATCATAAGATTTGAACTGACTAGCGTCTGGAGGTGAAGGCATATGTGGCCTTAGTCCTTGGAATATCATGGCAAATATAACGTCAGTCCAATGAAGTAACTAAAATTCTGGAAATGGCTGGTACACTCGTCAATGGACATGGACACGCCATCTTATTAAAGTTTCATATGAAGATGAACTCACTGCTTTCGTCTTAGTCTAACTTGCTTTTCTCTCCCTACATGTAATATCCCCTGAGTCCTTATAGGTCTATATGCTTCACGTATCTTTATATCTGCTGGAAAAAAAAATTGACTTTCATGGTTCCTGAAAATTAACTTATGTGACTTGATCTTGTCATAATAGATTAGGCTCCCACTTTGACTTCAATAAAATTTTTCTTCTTGATTATTTTACCATAGCATTGCTGTTCATGCAGTTCTGCCTCTAAACTACCATTCCCCAACTTAATCATTTGCCTGCCGAGAAAAAGGTTTTTTTTAAATTGCATGTTGCAAATGATTTTGTTAACTCACCTACAGAGTATATGGCTACCCTCATGCACTTCTCACAATATTCCTTAGATGATGCGAGACTCTAGGTTCCCATTGGTTAAACAATGCTTTTGCCATTTCTGAATCTGGTACGCGATCATCTTGGATAGCAAGACCTACAACTAGTAGTCTAGGCTATGAAATCTATTAGAATGTAGTTATCCAGAAACAATCAAAACTTGACTCCTACAGTAATGCGTGTTTCTGAATTCTGACCTTGCTAGAATCGCCTCCACATGGCGCTCCTTAGTTGTTGTTGTTCCTAAGAATAATTAGGTAATTTGCATTCTGATGGAAGAAAAGCTTAATTCGCACAGACTAGTAGCATCTTGGTCATCAGAGCATCATCTTGTCAAAGTTATTGATGAATTTAACTGTTTTCATGTGCAATATTATTGGTGAGTTAGTTAATGGAGTAAGATCAGATCTAGCTACCATTTGATTGAAAAAGGATGCACGAAGATTCTGTTCTGCATAAGAGATAGCGAGTCTGGTCTCAATGTATATGAAGCTTTCTTGGTTGTTCAAACTCATTGATGAGTTAGACAAATAAAGCCAGCTGTAGGAGCAAGTGATTGAGGAAGATGAGTATGGTGAATCATTAACACTAGAAAAAGATAAAGTATTGTTTATTTAGCTTGTTTATTAACATCCTGATTATCTGTCGCTTCAATTTGTTTATTTACTTGAACAAGAAAGGGTGATGCCCAAAATGGCTCTCGTCCCTAGGCAAGTAGGAAATCATTTGTTTCTGCAGGGAACCAGATTATAAGAGACTGGGTATTATCAGTCATTTTCTTTCAAAGTTGGCTTCTGTTTGCATAATATCTTAAATATGAAACCTGCTTAGGTGCCTAAAAGCCAATTTTGCAGCTTCATTCATCATGGCTTTAGCACCTACTACAGTATCATCTGATGAATACTGTGCTTCACTCAAAACCATCATTAGTGTTTTTTCCACAAACCTACCATGACTTATCTATCAAATCTAGCTTTTATGTCTCGTTCATGTGTCTAAGTAAAGAATAAACATTTTTTCCCATTACCTGTTTGACTTCTCAGTTAGGGTTGAAGTAGTTTTTGTCCCTCAGGTTTTGGTTCATTTCTTCTTCACATCTCATCAATTTTCCAGTCTAGCACTAGAAGTCCACAATACAGTCTGGTTTAGCAGTATAAGAACATTTAATTGCTCTTCAATCACTGTAATTTTGAAGGTTTAAAAATTTATTTATTTTCATAGTGGTTTTCAAATGGTCTAAATCTTTAATAATTGTCTCAGTCTATCGTAGATGGATAAAATGTGTTTTCATGCTTCTTCTAGTTTTTGCAAAGGCTTAATTTCATTCTTCTTGATCGCAGGTGGCTTTGCTTTGAAGAAACAATTGTTAGAAGACAGAAGATTCCCCAAAATGCATCTTAATTTGCAGCGCCTCCTGCAGGCAAGTCTCTTTGACTCCTTTATTTTCCCTACCAAACATGAAGGAATTAAGCTGACGTGTAAATATAAACTTTACGTGGTGATTTTGGTTAATTAGGTGAGCAAAAGCTTTAGTTTATATTCAAACACTTGAAAATATGACTCCTGCCGAGGTCAATCCTTTGACTACTACTCCTAGATTTCTCCACTGGTCTTTGATCACCTTGCAAGGTTCTGTGACTTGTCCTCAGATTTCTCCACTGGTCTTTGATCACTTTGCAAGGGTCTGTGCCTTGCAAGGGTCTGTGATTTATACTCTGGCTATCTTGCTAAATTTAAACCTCAGATGCAAGTGTTTTCATGGAAAAACCTTCTTGTGGAAAATGCTTTCCGACAAAATAGTTGCTTTCTATGGGTGAAATGCTGAATATATCTTAAAGATGTGGAAGTGGAACTCGTGAACAAATAGCAGAGAATAATTAAGGAGCTGTAATTTGAAAGTACTTTTTCTTCAAATTCACTATGAACTGATTGGAAAATATTTTCTACTAAACTAGTCATTTTATCACAGCCATATACAGGAAAAAGAGGAATAGATTTACCAGGAACTGATCCCATAAACAAATCAAATCGGAGGCATTAAGCATACTTGGGCATAATTGGCCTTGGATCCTCCAAAATGCAAATAACAAGTTTCAGAGTTTAGGAAGTCAATCTTGTTTTCAACATTTTTTTCTTGTGAATATCCAGAAGCTTATTTTGTAGAACTTGTCAGATGTGGTTGCTTTTGGTTCAATGAAGTGATTAGTATGGGATAAGACCATTAAGTACCATTACTGTGTTGATTTATCTCCACTTATTGGAACTCAGGTCATTGCACATGGAGAACAAGTATTTCCACGGGTGAAAGAAAAATGTTCAGCAAAACGTTGGTTTGCCAATGAGGACATTAATGCCCTTGAAGAGCTAATTGCCCGTCTCCGGAGACTAAAAGAGAGTGTGGGGTTTCTTGCTAATCGTGTTACAGCCATTCAGAATGGTCTTGATAGCTGGCAGTCCGAGCAGATCAATAGGAAACTTTACTATCTCTCCTTCCTTTCAATCGTGTTTCTTCCGTTATCAATCATAACTGGAGGTACAAACTCTCTCTCTCTCTCTCTCTCTCTCTCTCTCTCTCTCTCTCTCTCTCTCTGTGGGTAACCTGTCCATTTGTAGTTTGATTATTTGCTATAATTCAACCTTGAGTCAATGAATTTGGTTATTTGGAAGACGCTGAATGGTTGCATTAATGCTCTTGGTAGTGTTTGGAATGAATGTGGGAGGAGTTCCATGGACCGGGCAAGACAGTCCAGAGCTTAAGGATGGCTTTCGCAATGTTATTGTGGTCTGCATCGTTATGCTAGTCTTTGTGCTTCTTTGCTTCAGTTTCCCAGCATTGTACACTCGCATAGCCGCTTGGAGGCGGCGGAGGGCTATCACTCGAAGCTGGTCACTTCATAGGAAGTCATTCCTTAAGAGGACTCTTGGATTTCAAGAACGAGGGGGCTATCTCCGGATTTAAGGATGAAACCAAAAGCCTGTTGAACCCCTGATGGTACAAACTACACTTTCATTTTCCGAGGTTTTAGGTAATCAAATGTAGATGTAGAATTCTCATAATTTGTTTTGTATGATTTTGCAGGAGGATACTTCTTCATTCCCTTTCGAATCTGACTGAACCCAGCTCAACTTGGAGTTTAAACATTGAAAACGTACTTTGACTGGAGCTACAACAGATGAAATTCTTAGATTGCTTCTTCAAAACAAGCCTTGATCCCAGGGAGTTGGATGTGCTTCCATACATTTGTCTATTCCATTCATTCGGTTTATTTATTATTTTCTTGGATATTCAAATTTTGGAAAGCTTTTTTTTCCCTCCTTTTTCTTCTTGTAACACAAATTGTACAGAAATTGTTCTCCGTATACAGATGGTAGATGGCTAGCTCGGTGCAGTTTCAAATGCTCGGTTCTTCCCCCCCCCCCCTTCCTTTTTGCACTCATTGGAGCATTCAGTTATCTTTCTCTGCACAAATATTTGATCACCCTTTTCATTGTCAAAATAGTCTCCCCTCCCCCCCCCAAAAAAAAAAGGATGTGCCCTATTTATGATCGCCCTATTTAGGTCACATTCTTGTGTATTGACATACAAATACTCTTTTATGACAATCTTATATGTGCTGCAGTTTAATACAAGTGCAAGCTACACCACTTTTTTTTTCCCCTTTTGCTTTGTATTAGGAGAGACCAAAACTTGAATTCTGAATTTTTACTACAATAGTTTTGATTTATTTTGATCAGCATCTCTATTTAAATCAAATCTTTTGTTATACTATTATGTTTAATAGGAGATCTAGGAGTCAAGGGTTATACAATGCCAACGTACACAACCCTATCTCTATCGATAGCGCATTTTTCTAATCCTTCTTCACTCAACTGGTATATAAACTAAAATCATCATTAGAACTCAAATTTGCTCGCTCTAAAACACCTATTGAGTGCGTTATTATGCGGGTGCAACTCTTGTTCTATATGTTCAAGTTTGGACACTCGAGCTTAATTACCTTGATTTGAGAATGTTTGGTGGGGGAAAAAAGAAAAACTTACATATTTAAAGGACTGCAAGGTGATTTTCATTTCTAATTTTATTACTAGCATCAAGAAAAGTGATTTTTTTTTTTAAGGGACTTGACCATCTCCCTTCACATAAATTTCCAGTAAGCTATATTTCAGTTGAATAAGAACTTACGAACTGACTTGATCAGATATTACAGTGCTGGTAGCAGCAAACACTCTTAACTCCAAATAAAGCAGAATTTAGAATTAAGCAAATGAGGAACTGGGTGATACTTATTTCCTCACCTAAAACAACCAAGAAAGAAAAAAAGGGGTAATTTTGGTGTTAAAACATTTATGAGCATAGCTTATATGGACCACAACTGCCCTTACACCGTCTCTATAGGGATACATAAGTGGTAAAGAGCTCTTGCTCAATTATCATCTCTGAGATCTAATGTTCGAACCTTCGTGACATTTGTAGACACATATTTTCATGATTTTTACAATACTTATATTACAGTTTTTTTTGTAAGAAAAACTTAATTAGAATTGACATTTTATAACAACCCTACTTCAAAATCTCTGTCTCTCTCTATCTCTCTCTTTTTTCTAAATATACACGCATGTGTGTACGATACACATATATATGTGTATGTATATATTATTTTCCTGCCATATGTATTGATGAAACACGCATGTATGTTTGTACAAAAGTGGAATTATTTTATAATTGTTTCCTTTATTTTCTACCCGACAAGTTATTGATTATCTTATTATAGGATATATTTCAGTATTAGTATATTTTTATATTAAAATATTTTAATATTCCATTTTGAGAATATATATAATATTTATATAATTTAAAATATTTCTAAATAATCAAACTCAATGATTAAAATTAATTTTAACATAAAATTAATTTAAACAAAATGTCAAAATATTAAAAAAAAAATAGGAGGTTTTAATATAAAAGAGCATATACCAAAGTATCAAACATTATCTTATTCATTAAGAAAAAATAATATTTAAAATTGTTAGAAAAATTATAATTTTACCCCTATCTTTCATTAAAATTATAATTTTATGCCAAAATAAAATAAATAGGACATATATGGAACAATCCAACTGGTAATTGGATGAAATTTTCATATTAGGTGAAGATACAAAACAAAATAAAATTTATTTCATTTTGTTCTATTTTTTTGAAGTGAAACTAGATATTTCGACTATTTTGTTATAAATGAAAAAGAATTCACAATCTTAATTTATGTATTTATTTTTATTCATTATAGACTTTCTTTTCAATTATGACAGAGGCCATTGCAAATATTTAATATCAAATAATAAATAAGTTTTTTATGATAAAATTTGATCCCTATTTGTGAAATTTTATATTTAATATCAAATATTTTTTAAAAAAATAAATAATAGTAATTAAGAAGAAGAAAAAAGAGGAGTAATTTGCTTTTGAAGGGGCAAATTCGGTATCTTATGGTTGGCGATATCAAATTTGCTCCGCAAGAAATTAGCCAACCAACACATACGAAAGAGTTTCTCTAGAACCTTCTGGGCTCATTTGAATAGTTCTGATTATGTGCTACGTGGCGCACTCTCAGTGGTCGACTCCTACAAATACGTTTCCAATCACATTTCATTCCTCGTTTCGTTTCACTCCACAAAAACCCTAAACCCTATTTACCGCTACGCCCTCTCTCCTCTTCCCCACTTATACCCCCCCTCTCTCCCCCCACCCTAAAACCCTAAAACTCCATTTCTCCCTCTGTTCTGCTAGAGATCCATGGCGACCTCCGTGTTGCTCAGATCTCTTCGACGCCGTGACCTCGCTTCCTCTACTTTCTCCGCTTACAAACACGTAACTCTCTCTCTACTGATCCGATATGCTGTAGTTGATTTAGCAAGTTTTTAATATGTTAGGTTGCCGATTTCGTCTAAATTTATGAACTCTGTAGTTTTTTGCCTTCTTTTTTTATGATCATTCGTGTTCTTCAAGCTCATATTTTTCTTATTAATTTTCGCTCTTTCTTTTTCCGCGATTTTGATCTTTTTAAATATTGAGGTTCTAGTGGTTTTGTTTGATTACTCTTACATGAGATCGTTTAGGTTCGTGATATTAGGGTTGTGGTTTTGATGTTTGAAATCAGTTTTCTTACGGAAGACAGGATGTGGGTTTTGTTTCGCAGACATGTTCTTCTGTGATTTGGTTCCTGTTTGGTGATTACATCTATTGATGTGATTGGATTTCTTGAAATTTCTATAAACCTATGCTGTGCTATGCAAATTCTAGTGTTAAAATTTCAAGTTCGTTGAAGTTTTTTATTATCATTTTAGTCTTACTTGTTACAGTTCAATGAAACTAAGTTGTGCTTTGTGAGGTTTCATGTAGGCAACATTATAATAGTTGGTACTTTGAGACTCTCTCTCCAAGGATTTTGCTGTATCAGATGCATTTCTAGGTTCCTTAATGATTATGGCAAGATTGGCTTATTTGCCAAAAAAAAGGGTCCTCCTCTTAGGGTCTGGTTAGTTATCTTTTTTTTTTTTGGTGTTCTGTATCTTGGTGATTGTGGATGCTGGTCCCTTAAGGGGGGATATGCCCCTTATTTCGATATCTGAGCTGTTTTTGTTGAAGTCATTTTGTTCTTTTTAGCCCCTTTTCTTTTAACGTTGGCACTGCATTGTGAGAAGTCCCGTAATAGGATGCTATTGTTAGACAAATCTTTGGTCACTTCACCTTATCTCCGTTTTGTTTTATTCTATGTGTGATATATATATATATATATATATATTAACTAAAGGGAAAACCCCCACCTAATATCTGTTGAATTTGTCCTCAACTTTCCCAAATGGCACCTGTCATTGTTAATTTGCTCTGTAATTATTGATGTAGACAACATCTGTTCTTCTATCTTGTTGTGCTTTTAATGTAGTTAATAGTCCAACTGAAGTAGATTAAGTACTAAAAATTTTGTTATCTGTTGCTTTGGCCCAGTTGAATGGAAACGTTAAGTCCTCATGGACAAATTTGGCCAGACCATTCAGGTATGTCAGACGCGCATGGTCTCAGAAGATGTGGCTCTACTGCTTATTTTTTTAAATTCTAACAAATGTCCTATTACTGCAGCACAAGACCTGCTGGGAATGATGTAATCGGTATTGATTTGGGTACCACTAACTCATGTGTTTCAGTTATGGAGGGGAAGGTGTGCCTGTCAACCAATATTTTCCCCCCTAATTTACCGATTCATTTTGAGTTTCGTGTTCTGATTTTCTTTAATTGTTTGTAGAATCCCAAAGTCATTGAGAATTCTGAAGGTGCCCGTACCACACCCTCAGTTGTGGCATTCAACCAGAAGGGAGAGCTACTTGTGGGAACTCCTGCCAAACGTCAAGCAGTAACTAACCCTACCAACACATTGTTTGGAACCAAGCGTCTGATCGGCAGGCGTTTTGATGATCCCCAGACACAAAAAGAGATGAAGATGGTGCCATATAAGATTGTGAAGGCACCCAATGGAGATGCATGGGTTGAAGCTAATGGGCAGCAGTATTCTTCTAGCCAAATTGGGGCCTTTGTTCTGACGAAGATGAAAGAAACAGCAGAGGCATACCTCGGAAAGACTGTTTCTAAAGCAGTAATCACAGTTCCTGCCTATTTCAATGATGCTCAGAGGCAGGCAACAAAAGATGCTGGCCGAATTGCAGGTCTTGATGTGCAGAGAATCATCAATGAGCCCACTGCTGCTGCACTTTCCTATGGATTAAACAATAAAGAAGGCCTTATTGCAGTCTTTGATCTTGGTGGTGGAACATTTGATGTTTCAATTCTTGAAATTTCTAATGGTGTTTTTGAGGTATAATTTTACTTCTTTGTTAAAAGGAGTTACCGGATTTCTTTTTTGTGATATTGTCTCATCATTATTCATCTCCGTGTTAGGTTAAAGCAACAAATGGTGATACTTTCTTGGGTGGTGAAGATTTTGACAATGCCTTATTGGATTTCTTGGTGAGTGAGTTTAAGAGGACAGAGAACATTGACCTTTCGAAAGACAGGCTTGCCTTACAGAGACTTCGTGAAGCAGCAGAGAAGGCCAAGATAGAACTTTCGTCTACTTCTCAAACTGAAATTAACCTGCCATTTATTACAGCAGATGCTTCAGGTGCAAAGCATTTGAACATTACCCTGACCAGATCAAAATTTGAGGCTTTAGTCAATCATTTGATTGAGAGAACCAAAAATCCATGCAAGAGCTGTTTGAAGGATGCTAATATATCAATCAAGGATGTCGATGAGGTTCTTCTTGTTGGAGGAATGACCCGAGTTCCCAAAGTCCAAGAGATTGTTGCTGAGATATTTGGAAAGAGTCCAAGCAAGGGAGTGAATCCTGATGAGGCTGTTGCTATGGGAGCTGCAATTCAGGGTGGTATTCTCCGTGGTGATGTTAAGGAATTGCTCCTCTTGGATGTAACTCCTCTCTCACTTGGCATTGAGACACTTGGTGGCATCTTCACAAGGCTTATCAACCGAAATACAACCATTCCTACCAAGAAAAGCCAGGTGAGTACATGCAATTCTCTACAAATTTGGGCATTGTATAGTCACTTGCAGGACTCATAAATACTCTTAATGTTTTGTGGACTGTATTCCCAAAAGATTACTAGATAGTGGGAATAGTATATAGGCTGTGTGGATCATGAAAGATGCATCTGTTTATCCCCATTTTTAGTCACATGGCCATACTTGAGACTTATCTTTTAGTCTTAAGCAAATATATTCTTTTTGGCTATGTGAGCAGATTATTTTGTCATTTGGCAATTGGGTTTGACTGTGATTGGACAAACCATGAAAATATTGTATAAGTTGCGGTCTTCTATTCTCTCATGTTATTGGTTTTTTGAAAGGTAAATTCATGTGAATGATTTGTGCTCCTTTGGTTACAGGTGTTCTCAACTGCAGCAGATAACCAAACTCAGGTGGGTATCAAAGTTTTGCAAGGTGAACGTGAAATGGCATCCGACAACAAGATGTTGGGCGAGTTTGAGCTGGCTGGTATTCCACCAGCACCTAGAGGCATGCCCCAAATTGAAGTCACTTTTGACATTGATGCCAATGGCATTGTCACTGTCTCTGCAAAGGATAAAGCGACTGGAAAAGAACAAAGGATTGAAATCCGTTCATCAGGAGGACTCTCAGAAGATGATATTGAGAAGATGGTCAAGGAAGCCGAATTGCATGCAAAGAAGGATCAAGAGAGGAAGGCATTGATTGACATCAGAAACAGTGCTGACACCACTATTTACAGCATAGAGAAGAGCTTGAACGAGTACAGAGATAAGATACCAAGTGAGGTGGCCACAGAGATTGAGACTGCAGTTGCTGATTTGAGGACGGCAATGACCGGCGAGAGTCATGATGAAATTAAAGCCAAGCTTGATGCAGCAAACAAGGCTGTCTCAAAGATTGGAGAGCACATGTCCAAGTCCAGTGGTGGTGGTGCTGCTTCTGGTGGATCACAGGGTGGTGATGCTCCTGAGGCAGAGTATGAGGAGGCAAAGAAGTAGGCTGGCAAGGACCCTAAATTGATCGATGAAGTGAAGAGTTCTTTTGCAATGGTTGAATGTAATTTCTAAACCTTATTTTCTTTATAAGCTGGTATTAGGATTTTTGTAATCAGAGCTTTTGACCTCAAATGTACCAGGAAATCCTTAGTTTTCCCAACATCTGCCGTTCCCTTCATAAATTATGGCAGCATTATTCCCAAAATATGATGAGTTGTGGCTTCTTGCTGCAAGTTTGCCCATCTGTCAGCGGATGTGTATGTTCGCAATTTTCTTTATCATATGTCTCGGCTCAAGCATCATCAGGAAGCCAAATTGAGTTTCTTTCTCAATTCAATTTATTGGGTAGCTTTGCATCAAGAAATTGTATGGTAGAATTTGACATGAAATATTTCTGCACGCCATAAGGAAATTTCTTAAATTTGTAGCCCAGCTTGTTGTCTCCCATTTTGACATGGAGATTGGATTGTTGATTTAGTGGCCCATTTTGACATGGAAATGGGTTGTTGATTTAGTGGGGGAATATTAGATCTTAATTAAAAATTGGATTCGAATTGTAAAATTGGAGAAATGAAAAAAATTATGATGAGAAAATGAATTAATCGTGAATTAGATCGAATTAATTAAAATATGATTTTAATAAGTAAGAACTCTTAAGGTAAAAAAAAAAAAAGTCATTTCTTTGCCTTTAACGAATCTGGGTCCAAAAGTTATAATTGATTTCGCCAAAATTGAGTGTAACTCTTTAATATATATATTGACAATTTAAAATTTTTTACTAAAAAATTTTTACTTTTATTTGTAAAATTTTTATCTTTCTCACAAAGAAAAAAAAAAAAAAAAAAAACCCTTTTTATTTACTCAACTTGTGCAGGCCGAACTTCGGCCAACGTTTCCAAACAAAGCCCTATTGTGTTTAATCTTGAATTTTTAAAAAATAAAACCTGGATTGAGTTCATTTATTTATTTATTTATATTCACAAAGACCAATATTATTATTATTATTATTAGTATTATTATTGGTATTATTATTATTATTATTATTATTATTATTATTATTATTATTATTATTACCACCATAGATATATATATTAATATAGTCCTAATTTATTTATTTATTTTATTGTTTTTATATCTCTTTATTATTATTATTATTATTATTATTATTATTATTATTTGAAGAACTTCGCCACGGTCAGTCCCAAGCCCGAATAAAGAAGTAGGGTTGCGGTAGGCTGACAGCCAGCGTAAAAATCTTTTGTCAAATTACAAATGAGAGACAAATATAGAAAAACGTATGGGGCGTTTCCTCCTCAGTGACACGCTACATCGGATCCTGGGTGTAGTGACAAATTATCAAGGGATGTTAGGGTGCGGACAAATAAAATAGTCCATGAGAATAGGATTCGTTTAGCCACTTGGAATATAGGATCTCTAATCATGTGTCTTCAAGAAACCAAATGGGTGGGAGAAAATGCTAGAGTAATAGAGTCTTATGATCATAAACTTTGGTACACAGGTAGAGATAGCACCAAAAATGGAATAGGAATAGGAATAATTGTACATAGAGATCTAGTAGGAGAGGTCGTAGAGATTAAAAGAAATGGAGATAGAATGATGCTTGTCAAGTTAGTAAATTGAGGAAACGTAATTAATATAGTTAGCATGTACACGCCCCAAATAGGTGTCGATGCAATTAGTAAGAAACAATTTTTGGATGATCTAGATGAATGTATACAAACTATACCAAGTAATGAGAAGTTATTTATTGGAGGAGATCTAAATGGACATGTAGGAGAGAAAAATAAGAGATTCGAAACCGTACACGGAAACTTTGGATTCGGCCGTAGGAATGAGACGAGAAGTACAATTTTAGATTTTGTAATAGCATTTGATTTAGCACTAGTAAATACGTTCTTTAAGAAAAAAAGAGTCAGACATAGTTACTTATAGAAGTGGGTTAAATGTTAGTCAAATAGATTTCTTTCTCACTAGAAGAGGTGATAGAATGATTTGTAAGGACTGTGAGATCATACCGGGAGAGAGTGTAACGACTCAACACAAACTCCTAGTTTTAGATTTACGAGTGCCGAAACGACAAAAGCAATGTCAATCATATATGGAGCCAAGAATTAAGTGGTGGAAACTGAAAAGGGAAAATGTGACGAGTTTTAGAGATAAAGTAATTGGAGTAACAAATTGGTCTGTTAATGATAACGCAGAAATAATGTGAAATGATATGTCTAATAATATTAAAAGTATAGGTAGAGAGGTTCTTGAAGTAACCAAGGGCAGGGCTCCAAGAGGCAAAGAGTCATGGTGGTGGAATGAAGAAATAGAAACTGTGATCCGAATCAAAAGAGAGTGTTATAAGAATCTTAAAAATGATAGTAGTAGCGAAACTTATGAAAAAGACAAAAAGGCAAAAAAAGACAAAAAAGATAATACATGAATCAAAAAATAAAGTGTATAACGAATTGTACAAGAGACTCGAGACGGGAAGAGAGAGATCTATAGAATTGCCAAACTAAGAGAGAGGAAGTGATAAGATCTAAATGAGATTAAATGTATTAAGAGTGCAACAAATAGTACACTTATAAGAAACGAAGATATAAGAAATATGTTGAGGGAATATTTTAATAATTTATTTAATGTTGAGAGTACAACAAAAAAAGAAAATTTAGAGATATCTATAGAAGAGATTAATAGAGATTTTAAACGTAAGATCCGCCCCCATGAAGTAAACGAGGCTATAAAGAGAATGAGAAATAACAAAGCTATAGGACCTGATGGCATTCTTATCGAGGTGTGGAAATGTTTGGGGGAATTCGGAGTAACAATGTTAACGGCTCTTTTTAACAAAATTTGACAAACAAAGAAAATGCCTCACCTATGGAGAGAGAGTACAATTGTCCCGTTTTACAAGAATAAAGGGGACATTCAAGATTGCTCCAATTATAAAGAGATTAAACTCATGAGTCATACGATGAAGTTATGGGAGAGAGTGATAGAGTATAGATTGAGACGGGAGATAAGTGTGTCTCAGAATCAATTCAGATTTATGCCCGAGCGATCTACCACTGAAGCGATTCACTTGTTAAGACAGTTGATGGAGACATTTAGAAGCAAAAAAGAGATCTATATATGGTATTTATTGATCTTGAGAAAACATATGATAGAGTTCCCATAGATGTGTTGTGGTGGGCACTCATGAGGAAAGGGATATCTTTGAGATATATTAATCTTATTAAGGATATGTATGAAGGAGTTGTGACCAATGTAAGGACTTACGGGGGGCTGAGTGATAGCTTTACTATTAACATTGGGTTACATTAAGGTTCGACATTGAATCCCTTACTATTTGCAATAGTGATAGATGAAATTATAAAAAATATTCAAGGTGAAATATCATAGTGTATGCTATTCGCAGATGATATAATTTTGATGGATGAAATTAGAGAAGATATCAGTATTAAATTAGAGTTATGGAGTGATACGTTAGAATCTAAAAGATTTAGATTGAGTAGATCTAAAACTGAGTATATGAGCGTAAGTTTAGTGACAATCATCAAGATAATGATGAAACAATTAGTTTGGAAGGAAGAGAAGTCCCAAAGAGCGAAAGGTTTAGATATCTTGATTCCATCATCCAAAATGATGGCAATATAGATGGAGATGTCAATAATAGAATCTAAGTGGGTTAGATGAAATGGAGAAAGGCATCCGGCGTGGTCTGTGATCGCACGATGCCATTACGGTTAAAGAGAAAATTTTATAGGACCGCTATAAAACCTGCTCTATTATATGGCACTGAATGTTGGGCCATTAAACAGCAACAAAAGCAAAAAATGACTGTAGCTAAAATGAGAATATTTAGGTGGATGTATGGCAAAACTAGAAATGAAAGAATTAGAAACGATGAGATACGTAATAATCTGGGAGTCAGTTCAATTGTAGACAAGATGCGAGAACACCGTCTGAGATGGTTTGGTCATGTGCAGCGAAAGCCTATGGACGCACCTGTTAGGAAGGTAGAGAACTTAAATATAAGAGAATTATTAAAACGTAGAGGTACGCCATTGAAAACGTGGATACAATACATTCGTAAGGATATGATAATACTGGATTTAGTTGAGATGATGGTTTTATATAGGAATGAGTGGCGTAGGAGAATCCGCACAAACTAAATCATCTTCTTCTGCTATTTTCTTCTTTTTTTTTTTAATTTTACGATTTCATTATTTGTCTCTCATATGGTCGACTCTAAATTTTAGGACAGAAAGTTTAGGTTGTTGTTGTTGTTATTCACAAAGACCAATATTAGTAATTCCCCTTATTTTTGTGTAACTAATGCAATCGAAAAAGTTCCTTATTGAGTTTTTAGAAAAAATTACATTACCAATTAAAAACTTTAATCTAACATATGTAATCTATTAATATTAAATACAACCTTTACTTTATTTTAATTTTTGTAAATTTTTTTAATATTTTTAGTTTAAATCAAACATTTTATTGATAATATTATTTTTCTAAAAATATATTTTATTTATGTATAATATTAACTTAATAAATATATAAGTTTCTACAATTTGTGAGTTATTATATAATAAATCTATTAATATAAAGTTCTTTTTTTTAAAAAAAAATTATTGGCTCCATTAGCGCCTCCATGCAGGCCCACCCCTTATGAATCTCCGGGTTTGAGCACCGGGCCCACCCAAAATCTGATTAGGGTTTGGCTTAGTTTCATTGCTCGATTAGGGTTTAACGACTCTCTCTCTCTCAGCACAGACATCTTCTTTGCAAGTTCTATCCCCAATGCTTGTTTGAGAGTTCTCTGTTTTTGTTGAACCAATTCGAACTCTAGGGTTTCAAGCAGTTGTTTGAAGTTCAAGAAAATCAATGGGCAGCAAGAAAAGACCCTCAAATTCTACAGAAGAAGACATGGAAACTCTCACAGAAACCCCAATAGATGGGAACAAATCTGAAGCTGAAGCTCCTTTCTCTTCTTCTTCACTTCCCAATTCCATAAAGCCAATGGAGAGAAGAAAAAAAAGAAGAGCCCTTGACAAAGAGAGAGACAGAGCAGCAGTTCCTTCTTCTGATACCCCAAAACCAAATCCCAACCCTAATTTAGTCGATGAGGAGAAAATGGTGTCTACTGGTTTGCCTGAATTCCATGTTGGGGTTTTCAAGGACTTGGCTTCGGCGGATTCGGGGACAAGAGAGGCTGCAGTTGAGAAAATGGTGATGGAGTTGGTGGAAGTTCAGAAAGCTTATGATGGGATTGAAAAGGAGGAATTAGAGGAAAGTGGGTTGCAATTGGAAGCTGAAAAGGATGATGGGTTAAATAATTGTGCTCCTTCTTTGAGATATGCCATCCGAAGACTTATTCGTGGTGTTTCTTCATCGAGAGAGGTATATTTCGTTGTACCTTTTATGAATCTTGCGAGGTTATTTATATGTTAAATGAATGTATCACCGTGCAATGGTGCTTAAATGTGCTTATGGAGTTATGGTAGGATGAAGCCAATAAAAGTTTCTTCTGATTAATATGTAGGACCAAAAAAATGAAAATTGATATCCGAATTCAATCCAATTTGGCATGATTTTAATGTTCTTTGAAGGACGAAGGATGGATCTTCTAATTTAAATGCATGAATGACCTTTTTTAGTCCCCATTGCAATACCCATCTGTGTTATTGGGGGTGCAGTAGAATGAAGTTAAGCGCAAGTATTTGGGGATGGTACTAATGGAATGAAGGCTATCTATGTAATGCAGTTGCTTTATGGATGTGGAAAAGATGCTGCTCATGGTTTCTATTTCATGAACTCTTAGCTTGTTTGAAATGTTTTCTCTGATTGTTCGTAAATTACCTTCATTTGATTGTTTCATGTGAAACTTTTATGTTAGCTCTATTATCATAAATTAAAGTTTAATTTGTGTGAGCTTAATTAATGAACCTCATGCTTAAAGGTCTTATGTACCAACTAAGCTCATTCATATAATATGCCAACTAAGCTCGACCAAGTTTGATTCGTGCACCATTTTTTTCATTGGACATTGTCAACCTTTGCCACCTGATTTGAACTTTTATTCATGGCCACTTCGTGTGGAGTCACTTATCTTTTCCCTTTAAAGGCATGTTACTCCTTTTCCCAGTTCTTCTACTTTTCTTTCACGCGCTTAACTGTTCAATCACTAATTAATAGGTTCAGAATGATGTTTGCAATTTTTTTTTTTAATTTTCCATTAAAGATTTAATTTATTCATGGTTATTATCCTTTTGATTATCAAATATTATTTATAGCCATTTTATGTGCAGCCTCTTATCTTTTTCCTTTTTAAGGTGTGCAGGTTGCTCCCTTCCCCCCCCCTCATTGTCCTACTTTTCTTTCATGTGCTTCATTAGTGATAATCGTAGAGAATGCATTTTTTTTCTTTTCCATTAAAGATGTAAAATTTTTATGGTTAACATGGTGCATCTTCTTTTCTGAATCTTGTGTTATGACAACTAACTTCAAATGCAACCTGATTATGCGGTTTGCACCTTCCGTGCCTGCTCTGGTATTCCTTTTGCAGTGTGCAAGGCAAGGGTTTGCATTGGGATTGTCTTTGGTTGTAGGTAGTATTTCTTGCATCAAGGTGGATTCATTGCTGAAGCTTATAATTAATTTGTTGGAGGTCTCATCTTCTATGAAGGGTCAGGTAGGCTGAATGAATCTTTTTAGAAGTAAGAACATACACATATTTTAGTCAGTTCGTCAATTTTTGTATGAAGATTTCCTACTTAATTCCTTGTTTTTTGAATTGAAGGAAGCAAGAGATTGTCTTCTTGGACGCTTATTTGCTTATGGCGCTATTGCACGGTCTGGAAGACTAACCACAGAGTGGATTTCTGATAAGGATACTCCTTATGTCAGGGAGTTTACAAGTCTCCTTGTCTCTCTTGCAAGCAAGAAGAAATATTTGCAAGAGCCAGCTGTAGCAGTTATTATGGGCATGGTTGAAATGGTATCTCAACCTACTAAATTATATGTGTCCTAGACTTGCTTCATGAATGCTGCTATATGATGATTCTAGGTATTATTTGATTATACTATGTTCCACGTAAAGTCAGAAGTTCTATGGTTGAACCGCAAGACATGAAAACAAGTTACAAAGACTTCTATGAATTAAAGACAGCCATAAACACTAGAAATTCATGGCACTATATTCATATTAAACCAAACTCCAATTTGTCAGCCGGTAATTTTTTGAAATTAAAAGCTTGTGGAACAAAACTAAGGTGATTTACTTTTAATCTGGTTGTGATTGGGGTTTCAAATTTGGGGGTCATGCTTGATTTTTAAGGGGGAAAAAAATTAGCCGGTAAAATTTAACCCATTTGGTCAGACTGATTTGTTTATGTTTCTGTCCATTATTCTTGTTGTGGCTAGTCAGTGGGACTGGTTAGTTGCACTGGTGTGGTACTTCGAAACTATTTATTGGCAGTTTATAGATAGAAAATAGAAAAAAGGAACAAGAAAAAAGAAGGGAAAAAAAAAGTCAATAAAGGATCCGGAACGATGCGGACTAGGTAATAACAACTTTCCAGATATCCAGGATAATGTGCCTGGAATTGGGCAGTCGATTTCACCCATTTGTAAGAAAGAAAATAAATTAGATCACGAGGGAACTTCTAAACCCTGTCTCCCCAGAAAAGGGAAAAAACAAATAAAAGACCTGCCATGGAGGGGCACCAAGTGATGGCATTACTTCCTCTTCATTCTCGGTCATAAATTTGTGAGTTCTGGATCTTTGACATAAAAAAGAGGGACTTCATGAGAATTGAGTGTGTGAGGGCGGTGATGAAGTACTACAGCAGTCTAAGCTATTTGTGCCAAGCTCAATAATGGATTTAAAACTTATGATTATCTGCATTGGTTGTTTTCTCTGCAACAATCTTACTATATGTTGACAATCTCTGGTTGTCTAGTATTGTTCATTGGTCACAGACCTCTTGATAATTCCTTTGTTGTTGCAGTTGCCTGTGGAGGCTCTGTCAAAACAGGTTCTTGAGGCCTCAGGTGTCTCTGAGTGGTTTGCAGGAGCCATAGATGCTGGTAATCCTGATGCATTGCATCTGGCACTGAAACTTAGAGAAAAAACTGCTGAGGATAGTCTATTATTTGGGGACCTCTTGCCGCATCCATTCAGCACTAACAAGTTTTTTTCGGCTGATCATCTATCCAACCTTGCTAATTGCTTAAAGGTGATCTTTGGTGATTTTAAATAAAAAGTGATCTGATTATGGTAATATAGTTTTATCTAAGATTTTGAGTGTTGGACTGTGTAGGAATCCACCTTTTGTCAGCCACGAGTGCACAGTATCTGGCCTGCTTTGGTTAACATGCTTTTGCCTGAATCAATCATACAAGATGATGCATCAGTAGGCTTGAATTCCATCAAAAAACGCAAAAAGAGTTGCAAGAGTAGCTCTACCGAAGATGTTGAGAAAAACCTTCATTCTTTCTCTGAAGTTATTATTGAGGGATCTCTTCTTCAGTCATCTCATGATCGAAAACACTTGGCATTTGATTTTCTACTTCTTATACTTCCCAGGCTTCCTGCATCCTGCATCCCGGTTGTTCTGTCTTACAAGCTAGTCCAGTGCCTGATGGATATACTTTCAACAAAGGACACTTGGCTGTATAAAATGGCACAGTACTTTCTAAAATATTTACGAGAGTGGGTTACAAATGAAGATGCCAGAAGAGTTGCTGTTATTGTGGCATTACAAAAGCATAGTGGGGGTAAATTTGATAGCATCACACGAACAAAAACTGTTAAAGATTTGATGGCAGAATTCAAAACTGAATCTGGATGCATGCTCTTTATCCAGAACTTGATGAGTATGTTTGTCGATGATGGCCACCCTTTGGAGGAACCTTCGGATCAGAGTCAAACAACCGATGACAATTCAGAGATAGGTTCTAATGAGGATAAGGACTCTGCTGGGATGCTGGGAAATTCTGACTTCTTCAAATCTTGGATAATTGAATCCATTTCCAGTGTTTTGAAATATTTGAAGCTGGAACCTGAAGAAAAGTTTAGGGTGCAAAAGGAAATTTTAAAATTCCTAACAGTTCAGGGTTTGTTTTCTGCATCCTTAGGTACTGAGGTAACTTCTTTTGAGTTACAAGAGAAGTTTCGATGGCCAAAAGCAACCACCTCCAGTTCTCTTTGTATGATGTGCATTGAGCAGCTGCAGGCCTTACTGGCAAATGCTCAAAAAGAAGGACCATTACATGGGCTTGAACAAAATGATCTTGGGGCTTATGTCATGCGGTTTGTGAGGACATTGTGCAACATTCCTTCTATTTCACTCTTTCGGTCCTTAAGTGATGAAGAGAACAAGGTCTTCAAAAAAATGCAAGTTGCAGAAAGTTTTCTTTTTACAGAGGTGACACATCTAAAAATTTGTGTTCTCCCTTTAAACTGTATCATCTTGTCTTGGTTAGAGATGAGAGGAGGTATGGCATTCTTTCTCCATTTTTTTTTGGGTGGACGATCATGAGTTGGAAATGTTGACTTTTTTCCCCCTTAACTTGACCACTGATATGTGGAAACCAACTAATCCAGTTTGAGCAACTGTGCGGTCCAATTTAGGGGTCGGCTCTCCCAGAGCATGTTTTTCCATTCCCAAGACTTGAATTCGACACTTGGGTTAAGACAGTCTAATGTCCTGCCACTAGACCCACAGGTCGTTGGTGGAAATGTTGAATTGCTTTGTAGAGTAATGACCCCTCAATTATTGTGTCCTGGAAATCATCAGTCTATTAGGGAAGAAACCCGAGAAATGCCACAGGATGTGTAAGATATTTAAATTAATTTGGATGTGTTGCAAAAATATTTTTTTTTTAAAAAAAAATTATGTATGAAATCTTAAATAAAAATGTCAATTGAATCTCAATCGTATACTAAATTTTCTTCTCACAATAGTCTATATGAAAACCATTAGCAACATATGCAATAAAATCTACTGAAGTCTTATTTTAAAACTCTAGGCGGGGATATCTTTGATCTTTTCTCTTCATCCTAAGTTTATATCTGAGACATGCTAACTTTATTTTTCATATATGATGTTGCATAAATAGATAATGTAGTAGGTTAATAATTTTTCTTTTTCCTCTCATGAATTGTGTGTTAGCATATTATATTAATGAAGTCATAGCACAATAAGTAGCATCAGTCTTAAAGTTTCCTCTAAAAGTGTATCTTTCATTGAAAAAATATACATAATACAATAGTTTACATAGATCATTAACACGTCTTTTCTCCACCCATGCGTCATATTAAAAAGTTAAAAACTAATTTACTTTTAAAGCAAAACACTTCTATAAACAGAATCTCTCTTTTATATACTAAAATTAATATTGCTAATTTAAGAGTATACCCATTGTTGTGCATCTCAAATGCAAGTAATGCATTTAATCTTGACAACAGTGGATATATTCCCAAACGTATTTGCTAATATTAAAATATCTTTCATAATAATACACAAAAGTTGGATGTAAAAGGAAAAAAATGGGAGAAACTCTTGAGACTGTAAGAAAATTAAGTTGAGAATGGAGTACGAAAAAAAGGAGCTAACAGTGGTGTTTCATAGGATGCATGATTTGTCACTGGCTAAGCAATAAAAAGCTTCTGGCTTCTACAGAGAGAGAGAGAACGATGAAATTCCCTTGTACCAATAGATGGGAGCCACAAACTGGCATCTTGAACCTGTTTTTCCACTTCAACTTTAATCCGTGAGTTGCCATTAACTATTCATTTTCCTGTGTCTTTTCTGTCATTCCTCACCTCGTCAATGCCGTGAGGTTGTGTACCAATTCTATGCCTTATTGACTGAGGCATGGAGAGAGGCATTTTTTTTTGGGGGGGGGGGGAAGTAACGTGAATTATAGCAGAAGGCAATATACAACAACAGATTGCATATAGTGTCAATCAATATGTGCATAATAAAATATTAGTAATGACACCCAGTAATATAATTTAGGTCATATATACAACTAGGGAAAAAAAATTCTAATATTTTTCCTTTTTTTTTTTCAACTTCTGAATTTATGAGTTTTTTGAAGGCCTTTCGGTCCCCTTGCACCTGCCATGACTGGCTGTCTCGTCAAACCGCTTTCCATGACCCTACCACCATGATCTCTCTCTCTCTCTCTCTCTCTCTCTCTCTCTCTATATATATATATATATATATATATAAATGTCACATGGATGCATGTTTATATCTGGCTTATTCGTGTCAATAATGTGTAATAATGTGTATGTTTAGTGCATTTGGATGCACAAATCCTTCTAAAAATATGCCATTCCATTGTTTATCTAGTGTAAGTGTATGTAATGTCTTTAAATCATTAACATGGCAGGAAAAAAATGCAGAACTTGGCCCCGATGCAAGCAGAATGAATTCACTGAGGTACTGGGTTATCCAGTTGCTGCTGCAAGTCCTTCTTCGACCTGGGGAATTCTCTGAAGCTGCAAATGAGCTTGTAATGTGTTGTAAAGAAGGTTTTGCCGCATCTAATTTTCCTGATTCTTCTGGGGAAGATGAGATAGATCACAAAGATGAGCCTGAATTTATTGATGTTCTTCTTGATACCATGCTTTCACTTCTGCCACAGTCTTCTGCTCCTCTGCGTTCTTCTATTGAGCAAGTGAGTATTATTATTGGAAACTTGGCTCATTGGTCAATTTGAGTATACTTGATCCTTGGAAGATTCTTCATTTTATCACTATGTTTTGAACCGAGTTACTATTCTTATTTTTGAGATATTATTTTCTGAACAGGCATTTGTAATTCAAGAAAAAGTAATTTTAAGTTGCAATTAGTCGTCCTGAAAAAAAAAAAAAATTCCATGTCAGATTTTGGCACATTAGTTACGATTACAACAACCTAGACCTTCTATCCCAAAATTTGGGGGCGGGCCAACATTAGTTATGATTACTGATACTAAAAATGGAATTCCTCCCAGCTTTGAACCTGGTGGCTCAATGCATTGACCAGGTCACTGAACAGGACAGGAGGCTAGATTAGTTTGTATAGGCAGCCAACCAGATGGTTGTTCAATCAAAGGTTGGGTTTTGCTGAAAAGGTTGCCTCTATTGTGGTTTGAAGGTCATGGCTTCAAACCTCCCTGCTTATGGGTGTAATGCTGTGCATATTTGACCAGACCTGAAGATTGTGTTGGCCAGAGCTGTATGAACAAGGTTGCCCCCCTTTTGGATCTTGTTCTGTAGACCTAAAACTTTTTAAGATGAATAATAGAGTACCTAAATAGAACTGTGATTCAGCGTTTGGTATAGTTTTACATGATCTTGTTCATTTATGTCCTGGGAAGGAATGCCTTTTGAGGGAATTTTACTTGGTTACTTATTAGGAGCGGGTTTATACATTTGCAGGCCTTCAAATCTTTCTGTGATGATTTCTTGGATGAGCACCTGCTCCGGATGTTAAGGATAATCAAGAAAGATCTCAAACCTACCAGACATGCTGAAAATCATGATAATGACGATGACGATGATGACTTTCTTGATATTGAAGAAACTGATGAAGCTGATATGAGTGAGACAGCTGAAAGTGATGAGCAGAAGGATGACTCTGTGGCAGTGGCTGCAGTTGAGGCAGTTGGCGAAGAGCTTCCTGACGTTTCTGATGCTTCAGACGGTTCAGATGATAGTGATGGGGATATGGATGATGAAGCAATGTTCCGAATGGACTCTCATCTTGCTCGGATTTTCAAGGAAAGGAAGAATCAGGCTGGGGGTGAAACAGCTCAGTCTCAGCTAATGCTATTTAAACTGAGAGTCTTGTCATTGTTGGAGATCTACCTTCAGGAGCGGTCAGGCAAGTTTATTATTTCTTCTGTGAAAACCAATATATTGTCTGTGTACTTGACAATGTGCATGTACACAAAAGGGCATAACTATGTCCTGTAATTTTGATTTTAATAGTTATACCATTTGAAGTTGAATTCCAATTTTTTTTTTGGGGGGGGGGGATGTCCTGGTGAAATCATTCTAGTTATTTCCCTCATCTGTTATTGAAATCAAGCACAAGCATTAGTACCGTAGCAACATCTTTTTCTGGTGTACTATGCTGCATTCTTATTTTTCATATTTTTTGTGAGCTATTCTTTGTTTTCACAGTTTATGTTTATCAGAAGAAATAGTTTGAAATGGAGTCAAGAAACAGCATTTCTGACATGAGGTTGCATGCGGAGATATATGTGTCTGGAATGCTCTGCTTAGTAGTTTGTGCTTGTTATTCTCTTTTATGCAGGATCGCCTGGGGTTTTGACAGTGTACTCAAATTTAGCTCAGGCATTTGTTAATCCGCATACTACTGAAGGTACTGAACAGCTAGGACAGCGTATATGGGGAATTATCCAGAAGAAAATATTTAAGGCAAAGAGGCTTCCAGAGGGGTTGAAAGTGAATCTATCTGTACTAGAACCTTTGTTAAAGATGAACTTAAAGCTGGCATCTAAACCTTTCAAGAGAAAGAAATCTGCATCCAACCCATCAAAGAAGCAATCCGTATCCTGGAATCGGCACAAAATGATTACCAAACTTGCTCAAGAATCCACCTTTTGGCTGCTGAAAATTATTGATGCAGGTAAATATTCTAACGAAAAACTGCAGGGGGTCTTTGAGATATTTCAGCACACTTTGGTGGATTACTTCGACAATAAGAAATCTCAGTTAAAAGTTGAGTTTTTGAAGGAAATAGTTAAAAGGCGGCAGTGGGTGGGCCGCAATCTCTTTGGTTTCCTGTTGGGAAAGTGCAGTGGCACGAAATCAGCATTTCGGCGAGTTGAAGCCCTTGAACTGGTGTCTGAGATATTGAAGTCTCTTGCTCCAATTACTTCAGATGAAAGCACCCACGAGACATCAAAGAAGATATTGAAAGGTCATTTGCCTAACCTGTGTAATTTGGTGGTGGAGTTGGTGACAAATATGCCAGCAAAGCAGTCAAGACGAGCTGAAGTGCGAAAGTTCTCTAATAAGATCTTCCAAATTATATCAACTTTCAATCTAACCACATCGTTTCTCAAAGGTTTGACCCCAGAAATCCAGGCTGCTTGTGAATCCCAATTTGGTGAGTCATTTCTTGCATTGAAGAAGCCAGAATGGAAAACATAACAGGGTCTTCGATCTGATCCAAGGAGTTCATATTCCTTGAAACACCAAAAGATTATTGTCTCTATTGCTGCAACCGGCCTGAAATTGCAATCTAGTAGCATGCATGCGGTACAAACCTGAGCATGGTGGACCAGTAAGAGCAGCTATATCTTACAAAATTTTGTCTTCCTCCCATTCTAGAAATAGTGTTTCTCCAGGTAAATCTTATCAGCTTTTGTCATTTCATTACCTGATTTTGTTACGTTCCTCACCAATCATGTAATCTGAGTGTCCCCTTCAAACTGGTATACCATATTAGTTCATTTAATTAAATGAGAGGCTAGCTTATTTATTATTATTTTTTTTTCCGAAGGGGGCAGAACCCAAAGAATGAGAAGTTAGGCTAATTTTATTCCCCTGTTGTTTTGGTGAAAGTACTCTTTGATTTGAGAAACAAGATGTGATAAAAAGTTACCAAATTTTTGCTTGTTTTACTTGCATCTTTGCATTTCGGCTGCCTTTCCTTCTCTATCTGGGTGCGGATTTAATGTTTTCTTCATTTTTTCAGCAAGATTTAAGAAGAATTTAATTCCACAGCTTAGCTTGTAATGATGATAGCATTTAGCCAATTGTTGGGCGTATTTAGGAGAAATAATGGAATTTGGCTATAACCTCTCTTCTATTTTATTTATAATATTTTTATTAGAGCAATTGCTTTTGAGAAAATATAAATTTTTGTAAATAGAAATTATTTTTTTATATAAAATGAACTTAAATTTTTATTTTTTTTTAATAATTTTTATATTGGAAAGATTAGTTTTAGTAGAGTTTAACCTCAAATAAATAGACCTACATCCATCTATTTGACATTGGAAGGATCTTTTTTTGTTTTTTGGTGTTATATCAATCGGTTTTCGGAGCTATGTTCCAACTTATCTGGTTCAAGCGCTTCTCAGGTCCATTTTAGAGGAACAGTTCTTTCAACGTAATCTTTTCTATTATCAAGTTTTGAAATCGAGACTTGATTAAAGAATTTAGTACATTTGTCTATTAGGCTAATTGTACATTAGTATATTGGAAGGATCTTTTAAAGCGTCACTTTGGTTTCAACTCAACTATTCTGTAATGGTGTTGAAAGTTTTTCAATTAAGTTTGTCTGCAAATACTCTTGAGAGAGAGAGAGAGAGAAGATTGGCTCAAAAGTAAGATTAAATATTTTTTTCTCAGTACTCAAAACCCTCTTGATTGGAAAGAGCTTATTTTCCCAGAAGGCTTCAACCATAGACTCCTAAATAGACCCAGAATTGAAAATCTAGGTTTGAGAGAGATTTGAAGTATAAAAATGATTAATGTTTATCCATGGTGTGTCTCATTCTCATTTAGTAGTAAAAATTCTACAAACTTTTAGCAGAACTTAGTCAAAAGATGTTGAAGCAGAGAAAATTTTTCTTGAGTTTTACAAGAAAGATTAAGTTTTTTTTCCCCCCACACAAGAAAAGGTTGAAGGAATTACATAAAATGGAATTGATTTAATTTTGGGTTAATCCTATTTAATGATGATATTAATTTGTGACTTTCTCATATTTTTGAATCCCCAAATTGAAATGTATCAAATGTCCAATTTTTTTGCGACACATTGACGTAAAGATAATACAAAAATTATTGGTATAATAATGATCTGAGATCATTTTATAGAGAATTTTAATTTTTCTTGTAAAATTCTAATTTATTTTAAAAATATTACGAATAGAATAAGATAATCAAGTTCAAGATTTTTAATCTGGTCTAATTTTCTCATTAATGATAATAATCCCTACCTCACCTATGCGCTAATATGGCTAATTAAATTAACCCCTCCCCCCTTCTTTTTTAATGGAACTTTAACCAATGGTGACATCTAACCAACTAGCTTCTTCTATTCGAGTCAAGTTGGCCTATAATTTAAGTCCATGGGGACCATTGCTCTCTCTCTCTCTCTCTGTGCTAACAACCCATTGATTTGATTCTTATACAATGATGAATTGTTTGTTGTGATGATGAAATACTAGAAAATTTTTCTACTTGTGGGGGTGTTTCCTTCTTGGGTTCCTTTAGATTTTCTTGAGATTGAAGTCTCAGCGGATTTAGGGGAGTTTGGACTTCTCTTGTATGAAATGAAGAAAAAATGAAAATTCTGTTTTGGTACAAGTCTACCAATGACAACTTATGTGAAGTATGTATGTTGGGCAATTTGGTTCATGAAGTTATATAATCTTGTTGCCTATTGCAGTATTTTCCAGGTTCATTGCCTAATTAAATGAAACCCAAATGCATGTACCCCATTTTTTTACGTAATCTTTCATAGTTGTATGTATGTATGTATGTATGTATGTTAAAATCAACAATACCATGACTAGTATCATACGAGACACTCGAAGAGATCGAGAAAAGAGATGGTGCCCCTATTGACAAGCAACTTTGTTTTGAATAGAGAGTGAACCCGATTGATTTAATAGAATAAGATATTAAATCTATTAATTAATTTTTAAATTTAAAATTTAAAAATTAAAAAAATTATATTAAAAAAATCATTCCCTAAATAACATTCCGTATATATGAGTAGGCTTTCGAATGCTTGTGATAGAAGAGGGGGAGAGAGAGAGAGAGAGAATGGCTTTCTTGGGTTAGGCTCCAACATGACTTTGTTGCTGACCTCTTCCATATTTTAAGTCGAGGGAAAGTAGGTTCAGTTGTTTCTATAAACAAATTATTTTTTTGGCTTAATATAGGTTTTTTTTTTTTTTTTTTTTTTTTTATAAAGGCTCGATGCACAAATTAACTTGTAATTTTGAATTTATAATCTCTAAATCACAATAGAGCAATTCTAATATTATGCTAAGATTTTAATGAAATTTTTTTGAATTGAATAGTCGAACACTCTACTCCTTTCATAAGAGGTCTCGAGTTTGAGTTTGAGAATGGAGAAAAATGATTTAGGAGAGTCAATCCCTTAATGGATTTCACAATATTCAAACAGAATTAATCGGATAAAATCTGAATACTAATTAATGAAAACAAAAAAAAAGATTTAATTCCAAACAAAATCCATATAGTTGGTAGTTGACCACAAAAAAGGAAATAACATTAATCTTAAAAAGGGGTCAATTTTAATTATAACAATCCTATACTTCAAACAAATTAGTTCCTTCGTAGTACATATTGTTAACAAACATTCTAAAAACATATGACATGACTTCCCTGGGTTTTTTAGTAAGATTACGGAATTGCAACAATTTCAGCCACAAGATCTTGCTAGACCCTCGGCCTCTACCTATCTCACACCATGTTGTTAATGATTTTCTTTTGAAAATTCAAGTAAACCATATACATTTTTTTCAAATTAGTATTTAAAATTATATGCATATTTTATTTAAAAAAATTTCAGAAGTAGCTCCCTTTTCCCCAAACTACGATGACCCTAAATTAGAAATATAAAAATAGGTAAAAGAGTTAATTTTTAAATTGAGTTTTACGACTATTCAAATTTTAAATCTAATTAATCAAATTTTTAAATATTGAGAATTAAATTATAATAGATAAATAAATGACCCTCAATTCTTCCAAGATGGGTCTTTGATTCTAGCAGAGTTAAAAGTAAGCCCACCACAAGAATGAAGAAGCTTGGTCATCACTCTAAAGGGTTTGCAGAATAATATATTTTCTGACACATGGGATCTTGCAGGCAAATTGTTTCCTAGTTTTAAATTTTGAATTCAAAATTTCCCACTTTTTTAAATCCTAGTTAGCAAATGCAGACCAATTCACATTACTTTATTCCAAACAGATAGAAAAGCTTTTGACATTTTTATTATTTTTTGTTTCTTTTTTATCTCTTATAATGGAAGTAAAGTCAAGCAACCGCAACCAAAGAAAAATTTTTAATTGGGCCCACTAGTTTGTGAAGGCAGATATTATGAAAAACGGCTCTTTTCTTTGTGTGTACTGTACATGTGGGTATTAATATGGGTGGCTCACTTGTTTTGATATTTCCTCTAATTTTCTCCCGCCTAACTATACGAGAAGATATTATACTCTCTTAATTATAGATTTTAGATTCAAGTCATGAGAATAAAAAAATAGGATTTAAGATAGTCAATCTCTAATGGATCCTACAATACTCAGATAAGATTAATCGAACGAAACCCAGATACCAGTTGATAATAAGAAAATCTACTTATACAAATATAAATATATTAAAAAGAGAAAGGGGAATAGAAATTGCCAACTTGATTGCATTTATGCCAAACATTAGGACCTCCATTGTGCTTGGAATCAGATAAAGCATAAATTCAATTCATTTTTATTGAAATTTTATTATATAAATATATATATATATATATATATATTTACTTGAACTGATAGAGTAAGGTATGCACTCCAACTAAATTTTAATATTTGAAACGATGGAAATGAGTTTGAAGTTTAATTTTAAAATTACTATTTAATATATTTATGAAATTTGCAAACTTTTGTAAAATTCATCATTTTAAAATTCTTTCGTTTTTGTTGATTTATACATCCACACTTTTTATAAAATCAGAATTGAATTTTACAGTTTCTAATTGCATCAAATCAACAAATGTGAGATTAGAATTAAACTCAACGGTATTTATGAAAATTAATTTGGTTTCAAATACAAGCTTAAGCAAGATCATTTTGGTTGCTTTTCACTTTACTAAACTAGTAGGCAAATAAGGACATAGTTTCTTAGTTTGTTATTGTAATCCATTATTGATACTAGAAAACAATTTTTTTTTTTTTTACTGATTGGTATTCGGGGTTCGTCCGATTAATCCGGTCCGAATACTGTCAGTGCTCATTAAGAAATTGGGTCTCCCAAATTCTTTTTCTTCATTGTCAAGACTTGAATTCGAGACTTATGATTATGGGATAGAGTGTTCAACTATTCAATCCAAAAAAAAATTGGTATTAGAAAACAATTTATACAAATGCATTGTAATGTTAGCACCCTTTAGGGAAAATGAACCACAAGTAAAAGGTCTGAGTCAGCCTAATCCTGTGTTGTTGAGGTGTTCAACCTTCACTCGTTTAAGATTATGTTTGCATGAAGTCAATTTGAGGCAAAAAAAGAATGATAATACCGAAAACATATGGATTGCAAAAAAGGGTCAAGAGAGTTAGAGAAGAAATAAGTTAAATTATGATTTGTGGATTCTAACCGGACATCCTTAGAATTAACAAAGCTCATGCACGAGTCATGTGCTGTTTGGGCAAGTTTAGTAAGGGTTGATCTTACCGATGATCTGTGAATTTAGTTATAGAATATTAAATTCTTTTAATCAAAACTCAAGTTTAAATTTTGAGTATAAAAAAATAGAGATCAAAAGAAACAGCTCTTAAATGAAACCATATAACTATTCAAACTGAATTAGTCGGATTTTTCGGATATCGATAGTCAAGTTAAAAAGAAAAGGGTTAGATTTAGTCTTATTTCGAAAATATGAAACGCAAATAAGGGTCAAGATTGTTGGAGAAGAAATAAGTTAAATTATGATTTGAGAATTCTAACTAAACATTCTTAGAATTAACAAATGTCATTTTATTTAGATATTTGACAACTATCATTATATATATATATATATATATTTTATTTTATTTTCCATTACTTATAAAAATTTGAAAACATCTTAATATTTATAATTTGGTACTATCTTTGTTTGATAATCACTTAGTCTAAAAGAAAATTAATTATTTTACGTATAAATATTTATAATATTAAGTCAAGCCTCCTTGAGAGACCATTCGCAAATGTAATATAGCTTTTAAGTGTAGCTCTTTTACTGGTTCTCACCAAACGATTAGTTTGGTTTGCCAGATCTTTTATAATACGGTGTTTTAGAAGATAGTTTAATTGTTATAATTTTTTTTTTCAATTTAATAATTTTAGATTTAAATCTTAATATAATTAAAAAAAAAAAATCTTTTACACTATGCAAAATAGCACATTCGTCCCTCTTGAACTTGTCTAAAAATGCAATTTTAACAGGAAATTTTTATTTTGTGCAATCACGTACATAAACTTGTTGAACTTGTGCAATTCGTCCCTTCCATTAGATTCGAAGTTACTAAGTGAGTCTCTAATAAGACAGTCTAATAGTTATAACTTCTTTTTTCACGTACGAAGATTTTAAATTCAAATTTTTACGTAAATAATAATAATAATAATAATAATAATAATAATAATTGAGTGATGAGTGGCGGTTAAACTCGGACGGGCAAATGATACGGCACTTGACGTGGCATAAATGAGATTTTGTGGGCAATCCTTTGGCCTGAATTTTTCCTTTTTTTTTTTAACATTTTTTTGAGATTTTAAAAGAACAAACTAAAAATTTATGAAGTCAAAATTGAGATTATAATTAGAAAAACCAAAATTATATTTGTATACAACCAAATTTATTTCCTCTTCAATATTTTTTTAAGGTACAATCAATATATATATATTGTTGAAAGAGGATTTTTTTTTTTTGAGAGAGAGAAAAAAAAAGAAAAACTCCCCATAGTTTCAAACCCAAATAGAAGAAGAAGATTGCATTAGAGATAGTCGATCAGCACAAAATTAAGACAAAAATTTATATATGGATCCTTTACATTATCATGTGGGAAGAAAAAAGGAAGAACTTGGAGGTAAATTCTTATGTCTAAATAATACTTTTTTCCATATTAAACCATGGTATGAATTTTTTTGACCAAAAAAGAAGAAAGGGTAATGATATTCAATTTAACACGACAAGAAAATTGATAGATATAACCTAATTTGGTAAGTCCAAAAAAAAAAAGGAATAAGTGATTGACATAAGTGTTCCATCTTAAGAAATAAGCAACTGAAATTTTATTTTCAATAAAAATAGTATCTTGAAATCAAATTGAATTGACCGAATTGCCCAAGTTGGAGGAGTTCATGCATCCGTCATGTATGAGACTGGGGAAAGTAAAAGTGGGATGTTTTACATTGCACTTTTGAGACAAGTTCAAGGGTAAATCTGAACTTTTGCCTTCGTATTAATCTGGACTTCTTCATTTGCAGCAGCTATTATATAAAATGATCTTTGGGCTTGCTCACTGAATATATCAATCCATCATCCAAATTTATTATTACTTTTTTTTTGTGTAAGCTGATTTTTTTTAGATTGATATTTAGTTTTGTCTGAGTAATCCAGTCTATATATTGTAAGACTCATTGTAAATTTAACTCTCTTAAATCTCATTTTTTTATTCTTATAACTCGAATTTGAGATTTATAGTTAAGGTTTAAGGCAAGTTTGGTCATACAAATGTATCATGTCCGGGAGAAATTTCCTAAAACACATTTGATGCGGACTTTTGTGAGTTTGATAATTGATTAAACCACAATTGCTTGAATAATTCTTATTCCATCCGCAAGGAATGTGCTTTATTGCCTTATGTTTTCAGATTAAAAAGAAAAGTAGAGAGAGAGAGAGAGAGAGAGAGAGGTTTGTGATGACGCGGCCTTGAGCCACTCCATGTTCCAAAGACAAATTATGAAGGCTAACATGGTGAATCGGAACCCCCTCCACTCCAAGAAATGAAAGTAAGTGACGAGGATACATTTGTGAAAGAATCTGGGGACGGTGGCGGACTAGGAACATGATCAACTACTTTCTAGAGCGGTTTGTCATTAAGCTCAAAACCTAAACTCATAGGGTGTGGTGCTTTGATTTTGATAGGCTCTTTTTCTTTCCAGGAAAGTACACATCGACACATGACTCATCCTCCCAGAGGAGCAAGATCCGTATACGACCCAAAACTCTCTCTCTCTCTCTCTCTCTCACTCTGGAAGCATTACAGTCTTCCCGGCACTAGAAAACCCCTCTAGTTGACTCATAGTAATGACCTTTTTCATTTTCTAGGCTACAAATCGAAGGACCTACGTGTTCCTAAACAAGCTGAAGACTCAAATTAGCCCAACTGGTTAAAACAAAACGATTGAGCTGCACAAAATTCTCAAGACATCAAGCTCCTGAAATGAGGTTGACACCCTCTAATACCATTAGAAGCTAGCTTAGGTGGGCATTAATTTTTTTTTTTTTTTTTTGGATATTGAGGCTCGAACGCAGGTCGATTGCAAGGGCGAGCTAAATCTCATCGACAGGTGGGCATTAATTTGACTTGACAGATCCAGCATATCTTTCTTCAGTTTCTTTTCCCCTTGTTATTTTCTTGATGAGAAGAATTCAAAGATAGAGGCCACACTCTTGGACCAATCCGCACCCTAATGCTTCTGGAAGGAGAGAATATTTGAACTTAGTTATTGATTCCTTCCCCCTTCCAGCTCCAACTCAACAGCACATGCTTGTAATGTGGTTCATTTTTTTATTCTAAGAACAACTTAGTAGAAGTGGTTTTGCTTTCTGTGATGTTTCTCTTTGACAGATCGGTCATTCTTCTTTAATGCATATGACATCTGTTGCCAATATGGATCTCTTTCACACCCAGTTGGACATTCTTCTTGTCTGCTTTGTCTCTCTCAACTATTCTTTTGAATGCTGATTTCATCTTTTACTATTGTCAAGGAGAGTAGACTAGTTTTTGCTTCAATCAATTCTGGGGTTGGAAGTCACTTCTGCTGTCGCCAGAAAGAAACCAAAAAACTAAGGCAAACCAAAAGTAGAACAAGGAACTCTCTGATTTAGGGAAAATCGTGTATTAGTAGTGTTTCAGAACCTGTACAAAAGACTTCTTGTGCGAACCCTCGTCTCTAACATTTTTTTTGGGGGGGGGGGGGGGGGGAGGGGGTTCATAACTTGCAACTCAACTACAAATTCTTTCTTCTTCTTCCATTGCATCAGTCTAGACATCTTCCTACCTGCACTCCTGCTTTGTGTCTGGTCTTCATTTTTCAGAATCCATCTTGATCGTCATCCTACAATATACATTTTTATGTTACACCTCTCGAGAGCCCCATCAAGCAAAAACCCCAACTTCGGTTCCTTCCTTCAAATTCCTCGACCAAACTGCAACCAACACAGAGAAAACACTTGCATATTAACCCACATTTGCAAATGGTGCGAATGGGTACACCATTTCTCTAAAGGAAAATAGGATCTGCAACAACACCAATGTATGTGTTTATACCTTCAAACACTCAGGAACCAAATCGAATGGACATGAAAATCGGTCCCGCAAGCAAATCACAATTCATCAACAATCACTTCCCTATCAGGTCTTTTCCCGTTGGCGTGATTGCGCATTGTCTGCATCTGAATCGCTCCCAGAAGAACTCCCTGAATCCGAATCTGCAACAAGCACCAACAATGAGCAACATTTCTACAAGCACATTGTTGACATCAACGACAAATAGTGACATTCACATTCACATTAACATACCACTTGATGATGAGGAATCACTACTAGAACTGCTAGAACTGCTAGAACTACTAGAAGCATTATTGCCCTCATCTTTTTCGATCTCAACCGGCGGAAAACTACTCATTGGTATGTCATCACCAATGTCCACGTCTTCTTCACCAGCATCCCCCTTCTTTCCCTTCTTTGTTTCCACAAATGTCTCATGTTTTTCACCCAACAAAGCCTGTTTTTCAACACAAACATTACAAATTCAGCTAAAATACAAAAAACCCACAATTCAAATGACATTATTTCATAAAAAAAAAAAGCCCACCATTTTTTACCTTATCGATAGTAGGTGCACCAGTGTTGATCCCATAAAGCGCTTGCCTTTTCGCCTTGCTCACCATCTTCTTCCAATTCGTCACAAACCGATCCAGCTCCCAAAGAGTCTCCGTGTCAACTGCCTCGATATCGAGCTCGATTTCATCCCCTTCCTGCATGAGATGCCCATTTCTTTTTCTCACAATCTGCACAACCTGCACCATTTTCTCTTGGGGAAGGCTCTGCAATCCAACACCCAATTTATGCTTCTCCTCAAAGCTCATTTCCCTCTTATTTGGATCCTTCGCTTTCGGCTTCGGTTGCTTCCCATTAACTGCTCTCCCCGTCATCACCGGCTTCACCGGCGGCGCTTGCATTGGTGATGGCGTCGGCACTGGAGACTGCACCAATGGCGGATTCGGCGGGTTCGAAACACTCGCGGGAGGCTGCAATCTTTCGGGTTTTTCTTGTCTTTCTTGCTTTTTTGCAGTCGGCTTCTTAGCTCTTTCTGGGGTTGCAGGGATCTGATTCTGATTCCAAGAACTACCCTGCAACTCTTCCGGCATAGAAACCCTAGATTCATTCTCGTACTTCTTACTAATCGGCTTGAACAAATCGTCAAACCTGGCCAAAAGCTGTTCAGCCACTTTGTAAACATCATGACCCTTAGGGTTATAAAGCAAAGCATTGTCGAAAGTCAACCGAACATCGGCTGAAAAATCGGAGGGCGAAGAATAAAAACCCTTCCCCAATTTCGACTTCACGGTGCCAAGATCCATCGGATGCTTAATTATTTGGTGGTAATCGTGAAGGCCCAATCCTACTACATCAACAGGAGAGTTGAAAATCCAGCCATGCTTGTGCTTCATCAGCTTATTCAAAACCTGGCCACACATCTTCATCAACTGCGCATTCGATTGCGAATCGGCGGAGGAGGAAACCATCGCGACACGCTTCGAATCTCGGAAATTGCTACTGGGATGCGGCCGTTTGTTCCCCGCCGAAGCTTTCTTGTTGACAGATCTGATCTGCTGCAATTCACCCGATTCAATCCGATCGGCCAGATTTCGGATCTTCTCGAGCTCCAAAGAAAGCCGCCGCTTTAATTCGACAAGCTCCTTCCTCGAATACGATGAGATGTTGAAGGAAACATACGATCTTGACCCGAATTCGGTAACCTTCGTCGACGATGCGTCATCGGAGGCTGTTGTCGCCGGAAAATCCTCCTGGTTTTGGCGGCCGTTGCTCTGACGATTAGGGTTAGGGTAAGAGCTAGGGTTAGGGTTAGGGTTATTTAAGCGAGGAAGTTTTCCCATGAAGCCACGAATCGGATCATTTCGGCTTGCTAAGACAGCCGAAGCCATAAATCCAAGCCGCCGGCAAGCTCTGTTTCAACTGAATTTGGGATCATCAACGTCCCAGGACCAAAAAAGTAACTCCAAGACTCCCGACGAGAACCCACCGTCGCCGGAGAGAGAATCTGCAAACTCTAGAGAAAAAATAAAATTCTAGAGAGACAGAGAGAGAGAGAGAGATTGGGATTAGGGTTCAGAATTACCCTTAAAGAGGAGCGAAGAACACCGAAGGGAGGCATGGCTTCTTAAAGGCAAGCAAGATCTGCCCGTTAAATTTACGGGCAACACTAAGGCCGTTGATAGGTGATCGAACGGTGATGGGGGATTTCCAGGGGCTGACCGTCAGACCTGGCACGGACGGCTTGGATCTTTTTAATTGAACACCGTTGGATCGCGGGAGGGTTCGGAGTTTGGAGTGAATTTCAATTTGGGTCGCATGTGTGGTGCATTTAGGTTTTTTATGTTGGGTGGTGACGTGGATAAAAGTGCCAGGCAGAGCGAACTTGAATGTGAAATGCTGAAGAAGGTGAAGCGTACGCGCATGTGATGCTTCTTGGAAGACGCGCGACTTGCGTCGGAGCTACCACGGGGAGAGTGAAGGGTATTTTAGTAAATATATAGGCTACGGTTCCAGAGAGTGGGGATTTCGGAGTTCAAAATTAATCTGTATTATCATTTTCATCTTTATGTATTATTTTTTAACAGTATTTCAATAAAAATCCTTAAAATTTTTAAATTATTATTAAAAAAATTTAATTACTAAGGGTTAAACCATATAAATTTTGTTCTTTTTACCATTTCCTAAAAAATTATATTACTTTGGAATTTAGCAATATTTAAATTATGAATTTGACAAATTTAAGAATAAATTATATGTTTCAAATCAATAATTAAAAAATATTTTAAAATTTTTTTATTATAATATTTTATTCAAAATAACATTTTTATTTACGTCCAACATAAAATAGAATAATATTTTTGATATAATGCTAATATAATTGGTTAAAATTTAGATAATTTTAATTTTAAGTTTTGCCCTCAATTCAAATCGAGAGATCTTTTTCAAACGAAACAAACATCAAGCAAATTACTAAGATGTCCCTGGCAAGTGACCAAGATGATGTCAACCGAGAGGCAGAGGGAATTGCCGTTTTCTGGGGCAGTGGGTTTTTGCCACGTGGCAAGTCAGAGATATTAATGCGAAGAGACTGAGGAGGAATCTTGTGTGTGTTTGCCAGACGAATGAAAGGGTACTCCAATTGTGGGGCCATGATGAGTCACAATACACGCTTGCCACGTCACCATAGTTAATGCTTGATTAGGGATTGGATTAGTACTATTTTAAAACCTAATTGATGGAAGTAAATGTAACCATCTGCCTTCCGATTAACAATCATCTTTTCTCGGCTTAACTCAACTAATTTCAATCTCACCCCCACATAATGCAATAGTGGTCCAAAATTAATTTCTCCTTTTTCGCTTTAGGTACTTTTTTTTTCAGCTACTAATATTCAGATTTTATATGATAAATTGATCTATATATTATAATATTTATTTAAAGATTTATTCTTTTAAATCCTTTTTTTCAATCTCAGGATTCGAATTTAAGATTTAGAATTTAATTAAAGATTATATTAAGTGAACTGTTTTTTAAATAAGATCTCATGAATATTTAAAATAGATTAATTAGAACCTAATTTTAAATATTGCGATGAAAATCACAAAAAAAAAATGATATCAAATAATGGAAACTTGCACTCGACTCCACCAAATTTGATTTAACTTCGATTTCTAACTTTGATGTTGATTTAAATTAAAACTATAACCATTTTTAAATAAAATTTGAATTATATTCTAGATAATCTTAATAAAAACTCGATATCAAGCGTAAACAGATATAATTTGATAATTATTTACATGATAATTATTTTAGTGAAGCAGATTCGAGTTTTAAAAATAACTTTAATTTATTTACTAAATCTTTGTGTAGCTCTATATCCACAAACTTTCCAAGTAAAAAAAAAATAAAAAAAATGAACTCAATTAAATTCATATCCATGCAATAGACCTCTCATATATATTCGAATCAGATTAATCAGAGTATGACTCTAAATATCAGTAATAAAAATAAAAAAAATAATAATCAATAACACCTAATTCCTCTGAGCAAACCAAAGAAAGCCTTTAAAGTTGTTTCCTGAGAGTTTAGTTTAGTACATGAGATCTCTCTCATGATCAGCCCTTCTCATGTGTTTCTCTGAAATTAAACATAAACTAATCCTTGTTAAGGGGAAGTACCATGTGGTAGCCCTACTTACCAACATAAAAAGAAGGTCAGTTCATTGTTTAATTTATAGATACTACCCAAATGATAAATTATCAACACCTTAAATTATTGAAGAATATTTAATATAGCTATTAATTATTAAGTAATATGTATATATATAATATATACATACAAATTTTTATGATATTTTAAAATTTTCTATATTTTTATATTAAATTTTATTAATTTAATTAAAAAATATTATAAACAGAATATATTTAGAAAACACAACACCATGTATCACCAATCATTCATGTACACGCCTGTTGATTAGACAATGTAATAATTATTTTTATATTTTTTCATTTCCATAAATATTAAAAAAATAACTTTGTTTCCATATTAAAAATTAATTATTATAATAGAAAATTTTTATATTTATATAATATATAAAAGTTTGAATTTGAATTTTGTGAAAATTTTACTCCTTGATTCAAATATGATTTAATTAAATTTAATATGATTATTAAAAATTTATATCAAAAAATAAATATTTATAATTGAAATGATTAAAGCAGATAGTCTGCACCTCTAAATATTTTAATTAGTAAATTAATAGATGTAAAATTGTTATAACTAAATAGTCTTGATCAAACCTAAAATTTTATAAAATTTTTATGCTACTTTAATGTGTATATATATATTTTCATGTAATTGTAAATAATTCATTATAATTTAAGTCTGTATGTTTTCTATTTCTCTTGAATATTTAAACCATTTTCCAACCAAAAATGGGATATTTACTCAGAAAAATCTACAGAATTCATCAATAGATTTTTGTAGAGTCGGATAAGAATATCTTTTCTCTAATGGGACCCAAGCCAAGGAAAAATGCCAAAGGAAACTAAAATTGTCCAAACCATGCAAAACTCCAAACCAAAACGCCATCCCTCTCTCTCTCTCTCTCTGACAATCTCTTTTATATATATATATATTATATAAAAGAAAACTTAAACTCAAAATTTTTTTAAAAGAAAATATAACGATATCAATTGAATTATAACTCATTTACGTTTCTCCAAATATCTCTGAATGTGAGTTATAAGAAAACAAGTAGAAAGCATAACATTCATTTGATTTTTTAATCATTTCAAGTTTTGAATTAATAAATATATTAATTTAGTAATTTCGGTGAAGTTCAATAAAATTTTTGTAATATGTCAACTCTTTCAAATTCAAAAAAGGATAATTATATCATATTGAGGGAAATATTAAAAATTATTATATATCAAAATCAAATAAATTATTAAAAAATATATTATATATTAGAATAAATCAATAATTAATTTAATTCTAAAAAATATTTGATTTGTTTTGTTTTTATATTTCTAAATTTATAACAATAGGTTTTTTTTTATATATAAATCTAACCTAAGGAAATTAAATTTTCTTTAAAGCACAATTATTAATTTATTTCAATGCACGATATTTTTTAATAATTGACTTGATTTTGATAACTTAATATTTTCAATATCTCCTCAAATTCAATATAATAGGATTGAAAAATAGGCAATACACCACAAAGGGATAATTGGACTTGCTTCAATACCAATAAGTTTAGCAATAAAGAAATAATGATAAGAATAGCAACGAAAAACTCTAAAAGACTTTGATAAGAGCAATGATAAATAGGTTTTTAATAAGATCTAATTACCACCATTGAAATCATCTTGAAAAATGATAAAGTTTGATATATATCAAATAACTATGGAATAATTAAACAAGCGACATAGAGTCGAAAAAGATGGCATGAAGAGAGAAACTATTGTAGGGATTTGAATGACTAATGTAGAGCTTTCTACAGACGTGTGTGGGCTTGTGAGAGGGCTTTTAGAGATCTGATTCTTTTTTTTTTATGTGATTGTTTTGAAGAATAGAATCATTTGATATATACCAAATAACCATTAGACGACCTTATAAATGACATCAAACCTAGACAAGGGACCTAAAAAAATCTAGATGTGTTTTTGTAACCTTTTTGCAAAGGAGGCTATGTATCATGTTAAAGATGAGAAATAATATGATAATGTAAAATTCTAATGATCCATTCCAATATGATAATGTAAAATTCTAATGATCCATTGCTTGCATAAATTATTACAATATATTGGGTTTACATAAAAAATTTATTGTTATAAATAAGGAAATATAAAAAATAAAGAAAGTTAAATATTTTAAAAATCAAATCAATTATTGATTTATTTTAATATATAATATTATTTAATAATTGATTAATTTTAATATATAATATTTTTTAATAGATTATATTTTAAAAATGTTGGAATTAATAGAGTCACATGCAGCGGAAGCATTCATAAATAATTTTCGGGAAAAAAAATAAATATGGATTGGGTATATGGTATAAATCCTCGAATATGCAGAGTCTCCAAAAGATCAATCGAACGGATCTCGTGGTCGAGATGGTGATCACGATATTAATCAAACCACCACCGCAATGTCACAACGCCACAACCCTCAGTCCGGCAATCATCGTGACGGGAAAAATTCCCTACGCGGAATTTTTCTCATGCCCTCTATATTCTCTCTCTAGAGAATATTTTTCTCTCAAGTATTCATCCATGGTTGCTCTCACCATTTTCTTTCACGTACAATCAAAAGAGTTGTTAGTCTCCTTCCACACAATGTGTTGCTACTAACATGGAGAGAATAATGGTAAGTGGTTAATATGTGATTAGTGGGAGTTACCCCACTAACCCTATTACAAATGTCTAAAATGCCCCTCATGGGCATTCTAAACTAATAAAAAAATTGGGGCACAGAAAATGTTACCAGCAAACTAAACTCCTTTGAGTTGAATGGTCGGTCATTCTACTCTCTTAACTAGTGGTCTAGATTTTGAGTCCTAGGAATGGAGAAAAATGATTTGGGAGAGTTAACTCTTCAATAGACCCTATAATATTTAGATCAAATTAGTCGAACAAAACTTAGATGCCAATGCGTGAAAACCAAAAAATGAAAATGTTACCTGCAAGCAAACTATGATCAATATTCTTAAAATCTTCCTAACATCTTGGGCCCAATTTAAGTTGCAAGTTGGGCATGTGACCCAAGAGGAGAGAAGGACCACATAAGCCTTAAATTTTTAGCAATAGAGATCCCTTGAATGTTATTTTTATTTTTATTATTATTATTTTTTTTACATGAAAGAGTCTCGAATTCAAGATTCTGTAATATGAAGAAAATAATAATAGTTGAATTATGACATATTGGCTGTAATGTTATTTTATTTGAAGGTTTTTTTTTTCTATTTTTTTAATATAAAGATATTTGAGCCCTACTATAAGAATTATTGTTTGCCCTTTATTATAAAACCTCACAATTTTATTTTTTATAAACCAATTGTATTTCATAAATTTCTCTGGACACCTATTTTTTTTTATACAAAACTTAAACTCATGACTTTATTTAAGGAGAATCAGTGTCCAACTATACCGCAATTTTAGAGTATGTGACACTTTAGATTCAAATATCTTCTCCCTCCAAGAGATTTAAAAAAAAAAAATCAATGAATTTTAATTACCAAAGTTTAAATTTTGATTATTAATCCATGTAACCTCCCTTGTTTGAATATATAATTAGGCAGTTTTTCACATTTTTGAAGAATATTTTCTCCTACGAGTATGACATCCCCAAAATCTGTCTTTTATTTTTCATCTCCTTTACACTTGCCATGGGAATTTATTATTCAATAGAGCTGTCAATATGGTTAAACCGTGGACCGGGTAGAATTTAGAAATTACTAGAGCGGTCTGGTCCGGCCCGGCCCGGCTCTTGAAATGAGAGGGCTTAGACTTTTAATTTTTTTTTTAGGCCATATAGCAAAACGGCCGGACGAAGCCGAACCCCATTGCCTGATCCTACTTGGACTAGGCCCAGCCCAGCCCGTATTTTTTATTTTAAAAAAAAAAGGATTTTTTTTTTTTTTTTTTTTTTTTTTTTTTTTATGACATGCTTAATTATATACTTTAAAAACCTATAATAGTTTTGACTAAACCAAAAAATATATATATTTTTTAATATTTTCCAGAAAGCATCGAATATATTAACCAAAAGGTTTCTTTAATATTACGACAATATCGGCGATAGTAAATTATTGGATCACAATTATTAAAATTTAATTAATAATTATACTTTAAATAATACAGACCGATTTTATATTAAAATTAAACCCATTAAACATATAAATAGACCGATAGAATTATAAATTATACATGATTGAATATGCTAAAAATTTTCTACACAAAATTCATCAACAAGAAATAAGGCCAACTTTATCCCCTGATAGAGGGACCAAAGGTGTAAATTTTGAGCCAGATTAGAAAAAAAAAAAAAAAAAAAAAGAACACGTCACGCCCATATTTCTTAAACCCAGCCAGACTGGGGCTGAGCCGGGCCAACTCCCTTTCTTTTTTTTTTTTTTTTATAAATTATTGATATTTGGTAATCATGTTAATTTTGATTAAATTTGATTCGAATCGAATTAGATACTTAAGAGATAAAATTCTCCGCATCTGTTTTCTTTATATATAAAATTCAAATATAAGATTTTATTTAAAGGGTATTAGTCTTCTATCGAGTCACCGAATTAGTTAGGTATATGTGGGCCAACTTCTATTGATAGCTCTAGAATTTAAACATTAAGATGGAATATGATATCAATGGATTGAGATAGGATATTAAATCTCTTAATTAAATTTGAGATTTAAAATTTAAAAATAAAAAAAATTATATTGAGAGAGTTATCCGTTAAATAAATCCCGCGAACCCCAAGATGGAAAATGATGACAAGAGTTATCCGAAGAGAGAGAAGCAAATAGACGACTTTAAAATGCGCCGCTGAGGTGTATCCTCCAAGGAGAGTAGTTAAAGAACTGTATTCAACTTAGAAATAAAGAGGACTTATCATTTTTAAAAGTTCACCACTCGAATTTATTTTCGGTAATCAAACAATTCTTATTTCTTATTTTTGAACAAAATAAGTGTAACAAAATGGTAAAATCTTTTAGATAATATGAACTTTGATGATTTTTTTTTTTGGTAAAAATACTTCTTCCTAAAATTTTTAAATCAAGCATAGTTTAAATAAAATATTTACTATAAACTATACTCGATTTTAGGGGTGTATTCGAATCGAGTCGATTCTGAGTATACCTATACTCGAACTCGAACTTGATTTTTTTTACTCGACTCGAAAACTCGATTATTATATAATACATTAATATATTGTATTTTATTTTATTTTATTTTTTTATATTATAATTATATATAAATATATATAATATATATTAATATATGTAATCGAGTTATTCGTCGAATTTTTGAATTTAAAATTATACTACTCAAACTCAACTCGAACTCGGTCAAACTCAAGTCGATTGAGTCGTTGATCGAGTGATTCGCGAGTGTTTCGAACTTGACTCGTTCTGTGTAACAGACCTGCTCGATTTGTCAAATTCCCCCAAGTAATTACCTATATGGTTGTTAGTAACACTACATCAAACCCTTTTTTCACTTTTATATTACTTCTCTTTGTTCATTTCTTCTCCCAATCTACAATTAAGGATTTCTTTTTTATAATTTTTTTTTTTATTAATATTGATATTTATAAGTATATTAATACGATGATCATCGGATCTTATTAACATCGTCAAATAATTTATTATTTCATTTCATAAAAAATAATAGTCATTGTATTGAGATACAACGATCACAAACTGCATTTGTATCAAAGTCACCTCTACAAACAAACTACCAACTCTCTTTATAGAGTTTTGCAATTGCCGCCTACTCAATTTTGCAACTAATGTTTTTTTTTTTTTTTAAATTTCTATCATTAGTATCTAGAATCAAACATCCTGATTAATTTAGTTCAAATATTTACGAGACCCTATTTAGAGGACGATTCTTTAAATATAATTTATTTTTATTCTTAAATTTTAAATTAATTAAAAAATTTAATTTCACATTTAATTAGACCGATTATCCCTCCATACTTATCCTTGTTTTTCATATCAGTGAAATCTCCTCCCTCACATATGGTTGCAATCCTCGGACTTTGGATCTTTTTTTTTGTTTTTGGGGGGTGGGGGGAACAGTTGCATGGCCTAATCATAAGCCACATCAACCATTAAACATGTATTATTATGGTTATTATTATTATTTTGAAAGTTTTATCTTTATGTCTAATCAAAATTATAAATTCCCACATCTTATGATGCAATCCTGAATGGTGGGTCTCAATTTCTCACATATAAAATGACAAAAATTACCCTTCTTTTCCACGCCTTCTACCATGATGATGTACTCATTGTGCATTCCCATCAAGCAATGTGTTGCGTGGAACTTTAAGGATGGACCATGTTTGGGGTTTGGTTTTCAAGGACAATGACTCAACCCAATTACCAATTTATTAGACTTTTTTAGTCAACCACTTGGAGAAAAAACACACCCTCACTAGCCCCCCATTTGTTTGTGCCATAGACCCATCTCCACAATTTGTAATTGTTCTTCAACATGAGTAGGGGATTTTTTTTTTCAATAGGAAAACTGGGGCCTATGTTAGGTACAATCCCAGACGAATTTGACGATAATACCCAAGTTCTAGACACACAAAACATGAAGAGACCATAACCACCATCTCTCCCAACGCTTGCCTTGAAATGACGAGATCAAAACACATCACTATGAGCTTCAACGCCAAACTACCAACACATAGCTCCCGATGATGATGATATGATGATGATGATGATGATGATGATGATGAATGAATACCATATTAGAGATGAAAATATATAATTATATGAATATTAATATTCTATTGTTTCAATTAATTATTACAATAAATTGAATTTATATAGAAAACTCGTTGTTAAAAATATATAAATAATTGTTATAAATATAAAAATATTAAAAAAAGAAAAAATAAATATGTATCAAAAACAAATCATTAATTAATTTTATTTTGATATATAATATATTTCTTAATATTCCCTCAAACTTAATATGGTGAAATGAAAATCATTTGATTTTGAAAAATGCGATAGGTGTATATTGAAGAGCAATTTCTTCAAAATGGACAAGAAGTCCTCTGAAAGCGCATGCAAGTGTGTATTGAAAAGCAGCTTTTGCAGAATGGATCAAGAGTTTTCTGGAGACGCATGTCAGCACACATTGAAGAGCAACTTTTTAAGAACGGATTAGAAGTCTTCTAGAGCTTCATGCAGGACGCGTACTGAAGAGTAGTTTTTTTAAAAAATGGACCAGAAATCTTGTAGAGGCACATGTGAGCGCATATTAAAAAGTAATTTTTCTGGAATTGATTAGGAAACTTCTAGAGGCAAGTGTGGGGCGCGTACTGAAGAGTAACTTTTTCCAAAATGGACCAAGAGTCTTTTGGAGACACAAGCAGACATATATTAAAGAGCAACTTTTCTAAAATGGAAGAGTAGTCTTCTGGAGGCACGTGCAGGCGCATATTTAAGAATAGTTTTTCTTGAATGAATTAAGAGTCTTTTGAAAGCACGTGCAGGTGATAGATAACTCTTTTTCTAAATGGAATTTTGATACCATGTAAAAATTGAAAGAAATGATGAGAGAGAATTTTCTATATTTTCTTGCGTGTTTAATACATTGAATAAATGATATATTTATAAAATAGGAGTATGTACATAAAAGAAAAATTTTAGAGTCAAACTAATCAAATATTTTTTTCAAATTAACATATTGTGACAAAAGATTGATATATTATTATATTTAGGGTAATATAATTTGAAATATATAGAAAAATGTTGGAAATAGTAAGAAATGTCCATATGGAAGTTAACATATATATTATCTCTCCTCAAACTCAAAGTAGTGAGAAATCTTTCATCTTGAGTTTACTAATTAGATCATAAAATTGCTGAATTGAGTGTGACTTATTGAAAATACTTGCAATCTAAGATTGGGAGGAGATAGTAATAAACTGAATAGTGTCATGAAGAACATGATATCATACAAGATGACAGTCAATCTCAATCTAAATATGTTTGGTGTTTTTATGGAACATATCATTGCATGTAAGCATTTCAATTATCACAATGAAGAGAAACAGGTAAGGAGAAGTTGACACCCATGTCTTGGACGAGCCATCAGAAACAAAAGTGCTAAAAAATGACATCATATTTCAGAAGTAGTATCAACAAGGGTTAGGTATTCTGTTTCTATGCTACAATGTGGGGCAATTGTTTATTTTTTTGCTATACCAAGAGACGAGATAAGTACCAAGAAAGAAACCATATCCTGTAGTGACGATCAATTGGGTTTTCAATCCAATCAATATCAGAATATGCCTGTAATTCTAGTAAAAACAAATTAGAGAAATGAAAATTATGAAATAGGTTACCTTGAATATAATGAAAAATACGAAAAATAGTCAAAAAGTGAGCGGTTTGAGGTATACTGATGAGACAATAAATAGTGTGGATTATATCAGTATGTGATACAGTGAGAAATAAAATTGTCAACCAATTGACGGAGAGAGTGACATCATTGCCAATTACCCTTAATGAAAGACTATTTTTTTTTTTTTTTATATAAATATAAAAGGGTATAATCAAATGAGATAAAAAATAAATAATAAAAATAAAAAAATTCTCCCATGAAGGAGTATCAACCACCGCACTCTTTTCCAATCTAGGCAGATGATGCAAGAACACCAAAGGCACCAAACACTAACGGTAACTTATGTTTAAACAAAGACCTAATCATCAACCAAGTTTAAAAAGACCTAAAGGATATCAACCACCGCCTGACTTTTTAGAAGATTAAATGTCAGGTAATCATTACTTTTTTAAAACAAAAACATTAGTATATTCTTCTTTCTATCAAGAAAATCAAAGATAAATAAGCTTTTACAAAAAGTGACTTTCTTTATTTTTGAAATCCTATCATAATGCAAATAAAAATTTAATTCTTAGAATATTATATACTAATTTAAAATTTTTTATTATCTAAAATAATAAATACTTTTTTATTCTCTCCAAATAAAAAATATGCAATAATAAATTCATTACTCGATCTCAATACAATGACAAGGACTTCATTTAAATGCAATACCACATCTGTCATGAAGGATCTTGTTTGAATTATAAGTAATACCCTTATTACTATAATCTTATCTAAATACAAAACCATGCAAAATCTTTCATAATATTTTGTTTTGCCTCTTTTTTTTTTTTTTGTATATAAAGAATAAGCAGAATCGAATCATAAAAGAGAAAAAGAAAATAAACAGATTACTGCTTGAATTATCCTCGAGAGATCTTTCATAATATTTTTGTGTATTTATTTGGAATCATTTTTGAATAACAGTGTTAAATTTTTTAATTAAATTTAAAATTTAAAATTAAAAATAACAAAAATTATGTCAAAAGATTTATCTTTTAAAATAGATATAATAAATATTTAAATTAAATTAATTAAATTATAATTTTAAATATTAATTAGCCTCATAAAGAAAAAAAGAAAAAGTAATTGGACTACTGCATCAACGTTAGTAGAAATGTTTGACTGAACAAAACCAATCAAAACCCATCGGAGGGTTTGGATCATTGGCGGAGTACACGAGCATGAACACGAGTCGATTCGTTGGAGTTATCTACAGAGGTGATGATTGTGCGGTTTGGGGTTGGTGTTGGTGATTAGGGTTTTTGTCTTGTTGAAAGAAAAATATCCACCTGTCCATGGAAATTCGAATGGTGGGCAATTGCACCCATCACTTCCATCTTTTCCATAATAAAGTTTATGCAACGGGTCAAGACATTAATCTTATCCCATCATCATGATTCATACATAATACAAAACATCTTGCCTAACTCCTCAGACCCGTCAAGAGGAGGAAAAAACAAAAGGAAAAAAATAAGTAATTTTTATCTGAATTTTTAGTTTATTTCAGATTTTTTTTAAAAAAGAAAAATATCTATTTGGAATACGTACGTAAAGGAGCTATCAATCACTTAAATCAATTATCTTATTTTATTTTGTTCACAAGAAAAAGGAATTTTAGTAAAATATAATATTTTTAATACAAATTTTGACCCTAAAAGTAATTTCTGCTCTTCTGTGCATTCAAATACTACCTGAGGGCACGGATGTCGAACAAACAAATTAAGGTAAAGAAATTTTGAAAGATACTTAAAAAAAAAATAAATAAATTAACTAAAATGCCACAACATGTTAAATCTTTAGGATAAATTGAATATTATAACTAAACTTTTATTATTTTATTATAATTATTTATAATAAAAAGAATTTTTTTAATAATCTCATTATTATGCGAAAGATTTTTTTTAAAATAAAAATATATTAAAAAATCAAAATGAGAATCTTGTAAACATGGCCCTAGTGGCAGATAAAGATAAGATAAAGGACAAGCTTGACTAAAAATAGATATTAAGAAAAACAATTCTTAAATTATAACTCAAAATTATTTAAATCACATTGGCCAAACAAACTATTAGCAGATTGATTAATCATATTATTTGAATTGAATTAATCTGACTATTAAAAAAAAAAACTTTTATTTTAACCAGCGAAAAGGTGCACCAAAGCGCTCTTATTTCAAAAGGATCTAAAAAAAGAAAAAAGAAAAAATAATAATAATAGTAATTATAACATTACCACCAGCTTATAAAAACAAAAACCATAAAATTTACAAAATATGAAACATATACCCACCATTTTAATTGCAAGAAATTACAACATAAATAATATTAAAAAAACAAAACTTTCACATCGAAGTTTGAGGCACCTTCATGGCGGCGACCTTACCATCCGAACCCACCGCCGTCGCCGCCACTGCAGTATACGGAGGCACAACACCAACACCAGCTGACGCTGTATAGTAGACTTGCCTACCGTTGCTATCATACCCCACCTGCGCATACCCGGCATCTGCCACCGCGGGATACCCCGCCACCTTCTGCGGCTGGGGAGGCAGAGTCTGCGGTGCTTGTTGCAGCGTCTGTGGCGCGGGAGACATCGTCGCGGCGGTCACCGCAGTCGCCGGAGACACTACGTTGTAAACCTGCTGCTCCCGGTAAACATCAGGAGGACCCATTCTCTGAACCGGGAAGTACCCGGTTTGGCCGGTCATTGGTCGAACCATCGTCGGCGCGTGGTACATATTCGCCGGGGCTTGGATCATGTAAACCGGCTGATCCGGTGATGACACCGGATAATGCTTCTCCGGCCAGTACGCGGCCGATACCGGAGGTCCGGACGCCGCCAACGGCGGATGAGTCACTTTTTCTGGTAACTTCGGAATGTAATACTGATTTTGATCTCCTGAGAAACCGCTAACCAAATTATCATCACTTTTTCTTCTATTCATATGTTGCTGTTCGCTGGCAATTTGGAGCCTTTGCAAATCCTGAATGTGTCTTTGAATATCCATCTGAGTCAAACCCGGATCCGGCCCGATTGCTCGATTTGAATTCTCACTGAGAGTTTCGACTCGAGTTCCAACATCCGGGTTCGGATCTTGAATTTTGGGCGGTGGGGATCCAGTTTTTTCCAACCCGAATAAAAAGTCCATATGGTTCTGCCGAATCGGCGCCGGTTGAACCGGTTGAACCGGAGCGGAATTCAATGCCTCAACGAACCGGTCACGGTCGGACTTAATCTCGTCCGAACCAAAACCCGGTTGAACCGGAGGAGGGTTGATGGGGAAGAGAAAAAGTCTCAAGCGAGCAGGTTTGGGTGAAACACGGTACATGCGGTCGTACTCGTGCATCATGTGCTCGAGATCATCATCGTTGGTTACGGAGATCAGAGCGTCGAGATCTTCTCCCGGAAGTTGATACTTGAAACAAACTTCGGATTCGCATAGTTGATTAAGTTTGTTGGTGAGGCTTGAGAATTTGATGGTGCGATCAACGGCTAGGATTTTGGTTTCGCCGCCGACGTATGAGAGTTGATGGTCGTGTGGCCTAGGCTGGACTTTGCCTCCGTAGCTGCACATGAACTTGACTTTGTAGTTCGCAGGTGGCTGTTGTTCTTCCCATGGTGGATTATTCTCGTACTCCATCTCACGTGACCGTGGGGAGGAATCGCGTGAGTCTGGATATGATTGTGGGTAAGAATAGCCATCCATCCTAGAGAGAGAGAGAGAGAGAGAGAGAGGTTTTGTATTTAGAGAGAGAGGGGTTTTGGATGGTAGCAGAAGTCCATGGAAACACGAATGGCCGGATTGGGAGAAGCTTGAAACAAAAGTGGAGATTTTTATGAGCGACGATATACATGGGAGAGGTTTGGCTTTCCTAAACCGTCCTCTTGGTGCACCATTTTTGTGTACAACCTCTGCTGATTGAGCCCTTTGGCGGACAGGTGTTGAGTTTGTAGATGCTGAGTGGATGGTATTTTGTGTAGTCTGGAGAGTGGGAGCGAAAGATATAAGGGGGTGGGATGGACTTGTGAATGTGGGACCTACTAGCATTGATTCAGAAGTTGGAAAAGAGTGATTGGGTAGAGAGGGAAGCAGATAGAGAGAGAGAGAGAGAGGGAGAGAGAGAGGGAGGGTATTGACTGGAATTAGACTGAGCTGAAACTGTAACCGTCAACTTGCAAATTGATAAAAAGACAAATATGCCCTTCAATATCTCCGTAGGGGGAGGGTATGATGGGGATTTTGATAATGGCGTCTGTTGCCGCCGTGGTGTGTAGGTGAGAAAGGTCGACGGGGACAAATTGACAAGATAATTAATGGCAACTGGGGGAAATTACAGCGATTTGGGAGGGGTAAACTTGGAAATGCGAAGGAGACGCGTCATACCTAACCGATTCCCGCGGATGCTTCTCTTTCTCAACCAAAAGCGCAAAGGCCCACGCGGAAAGATGCTGGGGTGGTGGTGGGGTCCTTCTCTCACGTGTAGTTTGCACGAGTGTCCCCATGTGATGATCATGTGACCTCCGGCGTTCAAGAGAGGGCATTCGTTTCATTTGTCTCACAAATCAACGGCCAGAAAAAGACTAAAATAATGCTGTATAAATTATTAGACATGACAAGCCTTCTTTTTGTTCTTTTTCCTTCTAAGATTTTGATCGATTCATACCATAATTTTATTTAATCAATCCAATTTAAATATTATAAAATTTATTACAAAATTAAATTTTTTTTAATTCAAAGTAAAAATATCTAACTAAAAAAGTAAAATATCTTATCATCCAATCTAAAAAAAATTTAATATATAATGAGTCATTTTTTATTTAATTTGTGGCAGAAGATTTTCTTTAATTATGATAAAGATCCAAATTTTAATTAATTGTCTCAAAAAAGTTTTAAATTCACCATTAGAATTCGTACGTATAGGTACATTAGAACTTTTATTTAAGTATTTTTTTTTTAAAATTTAATATTTAAATTTTTATGAATACATATATTTTTATAATTCTGTATAATCAAAAAAATAATTATTAAAATTTTTATTATTATTTTGAAAATTAATAAAGGTAAATATTTATCCGACTTATTAGGGAATGGAGGGGACAAAGCCCTCGTTAATTTTTTTTGAAAGAATTATTATATAATTTTAAATATTATTTTAAAATTTATTTTTCAGTGTATTCGGCTACAAATCTTTTTTATGTTATGCATATTGGAATAAGCAAGGGTGTTTATGATGATTTCAAAATTTATGTTTCTTAAAAAGATTATCTGGATTTGATGTTTTAAGGTTAAAATTAAATTCCTTTTACATAGGAAGATCTAAATCTTCTGAAATCATGTTTAACAAGATTTGAGACTATAAAATTGATCTAGTTGAATCATATTTGAATGAATCTCCACGTACTCTGGGTGTTCATTCGGGCGGATTAATAATTTTTCAGATTATTTGATTCAGGTTATTTGGGTTTTGAAGGGTATTCAATCCAATAAAAAACCGAACCGAATAAAATGAAACCCAAATCAATTTATCCAAATTAAATTTAGGTTATTCAGTTTGAGTTATTCGGGTTTCATTTACCTGAATAATCGCATAATATAAAAAATTCTTTTAATGATTTGGATTAAATGGTTTGGATTTTAATCAGATTGGATATGAAATGTTATATGAGAATATGTTATTCGAGTTTCGGACGGATCTCGAATAAAAATCTCCATTTTTATACTCGAACCATTTATCTGAATTTTCACTACAAAAAAACATGATTTTAGCCACGGACTTTAGCTACGAAAAAAATTCATCACTATTTACCCACAAATTTAACGACAATAATAAAATTCATTGTAAATTAGCCACAAATCCATTTTCGTCGCTAATTTAACGACGAAAATAATTATACGTCGCTAATTTAGTGACGAAATTCATAATCCGTCGCTAAATAGCCACGAATTCGAAGTTCGTGACAAAATTTAGCCACTAATTAGAAGTTCATGGCAAAATTTAGCAATGAATTCGAAATTCGTGGCTAATTAGCCACGAATATGTTCGTGGCTAAATTCGTCACTAATTTGAAATTCTGTTAAATATAATTTTATATTTTTATTAAATATAAATTTATATTTTATATGTTTATTAAATTAGGGTATTGATTTTTATTAAATATATTTTTGTATTTTTTAAAATATAATTTTGTATTTTTGTTAAAGATAATTTTTTAATTTTATTAAATATAATTTTGTATTTTTATTAAATATAATTTTATATTTTATATTTGTATTAAATTAGTAAATTGTATTTTTAATGGTAAAATTTAGAAAGAAAGTAATGAAATAAAAAAAAAAAGGTATATCAGATAAGTTAATATGACATAGTGGTTGAGAACGCTCCAGATGTCCTCTTAGTCCTAAGTTTGAATCTGGATAAATTCACATTTTCTACAAAAATATAAAGCAGCAGGAAGTTGGTTCATACACGAGCGGGGGCCGGGGCGGGGGCCGGCGAGTGGGCTGACGGTTTTTAAAATTAAAAATATAAAATGAAAAATTTAGTCACGGATTTAACCACGAATTCATCAATTCATGGCTAAATTTAGTCACGAATTTTTGAATCCGTGGCTAAAGTTAGCCACGAATTATAATCCATTGCTAAATTTTGAATTCGTGGCTAAATTTTGAATTCGTGGCTAAATTTAACCACGAATTTAGCCATAGATACGAATTTGTGGCTAAATTTTTGCGACGCGCTATTAGCCACGGATATGAGTTCGTAGCTAAATTCGTCGCTAAACAATTTAGCGACAAATTTTTCTAATATTTTCGTGGTTAAATCTATCACTAATTCGATATTTTTTTGTAATGTTTTAATCGGCCAAAACTATTTACCCGATCCAATTTTTATTTACTCAAATTGAATAACTCAAATTTAACTTAGATCGGGCGAGGGAATGGATTCACCTGAATAATAAACACCCCTTCACATACCTTGTGGGATGAGAGAGAGAGAGAGAGAGCATGCATTTGAAATCGAAATGGAGGAGTTTAACATAGATTATTGTAAATAATTTGTGGTTTAATAAGAGTAATTCAGGATAAAGTTATTTTACAGAGATAATTATTTTCTTATAATCACTAAAAAAAAATTAAAATTATTGATAATATTTGAATTTAATCTCTTGAAAAAAAAAGCTAATTAGTACACTAACGGCTAAATTATGTCTAATTGTGCGCATGTAAGTTAGATTTTCATAATAAAGAGATTAAATACCTTACTATTATATGTCAATTTAATTATTTATTTTTAAAATTTAATTTACAAAACTCAAATTTAATGTGGTGCAATTTTTTTTTTTGTTTATCATTAAATAATTCGTGACAACACATTGGAAGTAACTAGCAAAACTATATTACTTCAAACTTTTTGTTATTATTATTTTATTGATTGATTCTTTCACTACTTTTGCTATATATTAAGAAAAATGAAAAAATAAAAACGAAAAAAGTTTTGACTTATTCTCAAATGCCTTTAGACTTCATTGACCATACATACATACATACATACATACATACATACATACATATATATATATATATATATATATATATATATATATATATATATATATATATATATATCGATAGGAGATAATCGAATTTGAAACTTTTAAAAACAAGTGAATGATATCAGTTGAGTTATAATTTATCGAAAACTTCATTAATTTGAATTTTGTTTGAATTGGGACGATTGTCAACATAAGTAAATGAAATCTTCTCATTCTCAACAAACGTTTGGATCCAGTGTGGATGATTTAATTGCTGTGAAAGTTCTGTAAAGTAATGCTAATTAATAAATTAAAAGTTTATGATTGGGTGGGGAAGATTTTAATAAGATGTATTTGGAAATGCAAAGAATAAAAAGGAAACAAATTAAGATTTAAGAAATGTAGAGAAAAAGAAAAATTGAGATTATATTTGATTAGATTTAATTTAAATTATTGATATATTTATAGATTTTGATAATAAATAAAATATGATTACTTTGATTAAAGGTAGAATTTGAAGTCTACAAATTGAATCATAAGGAGGAGTCGACTCACTAAAAGAAAGAGGTAATAATACGTATGGATAAAATACGTAAAGTTAGTCAACATAACGAATAAGTCCACAGTCCTATGATAAGGAAAAATAACCTATTATTAGTAGTGGATAATAGTACTATTCAAGCAAATAAGTCGGATAGAAAATAAGCCACTTAAAATATTGAAAATCTAGACTTGACTAACTCATCGGAAACTAAATACTCAAAAATATGAGTATTTAAAACATCAAGAAAATAAGGATTAAAAATGATGGTATTTGTTCTCCACATATTAATTAAGTTAAAATATATTTTTTTTTGAATTTTTCTAAGTCGATAACCCTTTAAACAATATCCATCCAAATTGAATCCGGAACTCAAAATTGAAATTTTATGTTTTGAAGGGAAAGTTAATTTTTTATCTTTAAAGAATTGGATTTTGAAACATTTTTTGTTAAATCCAAATGGAGGTATTTCCTTATTTACATGTAATATTTTAAATAAATGGAAATGTCAAAACTCAAAATATAAAAATTGGATATTTACTTGAATGATTATTATAAAGTAAATAAAGGAGATAACTGAGGGACGAAATCAAGAGAGCAAAGGTCTCTCAACAAGCATAGAGAAGCAACCAAGAGAGAGAGAAGCGGCCGTGAGATGAATTGACTGAGAGGGGCAATCGATCGAGAGAGCACCGAGAGACCAAGTACCTACTGAGAGCTTGTAACTATCGACAACCTGTTCACTAAGAGCTGTTAGGTCGATCCTTGCAAACAAAAAATCGACTCGAGCAATGCACCTCACTAAAATTAAGGACTAAATGATATTAAATTGACCCATAACATAGAACATGTTGACCTAAGGTTGGATTGACACATAAACATGACTAAGTCTCATATAGGTCGACCCTCACATAGACCACGTCGACCTATTTTAGTTAAGAACGCACGGTATGTCGACCAAAAGACAAACAGATCAACCCAAACTTATGAATAACATAGAAAACTCAACATAGGTCGACCTAAAGAGTTGATCATATTGACCTAGTCTTTGGTCTAGCAAATTTCATAACACATAGGTCGACCCAAAGACATGAGCATGTTGACCCAAAATTAGAACACTTTATTTTCCAATCTATATGTGTTGACCCAAGGAAGATCTATATGTTAACTTAAACTTTGATTCAAAATATTGCACAACACTAAAGGTCAACCTGCACAAAAGAATAGGTCGACCCATCCATGGCAAATGAGGAACAAACATGTCAACCCTTCCCTATACCATTCAACCTAGCCCAAGTGATCATTCAACCTATAGGATTGTCAAGTCGACTTAAACTTCAATTTAACAAAGTTTTATAAAATAGGTCAACCTACCATTTTGAACATGTCAACCTTAGAGGAGTCACAAGTCGACCCGTGGATACACTCAAGTCAACCCATGCTTTGAATCATTAGATCATCAATACACTGGTCAATCCATGAAGAAAAGAAGAGTGATCTTAGCACTAATAGGTCGACACATGGAGTTACATAAGTTGACTTAGAGAATAGTTTAGCAAAATTTTAAAAAATAGGTTGACATGATAGGACCAACATGTTGCTTGATTGGTAACACAAGCCGATCCTGAAACCACACACACCTATCGACCCATATTTAAGTTTTATTGATCTATTATTTTGACATGTCGACCCAAGAGGATGGGACTGTTGACCTAAATTTTGAGTTAGGTTGACTCTGAGATAGAGCAAGTCAATCTGAAGATTTTAATGAGTCGACTCAGAGAATAAGGAGGTCAACCCACATGTTTGGTTTGTGTCTAAACAGTAAAATGAACTTCAAAACCAAGTCAAACCAAGGAATGTGACATGTCGACCTCGGAGGATTGCACTTCAACTTTTGAGAGGATTAAATCTTCGAATGGTTAAAGCTCACATGTTTAACTCCAATAAACCTTGCATAACACATTTGATTGTTCAGACTAACCAAGATTATGCAGACAAAAGCAAGAGAAACCATTGGCTAATGGTCAAAAGCGAGAAAAAAAGAGCAACGACTATAACATTAAACGAAGGTTGGTGAATGCATTTATGTCTGATGTTCATCTTCACCATCATTAGAGTGGCTTTCCTAAGCTCATCTATAAATGAGAAAATGAATGAAGAAGCAATAATGATGAATGATGAACAAAAGAGAGAATGCTTGAATGAACATGTTGTAGAACTATTGAATGTTTTAAATACTTTGTTTTTCACACTCTATTTTTCACTTTCTATTCATTTCCTATGTGTAACTCTCTTGTAAGCTCAATTTCGTTACATCTGGGAACAAGCCTCATTCCTTGTAACAATTCCTCTTGGTTGTGCTGATCGTATTAAAGAATGGTTAAGGACTCACCATCTGGGTTAAGAGTGAAAGAATTAACATGTTAAGGTTGGGATTTTAGTGTTTGAATAGAAACACCGTGAAAGTTCTAATTTGAATCTTAAATCGAGTTTGTAAAAGTCTAACTTGAATTGTAAATCAAGTTTGTACTATTGAGATAATAGTGAAAAATTCAATAGGGAGTCTAAGAGTGGATGTATATCGGATTTGGTAAAACTATTATAAAATTGTGTGTGTGCTCTGTTTTTCTTCACTCTTCAATTTCTTCGATTCATAGTCATTTTTTATAAACCGAAAAATCTTCAAACCATCTATAAATTATCATACAATCTATTTACCCCCTCTAACTTATATTTCAAAATTATTAATAACAATTTTTTTTAGAGAATTTGGGTTTTATTTATAAATCTTATATTTTTGGCAAAAAATTATTTTAGCTTAACATGTTCTAAATAGAATAAAATGATCAAATACAAATTCTGGCAATTTAAGCTAAGCTAAACATTTCCAAATAGTAATAATAATTTTAGGGATGGCAACCGGGTGGATATGATGCTAATTTTGATAATACCTACTTTAAACAATTTTGATAATACCTGCCACACCGCCTCTCTCTCTCTCTCTCTCTCTATCAATATGGTTGTATGGATGGAGTGAAGTGGGATGGTCGTGACTATGTGGGTGGAAAGGGACGAAGGTGGCCGACGACTGCAACTCTGATAGTCGATTTATGGGTTGGAAAGGGACAATGGGTACTCTCTCTTTTGGAGTGATTGTATGGGTGGGAAAGAAACGAAGAGTGAGGTGGTTGTAGTTGTATGGATGAGGAAGGGACGGAGTTTTTATCATAATAATGGTTTTTTTTTATTTAAAAATAAATAAATAGTGTCGAATTTTTTTTTATCTTTTAAATTAGTAATGTCGTGATTTTATGTGGCATTATTCACTGTTCATAATAATTTTTATAAAAAAAGAAAAAATTGATGTCGTAATTTTGGATCGCGACATCCATTTTGTAATTAAAAATCGCGACACCAAATGTCAAATACGATTTAAATCTTGATACAACGGTGGATTTATTCTTTTGATGATCTTGATATCGTGGATTTGAGTCATGAAAATAATCTCTTTATAAATATACAAAAAAAAACTATATACATATACATTCATCCTCCTTTTATCCCGTGATGAATCAAAAAGCAACCGTTTTTATTTTGCAACGCCTATTTTCCCAAACAACATGTCGTAATTCCTAATTAGCGAATTATCTGTCACTTGTCATGGTCTCAAATGGGATAGAGATTCCATTTAAGTTACCTAATCTGTCTGTTTGCACAAATTCCAGTCATGCTAAACGCCTTGAAACTAGAAATTTTTGGAAAGAAAAATAAATAAATAAATAAGCACTAATATAAACCTAAGGGAACGACCAATGCAACCATGTGGATCATTATATTTACACAGCCAAAGTCAACGGGAAATATTATCTCTTAACATGACATTATTATTATTTTTTATGAAGTTTATTCCTTTCCCCAAGTTTAAGACAACAACAAATAACACAAACAACCAATCCTTTATTATTATTATTATTATTATTTTTACACCGAAATTTAAATTCAAGATCATCAAATTAAGAGAGAAAAACTATAACGATTAGGTTATACCCTCTATTATTATTTTTTTTATAACTAACTCGTATTTAAAAGTATATTCCGATTAATCTAATTCGAGTGTTGTCGATTTCAATTTACCGGTTTCAATTTACAGTTTTCTATTCTCAAAGTTCAAATCTGAAATTTGATTAAACGATCTAGTATTTTTACCTATTAGACCGATTATCCGTTGATATAATCAATTCTTTATTCTTCTAAGTTGACCATATGGATCATTTTTTGTTATTATATTTTATTTTATATCGCATATTCACTCGTATAATTGTTTACTTATACGATAATAATAATCTAAATTTTATTCCATTACGTAGGATTAGTAATCTAGATACTTTTATTTCATTATATTTTATGTTATATCATTTCTTCATCTATGATCCTTTCCCTAAGTTTAATCTCATTGCTAAAATCAGGACCGCAATCCAACATTAAACCAAAATCACTGCACTTTCTAATTCATAAAGTGTTAGATTTATTTGACATAAACAGTGGAAGCATGATAATATTTTCAGAAAATAAAAAGATTGGGATTTTTGGATATATTTTATCGGTGCAATTCAATAGGTTTGTGGCCTGTAGAGGCATTTGGTAAGCTCAAGGCAATATCTTTCCTTTCATTTGATGGCTAAAAGCTTTGCTTAGAAATTGATCGTTCACTTTTATCGGCTAACGATAATATTTACTTAAGATTCATATTAACGTTTGTTTTCTATTTGGTCACGAAATTTATCTCTTAAATAAGAAAAGAAATCTTTAAAATCTAATTGATAGGGAATGAATCCCTTCGATACGATGGACTTTCCCAGGGATGAGAATTTCAAATATTTTGAGAGTATTTGATTATGGAATATCGAGATTTCAAGATAACTTCACAAGAAAACTAGTGCTGTAACATCCCAGATACACACGACACACAGACGATCAACCTATAACAGCATTCTGCCAGCCAAATCCCAAGTTCACTTTCTGATTACAATACACTTGATACACAAGTCACAAGACTCTCATTCTTAGCTCTCTCTCTCTTTAGCTCATTTTGTTTTTTCTCTTAAAAATTGTTATTTCTGTCTTAAATGTCGGAATCTCTCCCAATGATACACCCTCTGACGATCTTTTGTAGATTTTTATTCATCCATCGGAGCACCCGATTGAGTCAAAGAAGCTAAAATCTATAGAATCGAAACACACCTCCAACAAATTCAACATAAATAACTTTTAATAATAAAATGTTAAATAATTTTTACTTTACAAATGAATATTAGAGTGTCAATATATCTATTAGAATAAAAAATAAATTGAATTATTCGTGAGTATAATCTAAGAAAATATATAGTTTAGCTTGCTTATTGTTTTAGTTTAAAATCCAAATATCATGTGACTCGCAAATATATTTCGTAAACTCATACGGGAATGAATTTTGGATCAGCCAACTCCTTTAAAAAGATGATCTTTGCAACTAAGCCGCCTTAACCTACGTAACCATCTCGAGAGATTTTAAAATAAAAGCAAATCAATTATTAAAAAATATTATATATTTAAATAAATATTTAATTAATTTAATTTTAAAAATATTTAACTTATTTTATTTTTATATTTGTAATAATAAATTTTTTACGTAAACTAAATTTATTATTTTTTATGTTTTTTTATTACATAAAGGTCAAAAAAATATATGTATTCATGAAATTTTAAACACAAAATTAAAAAAAAATACTTAAATAAAAATTCTTTATCACTCATGGGTGTCCTTATAGTGTAAAGACTTTTTATTTTTACTGATATAGGGGTGTTATGGCACTTGAGTCGAGTTAGGTAATGTCGATATCTGAATTTAACTCGAGTGTTGTTTAGGTGAGTTAGAGATCGAGATTGAACTTCTCGAGTTTGCATTACTTGAGTTTGAGTTTAAGTTCGAAGTATTTTAAAAATTATGTTAAAAATATAATTTATAGGGATCGTGGAGTCTTCAAACTCGATATAATTGGGTTTGAGATCAAGTTCGATACTGAATTAGTGCTCGAGTCGAGCCGGCGAATTTGTTAATTTAATGTTGTGAAATATAAAGCACACAAAAGGGTTAAGCAAGAAATGTCGAGAAAAAACATGTGTTGTCTTGTATCATGTGCGTGAGAGAGAGGAGTTGCCTGCAAGGTAGCAGAAGATTCCTGGTAACATTTACTATAGTACATTTTCACATGGACCGGTATTTATCTTTCATTAATTAATTATTTAATTAAATAAAGTTTTCAAATGGGTCATGCAAAGTGACAGTTAACATATGATAGATTACAGTTGTTCTTCAAATATCAAATTGGAGTAAATATCGCAAATAAAATGAAACACACCTCCAGGCGGTCTAATCTAAGAATTAATAATTTAATATATATTTATATTTTTTTTATATGAATCAGTGATATCTGATAATCATATTAAATCGGATTAAATTTAATTTAATTCAAATTGATCTCTGTATTTATTTTTATCATGCATAAAATTTAAATTTAAAACATTATTTAAGTAATATTGATATCAGTTAATTACATATTATTGTTCTATTGTCGGAATAAATGTGATAACGGTAAACTATCCCGACGAGAAAGATAATTTGACAGGTATATATTTAATTAATTTTCTTAAGAGTAAGTTTGAAATTTTTTTAATATATAAAACATACTTAAACTTGAGACCTCTAAAAAGAATTATTGTTATTTAAATTATAATAAATCTACACTAAATTAGCTTTCTTTAAAAAGTAAATGTAAAATTTAAAAATTACAATTTATTCTATCATTTTATAAAAAGAATTCTCCTCCTTTATGTGCCTTGGATCTATGGAACTCTCGACTAGACTAGAGATATATTTGAGTCGAGTCGATTCCTAATATTTTTATTCTTGAATTCGAACTCGATGGGTAGTAAATAATAGAACTCGAATTAGATTCGATTGTATAATGAAACTGGTCGAACAAGAGACGAAAATTCAATTATTATATAATATATTAATATATTATATTTTATTTAATCTTTTATATTACAATCATAATATATGTCATCAAATTATTCAACGGATTTTCGAGTCTAAAATTCTATTATTCAAATTTGATTCGACTTTAGTTAAAATCGAGTCAAATGAGCAGTTAATCGAGCGGTTCGTTAGTAGCTCGAACTTGTCTTATTCGCATAACAGCCCTACTCCTTACACACCAAAACATACTATAGATATTGAAAATATAAGTTGAGTTTTTTGAAATAAACAACATATTTATTAAATTTCAGATGATATCTATTTAATTTCTATTGAATCACATATTTTATTTTTAAAAAAATTATATGATTAAATGTATCATTTTTACATGTGAAGAAAACTATTATGATATAAAATAATTAATAATAATTGTATTAATAGCAATTGCATTAAAAAATTCGATTTTTTTTTCCTTTTTCTCTGCAATGTCTATTTTCCCAAACACCATGTCCTGATTAGAGAACTAGCAATCTGTCTGGTTGCACAAATTCCGGTCATGGTAAACGCCTTGAAAATAGAAATTTTCGGGAAGAAAAATAAATAAATAAATAAGCACTGGTATATAAACCAAAGGGAACGACCAATGCAACCATGTGGATCATCATATTTACAAAGCCAAAGTCAATGGAGAATATTATTTTTAAATATGACATTATTTTTATTTTTTATGATGTTTATTCCTTCCCCCAAGTTTAATACAACAACTAAAAACGCCAATAACCAACCCTTTATTTTTTTTTCCTTTTTTATAACGAACTGATATTTAAAATCATATTTTGATTAATCCAATTTGAATATTATCGGATTCAATTTAAAAAAAGTTTTTTTAATATAGTTTTTTTTATTCTCAAGTTTTAAATACGAGATTTAGTTAAGAGATTTAATACACTTATCCATTAGTTCAACTATCTGCTAGTACAGCAACCCTTTATTCTGCTAAGTAAAGTTGATTGTATGGATTTTTTTACACTATTGTATTTTATTTCATATCGCATGTTTATCTATATGATTTTTTTATACGAGAACAATAATTATATTTTTATTTCACTAGGTAAGGTTGATTATATAAATACTTTTATATCATTTTATTGTTCCTGTCTTATGTCATTTTTTTTTTACTTTTTTTTTTAAACTTTGTTTCTTTCCCTAAATCTAATCTCATTGCTAAAATCAATACCACAATACAACATTAAACCAAAATCATTGCACTTCTAATTCGAAAAGAAATGTGTTGATCATTAAAAAGAAAATAATAATTTATTATGTGATTAATTAACCTAAACAATGCATATAAAATTTTTTAATTAAAAAGACATATACATAGGCATTTTAAAATTAAAATTTAAAAACTATGGTCATACTCCTTAATTGGTTCGTATGTTTTCATTCAAACAAAAATGATGGTTTAAAGCAGAAAGTAAGAAGGGAAGCGAGCAAGTAGAGAGAGAAGGCATGAGGAGTTGTGCAACTGCGGCGAAATTCACTTGAGTAACATGCTGTGTTCCATACTTATTATTACTCCCATGCTTCTTTATTATTACTTTATCTCTCTAATCAATGTCCATGTTGTCTCCCATGCTTCTTTATTATTACTCTCTCTCTCTCTCTCTCTCTCACTCACTCTCTCTCCATTTATTTTTTTAGTCACCAAAAATCCGTCTTTATTGATAAAACTTAAAGCCTACTAACAAAGGAGGTAAGGGGGTCGAGTTGGTTTGTGTGGCCAATGAGTTACAAACTTATGACTTATATAAAGATAAATCAAAAGCTTTACATTTCGCTTCATTAGAGTGATGGTATATGATGAATGGATGAGTCCATGAATCTAGAGCGGTAAAAAACTCTTACTTAATTATTTTTGTCGGGATCTAATGTTTGAACTTTAGTAAATGTGTGAATTTTTGTGATTTTTGTTATCCCTAAAGTAATAAAAAAAACTATATTACTGCATAAACCTCCAGTGCTTGCTCCAAAACGAGCTCCATGGTCGCAAGTGTGTAGGGACAAAAAATAGAATTATGGATAAAGAAGTGTTTCTTCACAAAAAGAATTTCTTTGCTAAAGAGTATGTGTGGGTGACTATCATGGAGAAAATAAGAAGCTCTCCTTTCCTTGGAAAAGAATTCCAAAGCAATCTCTTCGTGGATCGAAAACTCAGCGGCTTACCCAACTCCTTTAGTTGAGTGGTAGAAACAGGGTATTCTATCCTCTTAATTAAAGTTTTCAAGTTTGAATCTTAAAAATAAATAAAAAAAAAGATTTGAGAAAACTAATCTTTTAATAAGTTTTATAATACTCAGACTGAATTAATTAAATAAAACCTGAATACTGATCGATAACAACTTATCAACTTAAAAAAAAAAAAAAAAAACCCTCAGCGTGCTTCACACAACTTGATCCCAAGAAAAATACTTTTCACAGCCAAGTGGGCCGGGCCGCCCATAGAGGTTGATTTCTTCGGCCGTTAAGCATCACCCTATGGCCCGGTGAAAGTGGATTTCCATGTCAAATGCCCCAAAATTATGCTTCTCTCCGGTTGGTGGCATGGATAATCCGATTTAAATAATTATGAGATTTAATTAATAAATTAACTCTTCTGATATCTTTTTATTTATTCTTAAAACTTGAATTCAATATTTTAATTAAAAAAATTTAGTACACCATTAGTAAATCCAAAATTCATTGTTCTAAAATTATGCTTATAATTTATGTTCTCAAAGTCTTCTTTCTTCTTGTCTTATTTTTTTATCTTCCTTCGAAATAACAAATTGTCAAGTTGGACCCCTTTGGTACTCCCGAGGATAAGATAGTGTTCAAATTGTCAAATTTAATTTAAAAATAAAAAAATAGTATTTTGTCAAAATTTATCGAAGTAAGGAGGATAAAAATGAAAAGACTTTACAAGACCCTATATCAGACTCTACCGTTTGACTTATCCTAATAAGGGACATAAAATAGTAGTATTATAAAAGATTAATAGTCCATATTTTTTTTTCTTATGATTATCTTAGTATACTAGTGTACGAAACCCTACCTCAGGATTAAAGCTGTTGTTTCAAAAGATTGAATATGTCTCAAGTTGACTTATTTTATTTCATTTATAATATTTTTTTAATTGAATTGAAAAACTCTTTACAAAAAATACAAGATTTTATAAATAAAATTTAATTTTTTTATAATAAACTTTAAACCATTCATATATTAATATTTTTATTAAAAAATTTACTGAAATTTAGTTCCAACTTTCTCAACCACGCCCATCTACCATGGAATTCAAAAATAGAAAAATATTCATTGCAAATCTAATCCCATGAAAAATCGTACAATACCTCGCATGTTAGTTGAGGTTGGGGATGGGAAAAAGATGGCATAGCCATGACTTTTGCCCGAATGAATCGAAATTAATTCGGTTAATAAAATATTAGATTTTTTAATTAAATTTAAAATTTAAAATTTTAAAAAAAATTATATTAAAAATATTTTTTCTTAAATTGAAGTTAATAATATTTAAATTAAACTAATTAAAATATAATTTTAAATATCGATCGATTAAGAAAGATTAAGAAGATGGTGCGAAGTGGGAAGAGAGAGAAGACGGTCCCTCAGGACAGTCAGTTCAAGTGATAAAATTTTCTCATTTTTCTTATTTATTTTTTGATTCAATTTTATTTGATTATATATATATATATTTATATATCAAAAAAAAAAAAAACAAAAACAGCAAAAGCGGGGAGGTGAAGGTTAGGTATCAAGTGTCCCAGCAGTTGATAATTTTGCTGGCCACTAAAAGACGCATAGGTGCGTACGTGCGCCCCCCCCCCCCCCCCCCGCCTTTCGCCTTCCCCCATTTATTAGTATAATTTTAAAGAATAGAGGGCATAGTGCATAATAATGCGGTTATGGACTCAAATAATAATAATAATAATAATCCATTTTAACATTCTTTTTTATTTTTTATTTAATCTAAAATATATTTTCATCAATTCAAATAAATCAATTTTAAAAATTCATAAGTTTATATTAATGTATAGTATATAATAACCAGTTTTGTTTGTGATATATTATATTTAATTTATATTTATATGTTGTAAATTTATCTTGTTTGATTTAAGTGGATTATTTATCAACGATTGATATTCAAGTTTCGTTTAATTAATCCGATATAAATATTATGAGATCCATTAAGTGATTGATTCTTTTAAATTTCGTATTTCTATCGTTATGATTTGAATTCAAAATTTGATTAAAAGAGTATAATGCCCTGTCATTATATCTATCAAAGTTTGATACGTTATAAGTTTATTTTCATCAAAATATTAATATAAACATTTAAAAGTATTCTAATCTCAACCTTAAACAAATAATACCCCTCATTTATTAAGATGGCAAAACTCATTTTCCAACCAAAAAAACAGGCGTGAAGATAATACGTTACCCCGGGCGTCTTTTAGCAAATTGGCATTATATGAAAGGCATGCCCTCCTACGCAGCGGTCTGACTCTTGACATCCTCCATTTAATTTCATTTCCAACGGCAATCCCCATTCTCTCTCGCCGACAAACACAAACAGAGAGAGAGAGAGAGAGAGAGAGAGAGAGAGAGAGAGATTCAAATTGTGATATTCAGCAATTATCGAGCAAGTGTTTCTCTCCCTGCAAACAAAAGGTCAGTCCAATCACTCTTAACTCTCTCTGTCTCTCTTTCTTTCTCTCTGTGTGTCAATTTAATTACAAAATTGAGATTCTGTTTAAACTGGATTTGGGTTTTAATTGTGAGATTGTGGGATTATGAAATTTGTGGTTTTATGTTGACAGATGGGGAAGAGGAGAGTTCTAGTGCCAGCAGAGGAACTTGATTTGTCTACTGTCAAATACGAGCATGAAGAGTATAATGGTCTTATTCTTCTCTTAATCAAGTACTACATCGATGCATTTATCAAATTAATCTTAAATTCATTGTGGGGTTTGTTTACCTTTGTTATTTTTGGGTTGCAGCTCCTCATTTAACTGGATATGCCTTGGGGTTCTTTGTGAAGATATTGGAGACACCCCTTATAGGAAATTTGGTTGTCAATTATATGAAAAAGCAAAATAAGTTTGTTGAGGTAAGGTTTTTTGAGCTATTCCTTTTTATTTGTCGAGGATTTTTTTTTAATAATTCTTATTGGGAAGATCCTTTTTGTCGTGAGTTCCCCCCTTTCTTTTTTGATGATCTTAGATATTTGACAAAACTTGATAAAATCATGAAATGTCATGCAAAGAAAAAAAAAATTGTAGTTTGACCATGAAAGTTATCGTGTGAATTTTGTTTTTCTTTTATAAAAGGTTTTCATGATCTAGGTGTTTGACAAAGATTGAATAATCTTTGTTGATGACGGATGGTGACTAATTGTGATTTAAAAATATCTAGTCACATTGTAGTACATTTATCTAATGAAAATTATCATAAGGAAAAGTCTCCTCACGAATAGTATTTTTTTTTTAATTATTTTTTTACCCTTCCAAAAAAAGACAAGATACTAATAATTTTATATAAAAAATGCACAGTTATTGCAGAATACTACAATACCAGAGACGCCCATGTTCAAACCTGAGTATCCTCCCCAAGGTGTTGATCTTATCTTTTGAGTATATTCTCATCTTCAGCTTCTTGCGTAATCAACTTTGCATTTAGTTATTATTATTGTTATTTATCTTTGTACTACAGTGAAACTCCACTGCGTAAGGCTATCGGCATTTACAACAATCCACAAACCATGCACACCAAATAAGCACGTAGAAAACTATGGGGGCTGACAAAATATAAAAACCTTAGGATAGAAGTGAACTATCACAAGCATTTCTTTGGGGCATGGGTCCATTTAGGCATGGCCAGGAACCAGTTGAAAAGGATTGCTTTTATAACTGAAGTGTATGATTTTGTATTTCAAAAATTTGAAACAACCTGTGAGTTTGATGCTAAAATTTGTTTTTCTCTGCTAATTATTAATCCGATATGTGAGATGGACAAACTGTTGCAGAGATTATTTCCAAATTCTTTTTCTTTTTCCTGTTCTTTGAGGATTTACAAATCTATATCTTTTGTGGAATTAGAGTTGAACTTCTAATTTTTTAGAAATTCAATTTTGCACTTCACAATTTTGCAAAAATCAATGGGTCTCCTCTAGGGTGTTTGTGTGGATTTTAAACTTTCTTTTGAAATCGGTTAGATTTGGCTAAGTAGGCATTTTGTTTGTTGTTCTAATCTTTCTCATACAGATTGTTCATGCTACGAATTTCTGATATTTTTAGTTTGCATTGCATGTGAATCCAGAACCAGAAAAAGGTGTGGTTGACGTGGAAGAAGATGGAAAACCTGAAGACCGAGTAGAAATAGCTTTGAAGTGTCTTCCACCTTATGATCCTGCTAGCTGCTGGACCAATGAGACAAACTCATTCCGCTATTGGAAGATTCGTGATTATCACTATGCTTATAGATCTAAGATTGTGACGCCATCTATAGTGAGAAACTGTTTAATGCTACATTTCTGATCCTTGTCAAGAAATTCCATAGGAAGATTCTTACATCTGGTGTACAGGTTGCAGAGCACTTTATTTCAGCAATTGAGGAGATACACAGTAAAAAGCCCCCAACTCCGTTGTTGGTTTCTTTTGATGCGGATGAACTTAGGAAGCAAGCTGCAGCTTGTACCCGAAGGTTTGAAAAAGGTATTGAAGTCTCTTGTGTGTTTATCTCATTGTTGTCATTGCTTTCTAAAACATAGCCTATACTATATAGACCTACTTTAACATGTAAGTCATGCAGGGAACCCATTATCCATTTTGGATGGAATTTTTGTGGCAATCAAAGATGATATAGATTGTTTTCCTCATCCATCTAAAGGTAAGATTTTATTGTTTTTTCTTCTACATTGTTAAATCAAGCATTTGTTGGTTACAAGCCACTTTATTTTCATTTGTTGCAGCTGCAACAACATGGTTGCATGAGGTGCGCCCTGTAAAGGAGGATGCTATTTGTGTTTCAAGATTGCGGAAGTGTGGAGCAATTTTTGTAGGAAAAGCAAATATGCATGAGCTGGGCCTGGGAACAACAGGAAATAATCCAAATCATGGGTAAGTTCTAGTTTTCCAGCCATTTGGCAGCCACAGGTATTGATATTGCATAAATACAGTAACTGGGGGATCACTGTATTTGTGCATTCAGTGGATTTAAATTTGAAATTTTATATGCATGAAATATCTTTGCAACATTTACATTGTGCTTTGTGTGGTTTTCTTCATCTGCAATGTGTACTATAGGTTATTTCCAGATTTATGTAATTTAAAGTTTTAATTTTTCATGTTCTCATATTTGATGCCAGAACAACAAGAAACCCACATGCACCAAACAGATATACAGGTGGATCTTCCTCAGGCCCAGCAGCTATGGTTGCTTCTGGACTGTGTTAAGCTGCATTAGGAACGGACGGTGGAGGTTGTGCAGATACAACTTAGACCAAGTACTTGTCTCTCCTTCAAGTTGATCCTGATTTTACTTTTAATTTTTATGCTAAGGCAGGTTCAATTCGCATTCCTTCTTCCCTTTGTGGTGTAGTGGGCCTAAAAACATCTTATGGACGAGTTGACATGGAAGGGTACGCTCTCGAACCTTGATCATAAATGATCATAAAAATGACCCCATGAAAGAACTTCCTAAAGACTAGATTGAGATTTCAAGGTGCAATCATAAGCTGTTTTGTAAACAGCAACTCTTTACATTGCTCAACCCTGTTATTTCTTTCTCATCATGAAACAAGAAGGATATTGGTTAGAACGAAAGACCCTTTTATGGTAAATTTAATCGGCTTGATTTCAAAAGGATTAATCTATACTTAATTGTCATTCTTGAGTTTGTCCAATTTGACTCAGATATTATGGCATATGACAGTTTACGTTATTATAACACAACAATTTCTTTCAGGCCATTTTCCTGATGTTGACTTTTTTCATGGATTCTTAGGTCAACATGTGATGCTGGAACTGTGGAGATCATTGGACCACTTGCATCATCAGTTGAGGATCTAATGCTGGTGTAAGCAATTATGCTTGTGAACTCTTCCTTTTGATTAGACAAAGATAAAAATTAAAAACTGTTTTGGTTTTGTCCTTTTTAAACCACGGAATTTAATTGGTTGTGGAAAAAATAAATTTCCTGGAAGTATTAATAGTATTCCTTTGCATGGAGTTTCAATGGTTGCATGCAAATGGAGGAGTATCATTTTCTTGTCAAGTTACTTACGATTGATAATTTGAAACATTTAAACATAGTTCGATCACCAGAGAACTAACTAAATCAAGAGTGGTGCATCTTGTTAGACTAAACTGGTGTGAACTTATCTTGACCTATCAAATGTCGAGATGAGTGCCTTTGAATGTTACAAGAAGAGGATATACTAAGACTAAAGGCTCTGCAAACCATTGGAGTGCTTTATTTTTGCATCAAGCATTGGGTGGTTTCTGCTGTCAGAGCTTACCTTGTTTGTTCTGATAAGTTGTGTTTTATTATCTCTCTCTTTCTAGGTATGCAGCAATTTTGGGCCCCTCTCCTGCTAATAAGATTATTTTGAGCTCGGTAATTTGCTAGCTCATTTTATATTCCCAATAAACTTAGTGGTTTACACATATTATGAAAATTTTCACTTTGATGTAGAGATATTGTCAATAGATTCAAACAAATCCGAAGATATCTGTTTGTCAATCCCATACCCAAAGGCTTTCTTTCTTTCTTTCTCCCTTTCCTTTTTTTTTGGGGCATCAATAGCCGACTGCTATTATTTGTTTCATCTAAACTTATTCTTCTGATTTGTAATAATTCGCAAAATCTTTGTATGCTTCATGGAAGCTTCTTTACATAGGCACTTATAATTTTGCAGGTGATAATCTGTTCAATGTATGAGGCCCTCTTTATGTTTTTGTAAGTGGTGCATGTCAGGCAGCAGGCTGGCGCTGCCTCTCTATGAGCCATCATTTGTTCTGTTCCACACCCCCACCAACTGCATTAATCACATTTGTGTATAAATCTGAAGTCAGGCATGCTATTGATTTCTGAGATTGTTTAGGATTTGCGAATTATTATAAATTCTTCATTGGTAGTCAGGCATGTCATGGTTACCTGGACCATGGTACACTATGGAATTCTGGACAGGTACCAGTTTACACTAGTTTCTATTGTACAAGTTCCAGAGGGGGGATAGGCTTCTTCTGATCACTGTTTAGGGTCGTAATACAGTTGTGCATTATTGTATGGGTTGTTCATATATATGTAGGGTATATATATAACTTTTTTAATCTCTAATTATTCAAGGAGTAAGAAATATTTAATAAAAAAGAAACAATCCTCATCAAACCAAAAATTAAAACATAAAATTCAGAATCTCAATAAATAGGAGATATTTATTTCTCTTAACAAATATAGTGACAGATTGAGTTGAAATTCTGCAAAGAGTCCTTTTTTTACTGCTAATTAATACCACATAATAGAGCTATTAATATTGTGTGATATTCTATAACAGGTACTATAACTTTGGGTGATTTATACTAATTAATGGAGTCAAACAATTAAAAATATATATTTAAATTTTGGGTTGTCGGTGATCTGGATCGCACCTTGAATTGGGTTGTGTGATCTAGTACAGCAATTCCATTGTGGGTGGTTGAACTATGCAACTATGTATGTCAAGGGGTGTGGAATTTATCTTTTTTTTGGGATTTTTTTCCCCTTGTATTCTGATAGAAGATGCTGAATGTGTTTGTTGGAATGGGATAAGCATGCACAATAAATCATGTTTATGAGGAACTTGTGGCCATGAAATCCTCTCTTCTTGAGAGTGCTGAATTTTGCCAATTATTTCTCTTGACTTTGTGTTGTATTCTCAAATTTTGTGAACTGAATTTGAATTTTCAACGGTAGGGACTTGTATGTTTGGCTTCCTGGTCTGTGCCATGCTTCTAAAATTTGCTACATCTTTGCAGTCATCACCTTGTTTGCCAGATTTATCATCATCTAACAATTTGATTGCTTTTGGACCATTGCGTTTGGGAAAGTATACAGAGGTACTCACACTTACGCCAATCATGTATAAATGTCAATGACCTTCAAGTATAATTTTGTATGATTTTCCTTCTTGCAGTGGTTTAATGATGTGTACTCAACTGATATCTCAAATAAATGTGAGGATGCTCTTAATCTTCTAGTAAAAGATCATGGGTGCGAAGTAAGCAAAACTGATCATATTCTGCTGCTTAACCATCATTCATAGATTGCACTTTCTAACAGATATCATCGTACTTCACTTGAATGATTCAGATTGTGGAGATTGTAATACCTGAATTGCGTGAAATGGCCACTGCTCATGTTGTTTCAATTGGTTCTGAATCATTAGCTGTTATTAGCCCTGATTACGCAGATGGGTATGCTTTATTCATCTTTATTATTGTTGCACAGAGAGGTTCTCTTGTATAACCCTTTCTCTGACTCAGTGTTATACATCATAATATTTCTTTTCTATGTTTTGATCAACCACTAGAATCCACCAATCAATACCATTATTGTACCAGGTTTAGAGACCATTATTGCAACCATAACAATCTCATGTCATTTGTAGGTATGGTCCAAAAATGACATATGATACTCGCGCTAATCTGGCACTTTTTCAGGCATTTTCTGCAGCAGATTATGTTGCTGCTCAGCGCCTAAGGTAAGATGCTTGATATCCATGCACGATTTAGTTTCCTTCTAGATTAACCAGAACAAATTTATTTGAGTGGTTTAATATCTATGTATTCATGATCCAATCATTGTGCTTGACAGTCCTGGATATCATATTTTTTCAATGTTAGGTTGACAATGAAATTATTTTCATAAATCCTCCATGGATAAATCCTTGCATTACGTTCAACCAAGATAATACCATTTGAAAAGTATGATTTGCAAGCATAAGGAAATAAGGATGCTTATAATGTTCATTTTGATCTTACTTGATGCAGGCGAAGAATAATGCACCATCACATGGAGATCTTCAAGAAGGTTGATGTCATAGTGACCCCAACTACTGGGTATGTTTATGACTGTTGAAGGAATTGACAGTATGCTTGTTAATTATACAATTTATACTCTATGACCAATAATTCAGATGGTAGAGATATTTGAGTTGAATATTGATCTAAATTGTTTTCGAAGAGATAACTTTGTGTTTAGGAAAAAGAAAGTTGGTGAATGACCTGTTTCGAACCTTTTGTTGCTTTAATATCAGGTGATTTGACACACTGCAAGGAACCGGATTACATATATGACCTTTGGTCTGAAAAATTCAACTATGTCCTGATTTTCTCGATAACTATAAATTAAAACTGTCCATTACCCTGAGCTCTTGCAATTGCATTTTTCATTATTCTACTAAACATTAGGTTGTGGTGGTTATAGTATATTCTCGTAATGTTTTAATTTCAAGTAGGTTTTAAGAAACCATGGGACAGGATGCCTAACTCTATACTTGTATCACATTACCATATGAGTGATATATGCTTTCTTTTGCTTTCAGTATGACTGCACCTAAAATTCCTTCTAGTGCTCTCAAGTCTGGGGAGTCAAATTTGCGGGTTTCAGGTATGCTGGTTTAGATATTTTTACTTATTTTCCTTTTCTTTCTTTTATGAACAATGTGCGTTCACAATTTTCCATCAAGGGAAGAAGTCATATGAAACTCTTTTGTTGATGTCATGGTCAATCCTTTGACTTGTTAATTTCTTCTCCTCCCTAACACGTTTTTGCAAATATCATCTTATCTCCTTGTCACTGTGTGTGTGTCTACGTTATAGACAATTCTTTCATTTGATTTGTCAATCAACAATGAAACTTTTGATTAGCCCTTCTAGAAATTGATCCTTTTTACAGGATGCCGAGATTCAGCTGCATAGGTCTCGATCTGTGAATTACTGAGATTCTAGTGTGAACAGGAAGTTGATTTCATACCCCTGAAATTTATGACCCTTTCCTAGAGAAGCCAAAGATACGCAAACATCATTTGCCTGAACTTGATAGTGTCATAAGAACATTAATTTAGAACCATAGAACCTTGTGAAAATCATCGAAGAATCTCTGCAGAGTGCCACATCAAGCAACCTACAGGGTAGACAGAACTGGAAGACCTAAAGCTGCTCTCTCTCTCTCTCTCTCTCTCCAATCAGAAAAGTGTGCTAGATAAACTATGACAAAACACTGGCCTACAAAGGGTATATAAAATCAATATAGTGAAAAACTAAATAAGTTTAGATGCATTATTTGGTTGCAAGTGGAAAATCATCTTGGGAAAGATTAAAATCTATTTCTTTCAAATTGATGACTTGATAATGTGATACTTTTCTCACCATAACTGGTTGTTTTGGACAACCATCGAGTTCCTGAATCTAATTTCTTATTAGTGGTGGTAAATTTATTTCTTTTCGGTCTTTGGTCAAGCCTTGCATTTTATTGAACCATAAGCAGACGTACAGCAAACAGAGCATGATATTTCAATGAGATACACAAATGCATGCATGTGTGGAAGATCTATGAGTTCAGTCGTATCCTGATCATGGTCTATTGCTTTTCTGAGACAAACCACATATTTTGTACACATCCATGAGTCAGTAAGTTCTTGATACTGCTTTAACTGCCCTTTTGATTTTTCTTATGCTTCTTTCCTTGGCTTCAGGTTACCTTATGCGATTCATACTAGCAGGAAATCTTCTTGGACTGCCAGCCATATCTGTGCCGGTGAGTGATTTGCTCCTGCTTCTCTGTCTCTCTCTCTCTCAATAGATATATATGATAGAACCAGAGACTATTCCATCTGATGCGCCAGCCACAAGCTGAACAGTGATCTTCCGTTGCTGGTGCTTTTAGAAGCGTATTCTTTTTTATATATTCAATGAAATTGAAACACCCATTTATGGCATTTCACCTTTTCCTTTTGAGGTTTCGAGATCATCATTTGTTTCTTCCGTCGTAATTCTTTCTTCATTCATCAATTAATCTCTTTCTTTTTCTATTAAAACAGAAAGGAACATGCGATCATCTACATATGCCTCCCTAACCAAACTGATTTAAACTGCCATCAGCTTATTCTAATTTCTATCTTTCATGATTAATTCAGGTGGGATACGATAAAGAAGGGCTTCCAATAGGTCTGCAACTAATAGGGCGTCCATGGGGCGAAGCTTCACTTCTGCGATTAGCTTCGGCAGTGGAGGTATTGAGTTCTAACTTTGAGTACATCCATTGAACGTTTTTTTTTTTTCTGTTTTTCCTTTTAAACTTCTATGCTATTTATTTTTCCAGGAACTTTGCTGGAAGTCTAAGAAGAAGCCTGTGTCATTTTATGATCTGTTGAAGACAAATTAAAATCTGCAGATAACTCATCTGGCTGTTCATTATGATCCTATCTTTTTCGATTGTCCCTTTCTCGATTGTATTGCTGGATAGGTGACTAGTGCATCCGATTCTCATTTTCTCCGGACAAATAATAATGTTTGGTTCTCCTTACATAAGCCTATAATGGAAAGATCATGTTTGTTTTGGCAATGGCCTTTGTTGAGGAATTTTAGTCACTGCATTTTGGGTAAGCACGCAAAAATATGTATGTCTTTATTCATATGTGAGCATACCTAATAAATAGGTAATATATATATATATATATATATATATATATATATCCAAAATTGCAAATAATAGGATTTAACTCATGTTATTGCAATATTTGGCTTCTATTATGTTGAGTCTTTGATGGAGAACAAACCCATTTGAGCCAATATACATAATTGAGCATAGCATTGTAATAGAGAGAGAGAGAGAGAGAGAGAGAGAGAGACTACTGTACAATTGCTGGCTATATATCGTCCCCCCCCCTCCCCAAAAAAAAAAATCTGCTTCTGTCAATTGTCATCAGCCATTTGATAATCTTGTACCTGCAGATTAGCTATGGGCATAGCGGTCGGGTGCTAGATCTTTTTTATAAAAATCTCAAATTTAATTATTGAGAATTGAAAGATAGATATTAGGAGAATCAATTTCTTGATGAGTTCTATAGTATTCAGTCGGATTAATCCTATTAAATTCGAATATCGGTTGATGACAAGTATACACTTATATATATATATATATATGAAGTAGTACCTGAATTTTTTTGTCCCTACTCGAGCCAGGGTTTGAAAGTTGAGAACCCATACTCCCCTCGATTGTAAATGTTCCACCTCCTGTGGCCCTAGCACTGGTTCAATCATGATGTCACAAGAATAGTTTTCCTGGACCCAAGGAGGCAACGTAGTGCCGGATCTGTTCTTCCCATTCTTATTTTTTCCAAACTAACAATAAAGCTGGCTTCTCCTTATCTAAAGTCTATGATGGAAAGATCATGGCATTTATTTCATTTTTCATGTTCTGTTTTTATAATAAGGAACTTTAATCGCTGCATTTTGGGCAACCACACAAAATATACGTATTTTAACTTATTTGACTTTACCTAACAAATAAAAAAAAATCTTCAAAATTGTAAAAATAGTAGGATTAACTCAAGTTATTCAAATCATTGTTTTAGATCGATCCATTAAAAACAATCTACATAATTGATCACAGCATTGTGACAGTAGAGAGAGAGAGGGAGAGCCGCAAACTGCAGACTAAAATAACAAAATTTACAACCATTCGGCATATTGGTACCCGGGTTTCATACCCTTGCCCAAGGGTAAGGGTTAAAAATCCCATATTCTCTCTCTGCTGTATGTAATATTCCTTCAAACCAAAAAATTAAAAAGAAAAGCAACAAAAAAAATCATGGTAAGGTAAAACCCTCCTTCATGGTAGAGAAACAAGAAAATCACGCAATATATTGTTTAAATAGCATTTGAGCCAATAATATTTCGGACAAGAGTTCCCAAAGGCCAGATAAAAATAATCAATGCTGTATTTCAAATCCAGTAGATTTGTATCCCAATCATCCCTGCCGTCAATTCCAATAGACGGGTTGTTCTTCGTCATGTCAACCCAGAATTTGGCTCTTGTTTTTCTAGGTTATTCTGGGGTATCAACAGCATCGCTCGGGCGATCCAAACCAGTGGGAATTTTTCCTGGATAGTTAGTTGTTGAAGAATCTGATCCTGCCATGCTGGAGAATGAAGAAGAGTTAAAAGCTTAGAATCCCAAATAAGAGAAGAACAAACTTCAGAAATCATTGAAGTTGTAATCTCACCCTCTATTTACAATGACCATTGAGCGAATCTCACAGTTTGCAAAGCTGCAAATTCATGTCACAAGAAGTCAGGTCTTACTGATGTACAGATGGACCAGCAGCATTGATCTTTCCTACTTTCTTGCACTGAGGTTTTCTGAATACGTTGTTCTACATACATTTTTTTCTATTAATAAGGCAGTAAGGGATACAGCCTTATTAGTCTGCCAGCCCGCCACCCCCTGCCCCACTTGCCAGACAATCCTTGGCCTAGCACATTCAATACATATTCCTCCTACAGTCTCCCCATAGGGTTGACTGGAGGCCTCAAGTGCAGAAGATTGCTTGCCATCTGAGCCAACTGAGGGAACATACATTGGCATTGCTTTCAATACCCCCCCCCCCCCCAAAAAAAAAAAAATCTTATGGGTTACTAAAGTTGGTAGTTTTACACTACTTGATATGGATTCAAGAAAGATAAGGCCTCAAAGCTTGTTCGTTGATGTCCCAATTACAAGTAGCAACAACTTTATCATTCTTTTAGTTAATCCAGCTCCAACTTTTTGGGGGGCAGGCGGGGAATCCAGATGCATCTACATCTAAATGAATCATATTAAGTGTGCACAAAAGGAATTCAAATGATTTAACAGATAAAGATAACTAACTTGCCATGCACAACTCGAGGGCTCATTCATACTACATTTCTCAAGTCATAACAGCAATAAAATTGGAGTAATAAATATTTTCATAACCATTTTTTTTTCCTTTTAGAAACATTCCTTTATTCAACCAGAAGGAAGCAAACTGAAATGAAGAAAAAAAATATCAAATTCCCTGGAAAATCATTTAAAGGGCTCTTGGAGCACGAAACATCAAATAAGATGCATAGTTGGACAGTAGAAAAATAATGGAAATAATGCTCAAGTAGCAAAATAATGTAATTAATTTCTCTTTGGCTGGTTATAGAATATCTTTTTTTTTTTAAAAAAAAGAGGCATCATGAACACTCACCGTCTGCATATTTCCTTTTTCACCAAAGGGTGACAACCATTTCCAAATGCACTGAGAGCATGAAACAAGAATCCACTGTGGGTAACAACCGCTATCTCCTTCTCTTTTCTTGTCCACAACCTACATACAGCGGATTGTTAACGAGCTTGGAATTACCATAAACAAATATTACAAACTAAAGGCCAACTGCCCAACAAAATGTAGAGGAAACTACCAATAGATATTCTTTTAAATGACAAAGAGGGACTAATGAAATTAGAAGTCTGATTTTGTTGTCCAGAAGCTTAGACTGAATTGAAATAGCAGGAGCAAACAGATTGTATCAGAAACTTCTCGCAACCACAATGATACAGTTGGAATCCAAAAGAAAGTCCTTCAAAACATCCCTTCAGTTGTATTTCTTACGGAAGCATTCTTGGTCAGCATCGCTTAAGAGTAAAAAAAGACCCCCCCCCCAAAACAAAACACTAGAGCCATGTACAAGGCAGCTCATGTGGTATTGCACAAATTGCAAACGTATTGAATTTGCCAGCATAGAATATATACACGACTGTTGGAAGGGGTTCTTTACCAGTAAAGAGGAGCTGAAACATCAAAAAGAAAAAGTTCTAGCCCAAAAATTTGCAGGCAGAGCATTGATTGCATTACGTCGTGCAAAGGCCAAGAAGGAAATTTACCATTTCATGAAGTTTAAGCCCCTAGCTGCAAGTTCCTCAGTTGTCTCTCGAACATCAGCCTTCCACATTACATCTTCATCGCTTTCCATCTGGAAAGAGTTGAAAATTACTAAACTTGTTAGTATGTGAGCTCTGACCCAGGAGTCATCAGTTATTGATTGGTGCCAAGACATAATCCAATTTATTTTATTCGGAACTACTATTTGTTTCCATTTCCAGGTATATTCTAGCAATCAAAATACTTTCCAGAGAAAAGTCCACAGCTGGAAAAAGGAACTGGTATTCACTGACGCTTCTCCTCTTATCACAAGGATAAACACCCTGCAATTACATTAATACAGGATTAATTACAAAGCAATGGCATGAAAGTAAAAGAATACGGCCACAAGCTAAATAATTATGGACTGCCATTTCTCAGGGGACAGAAGGAAAAGACAACAAAGAAAGAAATAATACACCTTTGTTGCTTCAACTCTGATGCATATCCTAATTCCAATAGTATAGAACATAAGCTAGTCTTGTTTTATCCAAATAAGATAATCTATTTATTGGGTTAAAAATTCAGATTGAGAGAGGAAAAATGAGATTTCAACACCATCATAAATATTTTGTACTCCAACGCTTACCAAATGTTCTCGACAGAGTTCTAGAGCAAAAATAGGTGGACAGTTTGAACTTGAAATAGCAGATCGGTTGCTCTTCCCTGCATTTTCCACCATTAGTGGAAGTGATTTCAGTCCATCACTGTATTCCTCACCACCAAATACACCTACAGCTGTTTGCAGTGTCCTGCAGTACAACAGAAAATGATGACCAAGAAATCCATAGTAAATAAAATCATATATTCTCCAGAATAAGGGAATTTATGTACCTACTATAAAAGACTTGTACCTCCCATATTTCAACAATATTTCAAATGAGTAAATTGCCTTATGTTTCAAGTAAACAAAATCACATATCAAGTAACGGAATTATCTTATATTAGTCTACCACACATTTTTTTTTTTAACCAAAAACAAACAATTACATTACACCATGTGGTGAAAAAAAATGAGGCAAAAGATCATTGACTGCAGAATTATCATCAAACCAACATATAAAGATTGGAAATTTATGTACCCACTATAAATGACTTATACCTCCTACATTTCAACAATATTTCAAGTAAGCAAATTGCCTTATATTTCAAGTAAACAAAATCATATATCAAGTAACAAAATTATTTTATATTAGTCTACCAGACAATATATGTATATATTTTTTTTACCGAAAACAAACAATTACACCATGTGGTGAAAAAAAATGAGGCAAAAGATCATAGACTGCAGAATTATCATCAAACCAATATACAAGTAACCTCTAGATGGACCTGCGTAAATTTCAGAAGCAAAAAGGGTACGGGTTGATGGCCCAAGTAATAGCAAGATTGCAACATAATGCATCCTCAATCAAGCTTCAAAATATAGTCTTAGTAACTAATATTTATAGCTAAACCTCAACTTTGTAGTTTCAAATATTCAACTTCTATTGCAGGTTCCTGGAAGAAATGATAATCATGTGAAGAAATTGTATGAAGTTGCTGAACTAATACCTCATCAAAGGGGATGTAATTACTAGTTCAATTCTCTTCGACAGCCCATATGTATGAACATGAGTTCGCAAATGATCCACCTGTCAACATATTGTCATGGCAATTTAATAACTTATTCAGTTACCAAGATATATCCTTTCTCTCCCTCTGCCTCTCAATAACTGAAGCCAGAATAAGACTGTAGATTGAGCCATCACCTGTTGCCACCCTAGTGGAGTAAGGTGTGCATCAAAATATTCTGGAGACATGTATGCTTTATAGTTCTTGTCTCCATCTATGTTGTGGATTCCCTGTGCATGCCTTACCTGGATGTATGGTTTAATAAGACCACAGTGCCCTGAGTTTTGTGCGCACAATCCAAGAAAAAGTCAATCTTGAAACCTAACCAAAAACACAGCAGCTTCAAACCCACAATGCATAAACTAGAAGACAATTGATAAACGTGTGTTACACCAACCAGGTGAAGAGTTTTGCACCAGTGCAAGGGAAATAGGGTTGGACCCACTTCATCATCCATATCTGCAAGGAACCAAGAGGGGTCATTAATGAATGTTGAGCCTCCGTTACAAGGGGAAATGCAATAATTCAAAAGAATATCAAAGCTTTGGCAAACAGCTTTGACCGAACATGGATTGACATACATTGGAAGCAGTGGCAGATCCAAGACCCAAGGGCAGTGGGGGCAAAATATTTTCATGGGTCAAAATATTTTATTTTTAAGACACAAACACAATTTTATTTTATTTTATTTTATTTTATTTTTTTGTGTGGGGGCAATTTTTTATTTAATATATAAAATTTAATATTTTTTTTAGTCACCCTTCAACGTGGCTCCGCCACGAATTGGAAGAGTACATTGACAACTACTTGAAAATATACATTTACCTATAGTAAATTACCAAGCAAGACTAAGAAAGCAAAAAAGGCAAAAGTTTTTAAACAGAGCAAAGATCCACCCCTATTCTCCTTCACTTGTCTATTACTATCTTATAAAGCTATAAATATAACTTCCCTTTTTGGGTTGAACTTTTGGTGAAGATGGTTATTTCACATGGTATTGAAGTAGGAAATTTTGCGTACAAATCCTATCATCCCCTTTTCACCTCATTTACTACTCCATGTGTTGGTATCCTTTAACAAATTGTCACGGCCCGACCATAAGGAGGGTGTTATGCTATGAAATAATAAACAAACCCTCGTCATTGGCTTAAACTTCAGCATAGATGCCTGTTACCAAGTTAAAATGAGATTGTTGTAATGCCTTGAAAAAAAAAATAAAAACCTCTATATTCCATTTGCACTTAAGCACCCCCCACTGCATTTTACACTTCATTTAGCACTCCAAAAATTGTCATGGCCCAACCATAAGGATGACGAGGGTGTTAACTTATGAAACGATAAATAAGCTCTCCTCCATCAGCTTTAACTTTAACGTAAATGGTTGTTCCAATTTACCATGCGATTATTGTAATGCCTCTATTCCCAAAACCTCTATCTTCCATTTTCACTTGAAAACGTCCTACATCCTCCCACCTCGCGTGGGTGTTGGGTGCTTTCTTTTACTAAATCACAAAAAAGAACATATATTCACCGCCACGCTAACTTGTTGAACCAAAATCCTTCCGGTCTCAAACCCCTAACTGAGACCTTAAACAAAACCTCTACCCTTCAAGTTTCAGACATCAAATTATATCTACCTACATGAAACCTTATTAACTTCCCATATACAAAAAATATGTTTGAGCCATCACCTTTGTGCTTTTCAGTCTTTCTACTCCAGAACAGTAAACCAATCAATTCCCAGTTCCCAAAATACTAGTCTACAACTATATCCTAAACAAACCTTAAAAACCCTTCCCACACGTCAAAATCCACATGATCCTTAAACCAATAAAAAATTGTCAAACCATAACACATAAATCACCGAATCTACCTTAGGTGCGAAACCAAACCAATCCCAAATGGACACAATGATCAACTGACCCAAGCAACCAAAACCAAACAGATTAATTTACTAACACGATCGATCAAAGAAACTAAAGTAAATCAGATCAAGCACACAAAGAAATCAAGTAAATGGTAGAGAGAGAGAGAGAGAGAGCACCGGAGAGAGAAGAGAAGCAGATAAACGAAGAACGAGGTGGTTGCTCCAGGAGAGAGTCGTTGCGGAGACCAAGTGGAGGTTCTTCTGTTTGATGAGAGAGCAGAAAAGTGCCTGTGTGAAGCAGAGAGAGAAGCGTGAGGCAAGGATTGTAGGCTTCAGCTTCAATTGCCCAATTGGTCCTTCTGGTCCCCTCTTTCTGTGTAGTGTCTGAATTTTTACATATTTTCAATTTGACGCTTTCGCTACTTGCTTCGCTCCTGCTGCAGGAATATTTTAATTTATTTTTTCTTTTTTGTCTATGTGCAGCATTAATTAAATTTCCCAAATAATATTAGCTCAACTAAGTTTAATAAAATTTTATTTTATTTAACATACACTATATTTAGTTAATGGAAAATTTTATTAATAAAGAATATAAAACTTTTATAAATAAGAATTCAAAATTTTCAATTATATTATCGTATTAATATAAATAATCAGATTTGATTTTAACATGTTTAATTTTTTTTGAGATTTTTATTATTTTAATATTAATATTTAGTTGATACAGTGATTGAATATTGATTTTTTTCAAATAATGTTTTGAATTTTAGTTTGGCGTATGAGATAAATAGGCATGAAGAGAGTGATTGGTTCTTAAGAATCCAACTTAATTTAAATTAGATTTAATCAAGTTATCGTGGTTATCGAATATTGATAATTTATTAAAAAATTAATTCTTAATTAATTAATTAATATTATAAATATAATACAATAAAATAAAAATGTTAGAAAGAGCAATGACAAACATTTATATTTTGGTCGCTCAATTTGAGATTAGATTAAAATTTTAAGTAACTATAATTTTAATATTTATCATAATAGAGATAGATTTCACCAAAATAAGTCAACTTAAAGTTTTTACAAATAAAGATAATTTATATTAGGCTATTAATAAATGCAATAAATAAAAATTTAATAACTATAATGTATTTTCTTATAAAATGAAGAATTAATTATTTGAATCAATATCTAATTAATCTAATAGTTAGATATTGATATTTTTTAAATAAAAGTTTGAGAAAATAGATGTCAAAAGAATTTTAATTTATAAAATTTAATCCAAATTGAATCGAATTTAATAGAAATGAATATCTGGATGCATTTGATTTATTGAAAAAAGGTCAAAAAAAAAAAAAAAATCCTTTCCTTTGTTGGAAGGTTCCCCTAATTTTTTCGTTTCTAATGGAATACTTTTTCACCGATCAGGATTTGAAGTTGGTCCAGCAAAAGCTCAGCATAATTCCTTTCTATTTCCAGTATTAGAACCCCCATCAGGTAGGACCGTCGGAGAACTAACTTCTGATTCTAATAACGGATCAAAAGTTCCGACATGTTTGAAAAGAGAAAAACCCAAATGAAGAAAAGAGAAAAAGACATTAATGATCTAATCCAAGAACAAGAATCTGGTTTAGGAGTGAATTGGTAGACATGGAACCACATAGATCCAATACCATCTCATCTTCTTTCAACCAAATTGCCAAATGGCTCCAAAACGATCTTCAAAAATCTTCACATACCTAAACTTCCTAACCCTCCTCCTCTACCTCTACTCCACTCTCCTCCCTCACTCCTCTCCCCTCCAAAATCAAGATCGTCCCTTACATCAAAATGCAAAAACCCCTTCAAGGGCAAATCGGTCTTCAACCCAAACCACAAACCCATGTACAATTCAACTTGCCCATTTCACAGGAACGCTTGGAATTGCTACAGAAACCAGAGACAAAACATGGGTCAAATCAATTCTTGGCAATGGGTTCCCGAAAATTGTGATGCTTTTTCAAAAATTGTGACCCTATTAAATTTCTGGGGCTTTGTTGGGGACTCTTTGAATGAGAATTTTGTGGTGTCGTTTATGTGTCTTTCGCATGTAGCTGATGGTGGAGCTAAGAAGTGAAAGAGAAAAGGGGCTTGGAGAGGTGGTTTTTACCCCAAATACAATGTCACTGTTGATTATCATCGTGCTGTTTTTCTCACGAAATATCAGTAATTCTTTTTTTTTTTGGGGGAGGGGGTTCTGATCTGCGTTTGCGTTAAATATATATTAATATAGATGGATGGATCTAGAAAGGACTCAAATTTGTTTTGGTGTTTGATATCTGGTGGGTGACAGGAAAAAATTGGGTTTTGAAAATGCCTTTTTTTGTGCTTTTTCAATCAAAATTAAGACTGATTTAGGCAGGTTAGTTTGGACTAATTAGAATTGTGTACCTTTATTCATAATTGGCATTGACGTTTGCCTTGGATCACTTGGCTAATTCAATTCCACCGCACCAAAGGCATGCGCTAAGATAACATGTTCTGAAGCTAGCCTTTCTCTCCTAGGTATTTAATTTTTACACACCTTGTGTGGAGGAAAGGGTACTTGTTGTAGAACTCAATATTAGCAGGATATCCACATTCCTACAAAAAGATCACATTCATTCACAGTTTTAATGCAGGATTCTATATTTAGCGCATTGGTGTATAATTTACATCAACATTAGAATCAATAAGCTGGACTTTGTGACACAAAATAAATATATTAAAGTGGTAGCTGTAATCTAGTTCGCTTTTATTATTATTATTATTATTATTATTATTATTTAAATATCTTCCAACGGCTTTACCATGTTCCATAATGGTTTGTTGCCTTGTCTACAAACTCAGAGCTATGATTGGGACATTATGATAATCTTATGGTTACATATAAAGTTGGAAGCAATTGTTTTTAAATGAAAAGATTTCATGGTCTATGGGACTTGTATTTGGAAACTGGTTGAACGATCTTGATTACCTTTTGAGAATGGCAATAGTGAATTAGCAATAGGTACGGAGGGGAGAAATGAGCTAAAAGATGTTGGATTTAAGGCTTAGTGTGTTCCGGTCAAGCAATAGGGTCCCGGGGGAAGAAGAAGTTGGGAATAAGGCTCAGTATAAGAGTTCTATTACAGGTGTACAACTGGATTGGTTGGCATACTGTGAAGTAGGCATATGGCTTTTAATTGGTTTCATTTTATGTCTAAGTGGTTCAGAAGTGTGAATTGTATCAAGTGGGTCAAGCAGTGTTATACTTGGTTATATTCTTAATGAGATTATCTATGGAGATTATGAATTTTACATGGCACTTGTCGTCTGGAAACAAAAATATAATGTTGGTAGTTTTGATTGTTATCGTGTTTCATATAATAGGGAATAATTCTTAATGATATTTTTATTTCTAAAATAAAAAAGTGAAATAAATTGAGTGGACATATTGCTCGAGGTTTGTTAGACCTTGAATTTGATTCATGTCGTTTGCAGGGAATGATATGCAAATACTTTGACTGTTTAATTTGATTTTCACTTCTAGTTTTTCCTTGCATGGAACTTTTTTAGCTGTCATGCTGTCATTGAGTTAATGCCTCTTTCTTTCTAGTTTTGTTAATTTGGCCTTCTCACATGCTCGTGACTGATTAACTAAAGGTGGCAGCCAAAACAGTCAGCAGTCTCAGCACAAGAGGGACAGAAAGGAAATTATCGTGTAGATGCTGATATTCCTGCTGATGAATGGGTCAACATCACCAATTTCTGTGTTCTTATTTTCAATACCGGACATTGGTAATGATTCTTTTTACTTCCTTCCCAGTGTTCGGAAGTATATCACTTCATGTAAGATGTCTACACTTTTGTCTTGTTGATGTTCTGAAATTGGGAGATGCTTGGTGGAAAGAGATGATTAGGAACTAATCACTAGCTCTTTCCACCTCAGCTCTGTTGCTCAGCAGAACATATGTAACTTTGATGAGTAGCAATACTATCTGAAATTACCTGCTTTGACATGGATTCTGGATGTTTAAAGCGGAAAGATGAATGTTAAGGTATTTGGTTCAGCTCAGTAGTGTTTATTGAATTGAATATTACCAGCCTTGTGCCATCTATTGATAGATTACTCTTAATAGTATGAACTTCTCTCAATTTACAAAAGCTTTATTCTTACAAGATGAATTCCTTTCTCTCTTTGGCTCTTGACATGCACCACGTTTGTTTCTGAAACCTAAAAAATTTGCTTCAGTAATATTGGTTTGTTGTCATAGGATGAATTAAACATTCGGAGACCATTAGGGTCAGGTTAGCATCTTGGCAGGTGCTAGAGCTAAGCTATATGAAAGACTGGTTTTCTCACTTCAATTATGGATTGCATAGCTGGTTGCTGTTCCTAGCTGGTATTGTTTATATGCTGGTATCATTTTAATATTTATTGAAGCTATATAAAACACATAACGGATTAGCTTTCGAATTGGAAAGAAAATTATTGATGAATACAAGTTTATTTGGGTCATCATGAATGTTTCCAAGTGAACTAGTATTTGATAAGATACCACTAAGACAACTACTTTATACTGGTCTTGTACTTTAGTATTAATACTTCATCTTGCAATATAATCAATAAATTCTACTGATATATCTTTTAAAAAAATCTTACCTTTATTTTATAATGGATTTGTAATTTAAGCATATGAATCGTGGATGAATCAATCCAATTATCTAGACTAAGAGTTCTAATGTTTGCATGTGGCTGCTCTGTCCTTCCACGCATTGATCTTGTTTCATCTATCCAGTGGAAATTGTCAGCATTGGTGCACCTATAGCTCTTCTCTACCTTTGCTACTTCTGCTTTCTTGAATATATGTTGGAACTCAAGTGCTAATTTTGGGCTTTGCAGGTGGAATCATGATAAGTTCCCAAAGGAGACACCTCTTGTTTTCTGTAAGGCAGGGAAGCCAATGGTTTCTCCACCTGGAATTTTGGATGGCCTTGGGGTTGTGCTGGAGAGCATGATCTCTTGCATACAGAAAAACAACCCAAGCAAGACCATCAAGTTTTGAACATGCAGTCACCTCGGCATTTTTATGGCGGGGATTGGAATCAAAATGGAAGCTGCTTGTTTGATAAGCCCCTTGAGGAACTTCGGGTATAAATTAAATGGCTTTCCCATTGCCCTGAACTTCTCATTATCTTACTGTAGACAAAACTAAAATAAAATATTATAAAATCTTGTATATGATGAGTTAAAAATCTCTAGCATCTGGAATGTGATCACTCTGTGTGCTTCTCCTTGGGCTCATGTACTAGAGGTTTCCAAAAATTTTGATTTAGAGGATTTGAAAAGATCGGCAAGAAATCCTATATTAGTTTTACCTTTTGTTCTTACTGTCTTAGGAGATTTCTTATCCCCCTGGTGTCTTTTGTATTTTCTTCCTCCCCCCCCCCCCCAAAAAAAAAAGCTCTCTACTGATTTTTTCCCCAAATCGAAATATGCCATATTGCAGTTGTAATTTAGAAAACATGTTTGAGGAACTTCAAAAAAAAAAAAAAAAAACACCATGAAGATATTCATATGATGAATATAAAATCTCTAGCAAAGAGGTGATTTTTTTTTTCGAGATTTGTATCAAAATAACCGTAATTTAAAAAAAAATAAAAAAAGACACTTTCGCGAATATAATTTGTGAAATAACCCCCATATGTCGCAGGTTGGACCTGCGACATATGCTTGTCACAGGTTGAACATGCGACATGTCTGTTGGCCCTAAAACCTATTTTCTCTCCCTATATATTCATCCCCTGAATATATCAATTTTAATAACTTGCATTCAAACAATTCAAACTCTAGTTTTAAACAGTACAACAACATTTTCATACCCAAACTATAACAATAATCAGACTCCAAAATCAGAATGAATATTATCTCCACATCCAAAAAAGAAATAGTATTCTCAAACCAAATGATACAAATTGTCATAAACCAAACCAACAATACATAAACTCTACATTTCTAAAGTGCGAAAAAAATAACAGAATAAATCAAATATAACAAGTTATATTAATAAAACCAATATTCAATAAAACATATTTTTTATTAATGAAACAAAATATACAAAATACTTAATACATATGAAAATCTAACGACGTCGTCTTCTCGTAGTATAATGTCTAACACTTAAATCTGGTCTAACATTTTTACTTTCATCATGAATAGTAAACCCAGATCGTCTATGTGTGTGATTTGGGAGGGACCTCCATCGTCATATTGGGTATCTGTAAAAACTGGAGGAGGCACATCCTCATCTATGTGAATACCGGGACGAACTCTCCTCTGTGGAGCCCCGGGAGTGGAAAACTGAGGGAAATCAAACTCAGGTGTGTAGAAAGACGAAGTCTCTACATATCCGCTCGAAAGTCCTGCGACGTCTTCTGAATGTTGTAAAAACTCAGTATACCCACTCGAAAATCCCGCGACGTCCTCTGGATGTTGAGATGGTGCCTGCGATGCATGTCGTGCTGTTCTCGTAGGACGTGGTCTCGCTCGGCATCGTCCACGCCCTCGGCTCTCATCAGCTCCCTCGTGACCGTGCGTAACCGGTCTCGATCTCAAAAGATACGCCATATCCGCTGTCAAGACTGAGATGGCTGAATCCGCAAGTCCATATACGTCGGCACCCTCGGAGTCTCGAATCTGGTGTAAAACATCCCACTACAAAAAAGTATATATAATAGTTAAATTATGAAATGTAAAGTATTGATATAAATGAAAAAAAAAAGAAGATGATATACAATTACCATATATCCCAAAGAAGCTCCTCGTCGGCTAATAAATCGACGTGTAATGCTATGATACTACTCAAGTAGCTCTGGTCTATAGCTGGTCCGAGAGAGCTGTCTAGTAGCACTAAATGATCTAGTCGGTGAGTCCAAATATCTACGTAATGAGAATGCTCAACCGACCAATCAGTCATCTGTACACCACGTGTAAAAGTGTCGTGGAGTCGATCCTCAGTGTCACAGTGAGTCGGTATAGACTGAAATCCACCGAATTAATGAATCACTGTATCTGAAAAGTGCCATTCTACGACACTAAAACAGATCAAAGGTACGCGGGCGAGCCAAATATGTCTCCCCGCCTGACAATAGTCAGGGAGAGAAGACAATACGTCTTTGGTGTATGGCACCCAAACGACCTGATCCGAAGCCTGCCTATCAAACGTCTCTCTATACACTCCAACCATGTGTGTAGGAAGGCTTGTCACATCAAAATCTGCATGCCACCGTAATACTAGTGGACCATCCCCGTGAACGTCTAAAGATCGTCTAATCGGAGCTATGTATGAGAACCTCTCCCATGTCCAAATCTGTAAAAGTATAATAGCTCCCCCTATCTCATGTGAGTCTCTGTGTATAGCTATACAAAACTGTCTAACAAGTAAGCTAGACACACAAAACCCCAACTACATTCACCAATCAAAGCTAAATCATCTAAAAGTAATAAGTAGTGTAAATGTAAGCAATATCCTGACTTATCACTAAACAAGACACCCCTAATAAGTAACAAAATATATGCTCGTGTCTAACGTGTAATATAAACAACATCTACATCATGGGGCAAGTCACTAAAAACTTCAACTAGCTAAGTCATACTCAAACTGTACCCTCTAAAGACTTCACGTGGAGGTCTCACACCTAACAACCTCTCACACTCATCACCCCATCTAACTATCGTCGTCCTAGCTAGTACGGGACTCCCATCTAAACGTAAACCTAGGAGTACCTCAACGTCCTATAGGGTGATGATCAACTCACCGTGGGGCATATGGAATGTATGCGTCTTCTGCCTCCATCGCTCAACTAGGGCTGTAATGAGTTGTCAATCGAACTGAATAAATCACAGTCGAGCAATACCCAGAAAACCCGACTGCTGAAGAAGAGGACGGACTCGCTCATCGTCATGAACATGGTCCCAACGTCGTAACGATGCCTTACGTCTACGATAAACGAGCCATCTCTGGTCATCTCCATCCCAAACGCTGGAAGAGCGGTGCCCTCGCTATAAGCGTAAAACAGTGTGATCTGAAGGTTCGGGATCCATCTGCAAGAGAAAGAAGAAAAAACACATTAATACTTAAAACAAAAAAATATTAACATAATATTTTTCACATTAACACGAATACATTAACACAAAATGTTTCACATGAAATGTATTAGTACAAAGAACAAACTTTGCATCTATAAGAAATGTTTTCACAAAATACATCAACACTTAATACAAACACATTAATACTTAATACATCAACACTTAGTATATTAATTATTATACAAATACAATCAAACATTTGGATTTGTTTGGGTTAGATAATTTCGTCGATTGTGTCCCTGTCTGCCACAAAGTCTACACTTCATTTGTCTCGTACATCACCTTCTATTATGACCCTCTGCACTACAGCTCCCACAAGATGAATACGAAGATGATTCCCGAAGATCCATCTCGTTATGATATCGAGATGATTTAGGTCTCCATTTCTCACGTCAAAGTGAACTATCAGGGATGATGGTTGGGTACGAACCTATAGGCCATCCCGAATGGTCTCCTATCGGCAAGAAATGATGTTCATAGACTTTAAGTTGATATTCCCATGTATACCATTTCCCGACAATCATATGAACATCAATCATAGTCATATTAAGTGCAGCAATTGCATGCGAACACGGAATTCTATAAGTTTGCCCTTTCCACATGTACAATGCTCATTTGTCACATCCACAATTTGTTTGTTGCCTCCTTTGTGCCCATATGGCGAATGTCAGTGGCCTATTTCTACTTCAAAGATCCAATGCTCCCTACTGAATGAGACAACATTATGAATGTTAGTCGTCCTCATCCATCTCCCTAACATGGCATTTGCATACTTTGTATACCGCTCTCCTCTTCCCATTTCTGCTCTTGCCTCACCAAGTCGAGTCTCAAAATATTTCACCGAATTATAAAAAATCTTCAGTACCAAGGCTGAAACAGGTAAATTTCTTGCACCCTTCAAGACAGCATTATAGTTTTCACTTATATTTGTCGTCATGTACATAAAACGAAAGCCGCCATCATAAGAAAGAGTCTATTGTTCGCGTGCAATATTTGCAAAGTAATCGGGAGCATCTTCTTTGATCTCTTTCATTCTTGCCATATACATCTCAAATTTCTTCGGTTGTGGCTACAATGTAGTAATGGTAGCAATTTTTTTACAAGTTTGATTTTTTTGGTGTGTGTTGAAATTATTGACCACATGACGCATACAAAACCACCACATAACATTCGGAGGTGACCACCTAAATTCAGGATGAGCAACTGTTGCCCTTATCCCTTCATATCGATCTGAAATCAAACAAATCGGACCCTCCCTATTTCTAACAACATAGTATCACACACAGCTCAAAAACCACGACCAAGAAGCAAGTGACTCCCCATTAACCAACCCAAAGGCAAGTGGGACAATATGATTCGCGCCGTCCATATTGTATGCAATCAACAACTTATGTTTGTATTTCCCATGAAGATGACTCTCATCTATACTTATCAATGGCCTACAACTCATAAAAGCCATTATACTAGGCCCAAATGTCCAAAACACACCTTGAAACATAGACTCACCATTTGCATTTGGTAGACTCAATTTCCAACTTACTTTTGTCCTCGGATTTTTTTGAACTATTGCATCCAACAGTCGATGCAGTTGTTCACAGGAATTATTCAATCCCCATATATCATCTCTATAGCCCTTGTTTTTGCTACTCAAACTCTTCTACGGGAAATTGCATACATGGTTTTCTCACTCATAACAATTCGGAGGAAAGTAACTTTGACACTAGGATCCTCCCTCACATAATTAAGGAAATAACGAGCCATCAAATTTGAATACAGTTGCCTATGATCTTGCATCAGCCTGACATTGACACATATGTGTGGTCCCTCAACAACGGTAATGACAAAGTCACCAATGTCTTGTTCTACGCGCACGCAACCTCCACCTACAACATTCATCCCTTTGCGAACAGATTACTATCTAAAGTGTTGCACTTGATTTTCCAACCCGAAATTAATAATGGTGCTCTACATGATGCATTTTGACAGCATAAATAAGCTAATCTTTGGACTCAAATCTCATTCCTTTCTTCAATTCATCACTAAAACTCCAACTATCGCATGTCAATCTACAATTTTGCTCAAAAGTTACATAACCATCACCTCCGGGTGTAGTCATCATGAAGGGAATTGAATCAGCTATTTGGCCATAGGTATATCCCCTACGGCCACTGCCACTACCAGAATTACCACCACTACCATGGGTTGAGGAGAGTTCGATTATTAATTCATTTGCATCACCACCAACACCATAATCACCACCAACTTTTGCATCATATTTTTCTTCATCATCACCCTCTTCTTCTGCCTCTTCTTTCGCCTCTTCTTCATCATCAACATCATTATCCACTTCTGCGAGAGCAAGATTCCCTCGATATTCGATACGTGGATAGTCATCCGTATAATCGGATATTCCACTATCATATGATTTGATGTATAATTTGAGATTGGTACCCTCTCCTATCTCCATTGCAAATTCCATTAAATTTAAAACATCATCATCATCATCAGTGACCGGAACCAATTCAAACCGTAGATAACCATGTTGCATGTATGAGAAGGGATATCTATGATAAATCTCCACATGTTGTGTCATACGATTTATCCAAACACCCTTACATATTAGAGTTACTAACTCATCAAAACTTACACTCTTTTTCACTCTAATCAATTTTGTAGGATCGCGATTATAACATACTCCATTCTCACCCGTTACGATTTCACCATTATTATAGCACAACAATCTCACCATATCTGTCATTTTTTCTAAACATAAAAAAATTAAACCAATTAATCACAAATCTAAATATATATTTATATCAATTCGACATACATTCAACATACAACTAACATGATGACAATTGAAAAAAAATGACATTACTATTTATTAAATTTCTAAACATACAATAAATTTGGATTCAATATTTAACAAACCTTAAAATCTTAAATTTATAATTATAACAATTCAATAAGCATTCAATGAATATATTTAATTTACATCAATTTAAATTAATTAAATACTGAACCATTAATCAATTCATTAAAATTATTCTAAACCCTAAATTTATAAACTAAAACCTAAACCAATAGAGATAATTTTAACAAATATTCTAAATCCATATCAACCTAAATTAATTAAATATTAGATAATTAATCAATTCAATAATAATATCATAAAATCCTAAATTTATATCCTAAATACTAAATTTATATTAAACATTCAAACCCTAAAACCTAAATCAATTGAAATAAATTCAACAAATATTCAAAATTTATATCAATCCAAATCAATTAAATATTAAACAATAAATCAATTCAATAGTACCATCCTAAACCTTAAATTTATACCCTAAACCCCTAAATTTACACTAAACATTCAAAGTCTAAAACCTAAATCAATTGGGGTAATTTTTAACCAATATATACAGTGAGCATTACAAACAAACATAAACATATATCAAATTAAATTTCAATTGAACCAATTAACAACATATATACATTAAAATTTCAGATTTCTGTGAGAACTTACCGTAAAAATTCATGCGAAAAATGAAGGTTCTTCTTTTTTTCACATGGATGGTCGTTGTACTATTGAAGTGTCCTAGGATTTGTCACAGGCAGAAGGGAGATCGCTGTGCATTAGGATTTGTGGGTTCGCAGGAAGTCGCAGGAGGAAGAGAGGAGAGGAGAAAGAAAGAGAGAAGAGGGAAGAAGAATGGGTTTAGGGTTTTAAACGCATATGTCGCAGGTTGGATCTACGACAAACATATGTCACAAGTTGGATCTGTGACATATAGGGGTTATTTCATGAATTATATTCGCGAAACAATCTTTTTAAATTTTTTTTTAAATTACGGTTATTTCGGTACAAATCACTTTTTTTTTCTTCTCTTTTGAAATGCTTGGTTGCAGTTTTTAATTTCAATAAACATGTTAAAAGCTTCATGATTTGGCAATTTTAAAATGTTTAAATATATGGGGAAAATGAGTACCAGCTGGCACTCGCATTTGCCTCTTGAAGCTCTACTCAGACTGGTAACCTATCAGATATAACCAATTAACTAGTTGAATATCCTAATTATAATGGTGAAAAGTTTAGTTTTCTCTTCACTTTTGTTCAAGTGAATGGAATTAGAATTATTGATAACTAGGTTTTTCTTTTTTCTGCACAGCCTGGCCCCATGGTTTGACCGAAGCAACAATGGAGTAAACAAAGAAGCTCGAACACTGAATTTTATAATTGAAAAGGCAGTTAAAGACACAGTTATCCAATTGCTTGACCTTACCCATTTGAGTGAGTTCAGACAGATGCCCATCCGGCAATTTGGTTGGTAAAGAAGGACGCAGTTGCAATTTGGGGTCAGGACTGCATGCACTGGTGCCTATCGGGTGTCCCTCACAAATGGGTTGACATTTTGGCTGAATTGATCCAGTATAGATGTGAGAAAAGGTAATCAACATTAAACCATATGGCCATCAACTTCAGAAAACGAATCTGATTTCCAAAATAGGTTGATCCTATGATCAATTTTGTGGAGCTGCTCCCCATTTGACAAAATCACATCTGAAAGTTGATATGGTAAGCCACAGCACAGCGTCTTCTGAAACACTTGAAGTGGGAAGCCATTCCTATAAGACTTAGCCATTCTTTGCAATCTTCCTGAGGTATATACGGTTTAGGCAGCAAAAAATTAGAAAATGGATTGCCGCAATGTGCAAAGGAAATGTATCAACCAATTGACCTGAAGCTCAGAGCATGTTAGTTTGCAGCTGACAAATTTTGTTTCTGAATGACATTCTTTTATCTTGATTGGACCTTTTTATGATTATTATTTTGTTTGACTCATCATGTTGGTGAAGTTAAAAACCTGTCTTATAGTTAACAATAGCAGGTGCCCCATCTAGAGATGCTTCATCCTTTATGGGGAAATCAAATGCATTGATATGTTTTTTGCCCCAATGGTTTATCTAATTCCAAGTCATTCTTGAATCTGTCTAGAATATTTTGCAAATTGTATGTTTATACTTCTTTGACTTCCTTTTTTTTTTGGGAAATGTGAATCTTTTAATTTGAGCAGATACTCGTCTTTAATTCATGAGTCTCTAAATTATCAATGCCTTCTAACAATTTTTATTCTTTGGAACCCAACCGGTATCTGAGCCCTTATGGGGAGGACATGAAGCCACGTGAGCCAAAATTTACTAATGAGTACAAGGTACCAGTCAGTGGCTTCAAGTTAGCTCCTGCTTATATCTAACATCTGAGAGGATGGATGGGAAGGCGAGGGAATGTCCTGTCCTCTCTTATTGAGTAGTTCTCTCTCTCTCTCTCTCTCTCTCTCTGTGTTATTTCAGGATTCCATGCCAAGCATGATTAGCATAAGTGGTGGTAGTTCTGTTGGATTGAATTAATGGCTTATTTAAGGTTATGGGGAGGAATAAACACATTGCATTGTTATGCCATTGGAAGGGGCAGTTATAAGGTACGAAGGGGGTTCACCCTTGCCTTTAACGGTGCTAATTGGGATACATTGGTCGGTGTTCATAAGCAAGTAGTGAGGTTGGAGATATACTTTAGATCTCCAATGGTCAAACAGATTATGCTGCAGTTCCAGTCTGACAATGATGCTTCTTTGATCTGAGTGTAGCTGAGTTTGATTTGTATATAAGCTTACAGCCTTTGGGCACTAGTGCTTCTAGGCCATAGTGATCTTCAACAAGGGGGCGGATATAGCTTGCAAACACATCTGCCGGTCATCAACCGAGAGCAAATGTTGGGGTTTGCAGATGATCAAAAGAGATAATAACAAAAATAAACCAAAAGGGCAAATACTTCGTAACCAAAAGAGCCTGATCTTAAGCTAGATGGTAGTGCTTTGCAAGGAGTCTTCCTACCAAAAATAAACTCTTAACTCTCTATTTTGGCTTTCTAAAGGAGAACAACACAAAACCCAAAAGAATGAAAAAACACACTTCTCCAACATCACAACTCAAATCTCTAAATGGAATTTTGAATCAGCCAAAACCGATTTAAACAGGGCACATATTATAACTTTAAAATGTATTGGTTTTTATTAAAAATAACTTATACACCTTAATTCCAAATTTTAAAATCATTTCCTTTGAAATATCAATATAAGGGAGTGGAGATAGAAAATAAAATAAAATAATATAAAATTAGAGTTTAAAAACTAATACAGAAAAAAAAAAATAAACCATTTATATTATATTAATAATAAAAAAATAATAATAAAAATACATTAATTCAATTATTCCGGATTCAAACTTCTCACATCTATACTTCACATCTATACCCAAGAGAAAATCCATATGATCCATTTCCAAATTCAATTCGAGGCTTAAATATGAAATTTTGAATCTTTCCTTGAAATAGTGGCTTCTGAAAAACATTTTTCGAAACCAAACTTGGCATTTTTATCAAAAGAATATGGTTTCCAAGTCAAATTTTCCAAAATTGCAGAAACGGATGGAAGGAGAAGAAATCAGAGGTCGATACGGTGGTTTTTCTTCATCAATCGAAACCTTTAGATGATGGGAAATCTGTCTAGAGCAAAAAGAACATTTCTGGTCTTGCAAAAATCAGATTTTTGAGCTGTCACAAAGATTTGTCAGGCTCTTATGAAAAGCTCAATGTTTCCATGAAGAACTTAGAAAATTGAAGACTTGGGTTCAAATTTACACATGCAGAAGATAGAAGTAACAATTTTAGAAGGTTTCGAAGCTTACAAAATCCTCAACAGATTGCTGATGACACCATCATAATGAATGAACCTTCTCGGATGGGTTTGATTTTCCATGACAGTGGTGCAGAGCTGGAAGGATCGAAGCTATGATGATGATGATGAAGAACTCAAATGCTGATAGGGGAAAGATTTTCGAAAATCAATTTTTTTTCTTCTTTTTTTCACTTCACCTTCTTCTTGATTCTTCCTCTTCTCTTCCAACGCAAGTTTTCATTTTCTTCTTTATCCTTCTCTCTATTTCTTCTTCCTCTTCTCTTTCTTTCTCATTCCACAACACCCCAGAAAAAAGAACAAAAATTTATAGAAATTAAACCTCATTGGCAAAAATTTAATACACCCATTTATGGGCATCAAGTAGCCAAGTGTTCTTCATGCTAAGCAAAATTTTCGCGGATCCCTTATAAGTGCAAGTCAAGCAGGCAGTTTCATCCGATGCCAATCAGGTCCCAAAGGGCTATTTTGCGGTTCATGTTGGAGAGATGCAGAGGAAGAGATTTGTGGTACCACCATCATTCTTGAACCAGCCTACCTTTCAAGAGTCAACAAGTGTTGCTTTCTAAATTTGAAAATGAAAAATATTATAGGGACAATGGCGAATCTAAGGCCCAGAGTCCGGTGATGCAAAAAATTAAAAGCGGGTGTAAATATAGTATATACACACTACTATCAATAAAATTTTATGTAAAGAATATAACCTAACACAGAAAAAATTGTATTTTTCTAATTGAATTTTAAAAAATAAAAAAAAAATTGAGTGGTGCAATTGCCCACTCTCGTGTACATGTAGGTCCGCCACTGCTGGGAGAGTCATCGCTAAAATTAGTTTTCATAGTTGTTCGAATCAGATTAGTCAGAGTATAATTTCATATACCCGTGATAAAAAAATAAAAAGGCCGGGAAGTAACAAAAGCAGAATACCTGGTTAGAAACAGTTCTGTCAAGCGGGATCGGCTTACCCTTGTTAACATGTTTTTGTCTGTAAATCTTACCTTTTAGGATCCTTGTAAAAGAATGGGTAGCAAGCGCAAACATAAAAACCTATTGTTTTGCATGGCCCCATTGGGCCCACGCCCAGACGTCCACCTTTGTCTTAGGGAATGTGCGTGAGTTCAAGTCCCAGACATAACAAAACATGGGTTAGCACATATTGCTTTACAAAACTGTTGAGATATGATGAACTGTTCTAGTTTCGTGAGCTCATCCTCACTTTACCCCTCAAAATATAAAATCAATTGAAACGAGATCAAGAAATGCATTTTCTGTGCAAGGAATTGTAAGACCACCCAAAGGGTAGTTGAATCCAAATTCTTCCTCCACCCTTCCTAAGCAAGTCATTAAATGAAGGTCCATCTAAGGATTGTAGGTTGGCACCACAAATATCTCGCTGCATCTCCCCAACATAAACATTGGGGGCATTAGCAGAGGCTAAAGCTGCTTGGCTTGCAGTCATAAGAGATCTGTGGAGATTTCTGCATAACATGAATGTCACCTGGCTATCTGATCGATCCCCATAATTCTTTCAAAAGAATTTTTAGCTTGAAAGACTTTATTGACTTGGGCTAAAAATCTCAGCTTTGAAAGGTCTTGTAGAGGAGTGTTGTTTGAACGGTAAGAGAAGTGTTAAATTTATATATATACAGGCATCTCATTACCTGCAAAGACTTCTGCTGACTTATTCAAGTAGAGAAGAATTATATAAGGCCAGTTTATGGAAATCGACCATGAGGATTCACATGGTCCTGTCATCACCATCCAAAGGAGGTTCACTGCGTGCATTTTTCCATGTGCATTATGTCCTACCTGAAATTTGGTAGATAAACCCAGGAAGACCATGGGAAATAGTAGTTAGACCTAACGAAAGGTTTGATGTTAGAAATTCCAAGCTAGTTGACCAGAAGATTGGGAGCATGGAGATGGAATTGTTTCGAGGAAAATGATTTTCTAACGCGTACATCATATTGAGTTGGACCTGACTGACCTGATGATCCGGGACATTCATAAGACAGATAAAGCCAGTGATAGCTATTTAGTCTGAATGCCAAAAGGAGATTCTTATCCTAATTTATTTTTTTCCCCAAAATAATGGATAAATAATTAATTATGCACTAAAAAAAAAGGAATGGTACATGTAAACATGTTCAATTCACATGGGTCTTAGGTATACACACCGGCTTTTGTTACTTCTGCATACGCAAATATTTCGTTTTTTATTGTAATTAATAGGTTGTTCCCATGAAAAAAATGATTAAAAGTAATTATAGATAGCAAAATTCAATCATGAGATTGACTACATAAACGCATTAAGAACAAAGCAATGAAAAAAATACATTCTTCCATAGTTGAATCACATATTAATGCGTATGCAGAAGAAAACAATCATAAATGCATAAACACACATTGGTGAAACGTAATTGATGAGACATGGTTCAAAAGTTTAAACGAAAAGAGTCAATTCTTAAGAAATCCACGAAAGGCACCTACGGACCGATATTTCACAATCATCATGATAATCTATTGAAGGCCATAGCCGCCCAGATCAGTCTATCAAGGGGCCTCAGTCGCCCAAGTCTACCGAACGATAGGGTCTCAATCACCCCGCCAACCGAATGTAACTCACCAAGTAAAGATAATCATCCCGATTGAGCAAGCAAACACTAGCCTATCAATCGGATGAGTCCTGTTGACTCTTTATCGGTCGGGCGACCGAATGATAGGCAGCACCCCTAACGATTCTAAAGAAAAGTCAGGATTCCTTAACTTCGATTTTCTATTTCATAATAGCAACTCCAGAATCTTTCAGATAAAGAAAGCATCCCTTCCGAAGAAGAAAGTTTTCCCGATAAATGATGATCGTGATCAATTAGGAATATTAATCTCTGAGATTCCCGGATCAGTTCGATAAGGAAGGTAGGTTTGAAGTTCTCCAGCGGCGTATAACTCTCATAGGTATAAGAGATCTCAAAACCCTCAAAACCATGTACGCTCTCTGGACCTAACACTCTGAACATACTATTCACAGGGAAAGACTTTCCCTCAGTTCTCAGTCTGTTTCCTATTCATATGAAAATCGCTCTTTATGACTTGATCATCGAAATTTTCCCGTCGGAGCACCCTCTGACGGTTTTTACATGTGCTTCTATCCAACGACGCCTACTGCTCGAGTGAAGAAGGAGCAGCTATTTGTGGAGCCATAACCCACTTCCAACAGATTGGTGCCGTTCATGAGAAACAGACTAGAGAAATTTCTGTCATTTCGGTAATTATGCCCCTAGAACTAGAGCATCCTCAAAAGCTGCCCTTCTTGTCGAAGGGCGTACTGTCACACTTTCTGAGGCCGCTCCTCCTGCGGGACCCGATCATCCTACCTATGATCAAGCAGCCTCATTTGGCCCACTTCATCAGGAACAGGCCTTACAACCTACTGTCCCCATCCAACCAGTTGTGACCCCTGCTCCAGGGTGAGTCAACCGCCCCAGATAGAGAGGTTAGAGTCCAAAATCCACGATATGAGCAAACAATTAGAGGATCTTAATTGCGCCCTCAGGCCCGAAGTCCATTCCTCTATCGGGGGATTTAGGAGTCCCCAGCGACGGCTATCACCCACATATGGCGAAGCATCCGGAAACTCCAAACCAGTCCCCGACAATCTTCGAAAGCAGATCAAGCAACTGGTTGCTCATAAACTTAGGTGGGCTAACCCCCAAGGAGACCAAATCTCATCTTACTCCCATGCTTCACCATTTGACCCCAAGATCTCCTCGGAGCCTATGCCTTGCAACGTGTTTCTGCCCCCATGGAAAGATACAATGGGACGACGAATCCCCGAGATCATGCGGCCCATTTCATAACTGTGATGATCTCTAGAGATATGTCTAATGTGGCCATGTGCAAGCACTTCCCCACCAGTCTCTTGGGAAATGCATTTACTTGGTTCAATTCTCTCCCACCATTGAGTATAAAGACTTTCTATCAACTACTTGAGCGGTTCGAGTCACACTTCGTGATAAGTAGGGGGTCAAGAGGAAGTCCACTGCCTTGTTATCGCTGCACCAAAGAAAGATGAATCCCTAATGGATTTCCTATAAAGGTTCAAGGCAGAGATGATGAGGGTCACTTCTTTAAATCATTCGATTGCACTGGCCGCGCTACTAACAGTCCTACGACCTTCCGATATGAAGGTGTCAATCACGAAAAAACCCCATGCTACCATCTAGAAATTTTACGCTCAAGTAGAAAAGTATATTGCTGTCGAGATCGCTGAAATGTACGATCACAAGAGAGATCAATCTGCTCGAAAAGAGCAGAACCAGTCACCTCAGAGGTCTCTACCCAGGAGGAACTAGGCAAAACCCCCTCCTCCAAAGAGATACAACAACTACACCCCGCTAAACGAGACCTCTGGTCGGGTCTTGGCTTTCATTAGAGACAAGCCATACGTCCGATGACCCCCACGATCAACTGAGGATGACTCAAACAAGGATAGAACGAAGTATTGTCACTTTCACCGTGACTATGGTCATATGACGAATGACTATAAGAAGTTGAAAGATGAACTGGAATTCCTAGTGTGTGAAGGGAGACTACATGAGTTCATTGTCGGGAGGGAAAGAGGTCCCCCCACTGATTACTGGCGCAAACCGTCGCGATGTGGCTAGATAGAGGAGCACCAAACCGCTCGGCCCCCGACCAATAGAAGAGATGGGTTGATACTCCAGGTCCAGCATATACCGATAGAAAATGAGGTCGAACGCCTGATCATGCCAATTTTCTATCACCTGAAGGCAATCCCCTCTACACCACAAGAAGTCTTAGCAGCAAGCACCGATAAACGGTAGAGGGAAAAGAGGCCCGTCATCGATTTTACTGATGAAGATCTAGGCGGGATCGATCCAAATTGGCATGATCCCCTTGTGATAATGCCAAGATCGGACAATTCGAGGTTAGAAGGATCTTTGTCGATCAAGGAGTTGGCTGTAATCTCTTATATCGGGATGCTTTTAGACGAATGTGGTCTACTTCTGCCGATCTCCAGCCCCACGCAAACCCAGTCAAGGGGCTTTCAGGTGAATGGATATACCCCGAGGGTATAATCTGACTACCGGTCACCCTCGGAGCACCCCCTAATCATGCGACGGCTCCCATCATATTCAATGTGGTGGATCTCCCTTCGCTTTATAATGTCATCTTGGGCAGACCAGGTCTGAACGCCTTAGAGGCTTTGCCCAGCACCAAACATATGAAGATCAAATTTAGAACGTCATCAGGGATCGAGACACTATCATGTGAATAGGAGTCTTCTACTTCTACTCCTAAGTAGCTATCAGGTCCTACTTCTCCTACTTTGGTATTTTTCTAAGCTGCGAAGATATTTCTCGAACTCTTGAAGCTACCTATTTAACAGACTTTTTGCAAGTTCCTATCGTTCGGAGGATCTTAGTCACCCAGTATCTCTCGTTTGTACGTGTCATCAATAGGGGATGTAACTCCCCGAACGGGTGGACGCGACCCAACTATTTAAAAGTTTCCTATCGTTCGGAGGGCCTTAGTTGCCCAGTATCTCTCGTTCGTACGCGTCATCAATAGGGGATGTAACTCCCTAACGGGTGGACGCGACCCAATCAATTAAAAGTTTCCTATCGTTCACAGGGTCTCAGTCGCCCAGTATCTCTTGTTTGTACGCATCGTCAATAGGGGATGTAACTCCACGGACGAGTGGACGCGGCTCAATTATTTAAAAATTTCCTATCGTTCAGAGGATTTTAGTCGCCTAGTGTCTCTCATTCGTACACGTCGTCAATAGGGGATGTAACCCCTCGAACGGGTAGACGCGGCCCAACTATTTAAAAGTTTCCTATCGTTCGGAGGACCTCAGTCGCCCAGTATCTCTCGCTCGTACGCGTCGTCAATAGGGGACGTAACTCCCCGGACGGGTGGACGCGGCTCAACTATTTAAAAATTTCCTATCGTTCGGTGGGTCTTAGTCGACCAGTATATCTCATTCGTACACGTCGTCAATAGGGGACGTAACTCCCCGAACGGGTGGACGCGATTCCACTACTTAAGGATTTCTTATCGTTCGGAAGGATTCAGTCGCTCAATTTCAGTCGTCATATGCTCTGTCGACAAGAGATGTAGTCATCCGAATCAACAAACATGGTCTTCCCTTCTAAAAGTTCCTTGCCGAGCGAAGGACCTAAATCCACTCAACTCTGCTAAGACAACACAATAAGAATTACAACTAGGAAAGAGAAAGATAGCTTCTGTCGACAAAAAACAAGAATTTCTCATTGAACAAAAAAAAGCCACTAAGTACAGAATCAAGAATCTCAAGGGGAAGTTATACAACCCGATTTTGAGTATTGGCCTCTCCTTCGACTAGAGGCAAGACATCGCTTAGACCCATACAACGGATTATCTTTTCGGCACACTTTAATCTCTTAATTAGCTTGCGCTGGGAGTCTTTGTGGATAGTAGCTTACCTCGCATGGGACTCCTCAAACTCAGCTATCCTACGCTCTGCCGTCCGAAGCGACTCATCCCGAAACTGGGCCAACTTCTCGATCGATCGAAGACGTACCTCAAGTTGGGCCAATTCTGATCGAAGTCTTTCTAGCTCTTCTTCCTTTTGATTGAGCAACGTATCAGACATATTCTCGGTCTTCGCGACCTTTTTTTTCAAAATATGGATTTCTTCCTGCGTTCGAGTCGGACAGGTTAATTCAGAGAGACGCCCATTTAAATGGCTTATTACATGCCTCCCCTGCTAATCTTGAAATCGGGTAAGGGCCATAGTCTACAAAGGAGATCGAGTTCACAAAGGTAAAAAATGAAGAGGAACTCGAGTGGTACAGAAAAAATACTACCATCAAGTCTAAGGACTCAAGAGCCCCGCCGACTTGTTCATAAGGCATCCTATGGAGATCGATCTCACAACGATGAAAATCAAATTGGCCGGTAATACGCTCCGCTTCTGACAGATCTATGAAGCTATAGTGCATATCTCTAGCACAAACGGCAACGGTTCCACACTCTTTCGAACCCTTCTTACTATTGAAAGACCGAACGGGGATAGCGGATGAAGAAGTTACCCCTCTAAAAATCTTACGCTTTCACTTATGTACAGGCCAAATCGGAACATCAGAAGAAGGTCCTGCCATTTTGCTTCCCATAACCCGAGAAGCGCTCGTTCTCGCCTCGGCACTGGCTAAAGGACCATCTCTAGCTTCTCTTGACCTGTCCGTGCCGAAACCTGTTCCACCTGGTGGATCATTCCCATTCAGAACAATAGTCTCCATCGGCATAATTGCTGTTGGGGTCTAATAATCAGACGAAACTACCAATGCGGACAAAGAGGAGGAAATTACCCGCCTTTTCACCGAAAGGGGCGGTGGCTTAGGAAGGGCCTCAGTCGCCTCTGAAGAAGACCAAAGTAGGGTCTCAGACGCCCCGATACTCTCCTGAAAGAGCCTCTTCGCATTATGTCAGACTGGCTTGTCAACAGTGACATTCTCTAACACGATATCATTAAGAGAATTCAAAGAGTCGACTAATTCGACTCTCCCCCTCTTCAGCAGAAGGGGCCTGTCAATTTTTTTCTTTTCCCCGAGCAACAAACCAGACAGGGACAACATTTGGTCATCTAGTAAGGACTCGACCCATATGCTCTGACCAGTAGATTTGCAATAGCCACTAATTGACCGAATGAAACGGCCGTATTTCGAAGTAGTTGGGGGTTTCAGCCCCACAGAAGGCACTCTGTCAGCCTTGGGAAGTAGGGGCATGAGCTTCCTATCCAAGAACTCAACAAAAAAGAAGTTCTGCATCCAGTTCTTATCGATAAACTCCTTATAGTAATACCTTCAAAGGGACTCAAGCCGGGTCTGTAGTTTGTACCACCCTTGGTCGGACCATTGCTCCCGCATCTCATCAAAATAAAAATGGAAGATAAAATGTCGAAATCGAAACGAATGCGACAAAACCCTAATAGGGAAACCACCGCAACTACCAGTCGCCAAACACTGGGGATCAAGAGGGTTAGAAATATATTCCATCGGCGCAGAATCTCAGAGAAAGGACCCGTGTATGAAACTTTCAAGCCATACTTAATTGATTGAAGATATATCGGCACGCAACCTTCTGGTGCCATATTAGCCCTATCAACCTCTGTGACGGACATCAGAGAGTAATCATCCCCCAACAACATATCAGTTTGCACTTCTTGGAGCTCCTGCATGGACATGATGCTCGTAATATCGTCGATGTATAGAAAACCTGAGAAGCAGACATCTTCGCTACCATTCCCAGTAATAACTTTTTGACAGGAAGAATAAAAAAGCAGAAAGGATGTTGGTATGAAGAAAGCTATAAGGGATAAGAGTCCTTATAAGACGTGCAAAAAACAATTCGTGAAAACCGAAACGACAGCAGCCGTATTAAAAGTTCTGAACCTCCGTTTCAAATCATTACTCACGCTACTTCTTTCCAAAAAGACCATGAGTTTGGGACAAATGATGAGACATGACCCAAAAATCCAAACCAAAATAGTCAATTCTCAAGAAGCCCATGAAGGGCACCTACGGATCGGTATCTGACAATCATCATGATAATCTACCGAAGGGCCATAGTCTCCCAGATCAGTCTACCGATGGGCCTCAGTCGCCCAGATCTATCGAATGAGAGAGTCTCAGTCGCCCCGCCAACCGAACGTAACTCACCAAACAAGGGTAATCACTCCCATCGGACAAGCAAACACTAACCTATCAATCGGATGAGTCCTGGTTGACTCTTTATCGGTCAGGCGACCGAACGACAAACAACACCCCTAACGATTCTAAAGGAAAGTTAGGATTCCTTAACTTCGATTTCCTATTTCATAACGACAATTCCAAGATCTTTCAGATAAGGAAAGCATTCCTCCCAAAGAATGAAGTTTTCCCGATAAATGAGAATCGTGATCAATTCAGAATATTAACCTCCGAGATTCCTGGATCAGTTCGATAAGGAAAGTAGGGTTGAAGTTCCTCAGCGGCACACGACTCTCACAGGTATAAGATATCTCAAAACTCTTGAAACCATGTACGCTCTCTGGGACTAACACTATGGGCATACTATTCACAGGGAATGATTTTCCCTCAGTTCTCAGTTTGTTTTTCAATTATACGAAGACCGTTTTTTCTGACTTGAGCGTCGGAATCTCCCCGTCGAAACACCCTCCGGCGGTTTTTACAAGTGCTTCCACCCATCGACGTCTGCTGTTCGAGTGAAAAAGGAGCTGATATCTGTGGAACCATAATTCACCTCAAATAGTAACTATTTATAATGGATAAAGAGTTGGACACTATAATATATACTTAGCATATTTGTGATATCACAACCCTCATCCAATCCCAAGATTCAAAGAGAGAGAGAGAGAACTTGTGCATCGAGACCCATCCACATGGAAAGCTCTTTGACATGAGCTACTCTGCTACGACATGAATCCGTTAAGTGGAGGCTTCAAATTCATTTTATGATATCCATATTTGAATATTGAATATTTGTTCCATAGCACTACTGATTTCCATTATCTAGTAGAGATCCCCTGTTACCATTATTTTTTTCAGATGAATAGGTGGAACCGCCGCTCCTATGTTGAACTTTTTTTTTTGTTTTTTAATTATTTTTTTGAGTTTTTTCTTTTGTTTTTTTTTCTTTTGTAATTTTTTGTGTTTTTATTCTTTTGTTATTTTTTTTTTTAAATTTTTACCATTACTATTACATTATTACTAATTATCCTAAACTCACCACAATTTATCATTACTATTAAAAATAAAAGAATAAAAAAATAAAAGAATAAAAAAGAATAAAAAACAAAATAAAAAAATAAAAACAAAATAAAAAAATAAAAACTAAAAAAAAAAAGTTCAAGATAGGAGGGACGGTGGTGGAACCGCTCTCCTATGTTGATTTTTTTTTTCTTTTGATTTTTTTTTGTTTTTTTTATTTTTTTAATTCTTTCGTATTTTTATTCTTTTGTATTTTTTCTTTTGTTTTGTTCTTCCTTTTTTATTCTTTTATATTTTTATCACTATGATTATATTATCATTAATTACTCTAAACTCATCACAATTTACCACTACCATACAAAACAAAAAAAAAAAAACAAAATAAAAAAGAATAATTTTTTTTTGTTTTTTTGGGTTTTTTTTTGTGTTTTTATTCTTTTATTGTTTTTTGTTCTTTTGTTTTTGTTCTTTTTAGTTTTTACCAATCCATTACATTATTATTAATTATCCTAAACTCATCATAATTTATCTTAAAATTAAAAGAATAAAAAAATAAAAGAATTAAAAAAAGCTCAACATAGTGAGCTAATAAAAAACAAAAAATAAAAAACAAAATAAAAAAATAAAAAATAAATAAAGAAAAAAAAAGTTCAAGATAGGAGGGGTGGCTCCACCGGCAGTGGAACCCTCCTCCTATGTTGATTTTTTTTCTTTTTTTTGTTTTTTCTTTTGATTTTTGATTTTTGTTCTTTTGTTTTGTTCTTTCTTTTTTATTTTTTTTATATTTTTACCATTATTATTATATTATTACTAATTACTCTAAATTCATTACAATTTATTATTACCATACAAAACAATAAAAAAACAAAAAAATAAAAAAATAAAAAACAAAATAAAAAAGAATAAAAAGATTTTTTTTTGTTTTTTGGGTTTTTTTAATTCTTTTGTGTTTTTATTCTTTTATTATTTTTTCTTTTGTTTGTCTTCTTTTTTTATTCGTTTTAGTTTTTACTACTACCATTACATTATTACTAATTATTCTAAACTCATCACAATTTATCTTAAAAATAAAAGAATAAAAAAAAACTCAATAAAGTAATCTAATAAAAAAATAAAAGAATAAAAAAAGAATAAAAAGAATAAAGAAAACAAAATAAAAAAATAAAAAACAAAATATAAACGAATAAAAAAATAAAAAAACAAAATAAAAAAAGTTCATAGGAGTGGCGGTTCCACCAACCCCCCTCCTATGTTGATTTGTTTTTATTTTCTTTTAACTTTTTTTTTGTTTTTTTTTTTGTTTCTTTTAATTTTTCATATTTTTATTCTTTTGTTTTGTTCTTCATTTATTATCCTTTTGTATTTTTACCACTACCATTATATTATTTCTAATTACTCTAAACTCATCACAATTTACTACTACCATACAAAATAATAATAAAATAAATAAATAAATAACCAAATAAATAAGAATAAAAAGATTTTTTTTTGTTTTTTTGGTTTTTTGGGATTTTTTCTGTTTCTTTTGTTTTTTTTTTTAATTCTTTTGTGTTTTTATTCTTTTGTTATTTTTTGTTATTTTTTTTTTGTTCTTTTTTTATTTTTTTTAGTTTTTACCACTATCATTACATTATTACTAATTATGCTAAACTCACAACAATTTATCACTACTATTAAAAATAAAAGAATAAAAAAAAGCTCAATACAGTAGCCACACAAAACAAACTAATAAAAAAAGAATAAAAAAGAATAAAAAACAAAATAAAAAAATAAAAAAGAATAAAGAAAACAAAATAAAACAGAATAAAAAACAGAATAAAAAAGAATAAAAAAACAAAATAAAAAAATTTTAGGACCAAAAAAAAAAAGAAGAGAGATAAGGGAAATTAAAAAAAAAAAAAAAGCCGGACGAAAACAAGAGAGAGAGAGAGAGTGGGGTGAGAGGATCATGTGAGTGATTGTCACTCCTCATGTGACACCTCAATCCTCTTTTAAGGGTATACATAGATTAAATCATGCAATAGGATGGTTGCCAGTGCTATCTATAATGTTTCAAACAAAATTAACTCCACACCATGATTTTTTTTAATCAATTATCGGTATTCGTTAACCATATTAAATTTAATTAAATTCGATTTGAGTTGAGAATAAAATTGTTAGGAATAAAACTCTTCTAATATCTATTTTCTCTCTATATAATCTTACGTGATTAGTTATATACACAAGCCAGGGTTATGGTTACACTGTAAATTTAAAATAATATTTGTTTGGGCCCCAGGAGGTAAGACAAAACAATGGTTTCTTCTAAGTCGCGTCCAAAACAATAGTTACATATTTTGGACTAAAAAGCTTTTATTTTGCGCAAAATAAAATTTAAAAAAAAAAAGCACAATTCCATAGAATTTGTGCTATTTCTTTGGTAAAAAGCTGTTGTATTGTTGGCTTCTTTGTGGGACAAAACATTCTGGAACACCCATCAGGTGACTATTTCTTCTCCCTTTTTTTCCCAAAAAAAAAAATAATAATAATATTTTCCGTTCACTTTGGATCTTACGAGGTCTCATGCTAGAGTATTAACATAATATATAAAAAATAAAATAAAAGAATGTACCACCTTGCAAATTCTAATTGTTGCAGATTGTCGTGTAGTAGATCGTTATCTATTAATCACGTTAAATCCGATTAAATTCTATTCGAGTCAAAGTGATCATTTAAGGAGTAAAACTCTCCAAATATTTATTTTTTCTATATACAATATTCAAATTCGAGATTTTATTGAAGGGGAACTAGCACTCAACCACTGAAGCAATGCGGAGAAACTTTAGCAATGCAGAGAAATGGGAACAAAAAAAATTAGGACAAAAAAATGAAGTCTTTTTAATTGAATAAGGCATATCAAATATGGCATATTTAGAAAGAGTTACCCTTTTCTCCTTTCCTTTTCTTCTACAAATTTCACAACCAAAAATAAATAAATAAATGAATCATAAAAGTTAACATGAGTTAGGATATCTTGCTCTACAGTTTTTAGGGTTCGTCTTCCATGTTTTCTCTACAAGGGTGAGATAAGATGAAGGAATGTATCTTCTGTGCAAGGAATTGTAAGACCACCCATAGGATGGTTGAATCCGAATTCTTCCTCAGCCTCACTTAGCAAGTCCTTGAACCAAGTCTGGTTCAAGTAAAATATAGACACCATGAATCGCTTGGTCTCTTGCTGACCAACATAGATCACGAAATAGCCTTTTGGAACATCACCCTTGGTTGGCCATGCATGGCCAATAGGCCTGATGTATCGGCGGAGAACTTGAAAAGGGTGGTGCAGTCTGATCCCCATAAGTCTTTGAAAGGAAAGGATGCTTTGAAGCTTGAGGAATATACTGCTTGCTGCTGGTTGTATAGATTTGAGAAGAGTGTGTGACTTCATATAGAGTTTCCAAAATGGTGCAGTAGTGACACACGTAAAGTGGTCCTGTTTTCCTCACACAGCCAAGGAAGTGTGCTGTGGTCCTTTGTCTCCTAGTCAAATATGTAGCAATGTTGACTCATGGAAGACCAAAATTACCCAAATTTTGCAAACAAAGTTTGAGAGGTCAAAACGATAGCACAGTGTTGTCTAAGCATATAAGAATTTTAGGTGATGGAATGCAATGCTTGAGTTCTCTATATTCAAGATCTTCTACACTGACATCCCAAAGGGTGAGATAATTGTCCGATTTAATCTAGAAGGCCTCAGTATGTTAGGAGTATATATGGGAAAAAAATGACTCTTAACACTGACCGATGTGGAACTCAACTTGAGTATATGCGCTGATCATTTAATCTGACATATTATTTTTTTAATAAATTATTGTTATTTAATAATTATGTTGTAACTAATTAAATTCAATTTAAATCGGATTGGACCCTTTAAGAAAGAAAGATTTTTCAGCATTTGTTTTTGTCATATACAAGATTTGAATTGAATATCTTATTTAAAGAGTATTACGGTTAATGAACCAATTAAGTATTTGTTTCAATTTAAAATATTATACTTACGTATAAAAAACAAGTAAAGATTCTAAATAAGTTAGCTATTTAAACAATATCCAATATCCAAATCTTGATACCTATGTGGAGAGGATTTTGGACTTACAAAATGTTTGCCCACTGCTCATGCCTATTACATATGATTAATGAGCTATTATAGGAATAAAAAATTAAAGTTTATGTAGCCATGAAAATTCTATTCCACAAAAAATTAATAATAATAAATACAAATAACAGTGCTCAATGCTCTCTATTTGATTTTGAGGGAAAGAAAAATATATTAGGACTGAAATATCTCACTCAAAACACCTACTAAAAGGGTTATGCAGTACAATTAAATCAAATAAGCCCTCATATGGAATAAATATTTAGTAAAACCACCCATATAATTCTGTGTTCATGAGCTAAAATCACCTTGATTTGTTTCAAATAACAATGTGTTCACGAGCAAGATTGATGCTAGCACCAACACTACCTAAATTCATGAATATGGTCTATTCGACCCTATAATCAATTAAAATAAAAAATTACCTATACCAACATTTAGTTGGTTCAGTGACTGGATATTAATATCTTTCTCGAATTGAGTCTTATGTACGGAGAAAACATATATTGACAGAGTTTTGTCAATTAAGAGACTAATATGGATCAAATCGAATTTAGCAAAATTTAATGTAATTATCGGATCTTGGGGGTTTATCAAAAAAAAAAAAAAAAAACCAAAAACTACGTATGAGAATTTTAAATAATTTTATGGTTTCAAATTATTTTAAATAATTTTAAATTATTATTTCTACCTCATAATTGGTTAAACGGATGCTACATCACTCTAGTTTCAACGTAGAGAGTTTCTCATGGCTGATCGAGATGAAGCAATTATTTCCCTTTCTATAGGGGTTGGGACAAAGGTAGAGGTAAAGCAAGAAATATTATGCAACAAGCCATTACTGAAACTCAAAAGAGCAACCAGAAAAAAAGAATGAATTAAAAAAAATAATTTTCTTATATTTGTATATAAGTTTCTTCTTTGTTCTTATAGTTTGCACGATCGATATAAAAAAAAGCTAAAAAGTTATTGTATAGATGTTTGAGATTAAATGATCAAAAACCAAACTTTTATTTATAAAATATGATATTTGGTTTAAATTATGTCAAAATCTAAAAAGCGTAATAAACAATGATATACTAATTATGAGAAGTAGAAATTTATTTTTTTGAGACATTATGTAATTTTTTTTTTTTTTTTTATAAATTCTATCCTTAAAATATTGTTACATGTTAACATGGTTTATTGTTCTTTCCTCGGATTCACTAATGTTGAAAACTAGAAATGAGAGCAAGGATTACATGCATGCATGCATGCATGGATACATACATACATACACTACAATAAAAATGGGTATCAGTGATCCGTCACTGATACTCAAATTTCTGTGGCTGAAAGTATTAGCGACGGAAAAGTAGTGACGAAAAATTTCGTCGTTGAAAGTTATCACACTAATTTAGCAACGGAAATTTTCTGTCGCTAAATCCGTCGCTAATTTAATTTTACAATTTTTTAAATTATTCCTAATTACCGATGGATTAGGTAGAATCGCAGCCCTTAATTGATTCATATCGAAAGTGGGGGAGAAGTATAAACCTTTTTACGATATCTTAAAGAAGTCTTAGAGGTTCGCATGGACGTCTAAATGTCAGACCGCATTCAAAAGGCTTAAAAAGTATCTTATGTCGCCTCCATTCCTCTCCTGACCAATCCTTGATGAGAAACTCTATCTCTACCTCTCTGTTTCTGACCAAGCGCTTTGTTCTGTCCTTGTGAGATAGGAATTCACCATATAGAAACCGGTGTACTATGTTAGTCATATACTCCGCGAGTCTGAGGTCAATTATCAACCCATCGAGAAGATAGTCTTCGCCTTGATTATCACTATTAGAGGCCTCCGACCCTACTTCCAAACCCACACCATCGTGGTGCTAACCAACCAGCTCATGAAACAGATCTTTTAGAAGGACACTTTGGGTCGACTCATCAAGTAGAGTATCGAACTAGGTGAGTTTGATAATGAATACCAACTGAGACTAGCTATTAAAGGCTAAACCCTCGCTAACATCATTTTTGAGATCACATTCCCAACGCCCACTGAACAAGTCCCTGCTGATGACCAAGAGGAACACGTACAACTTGAATAAACTCTCCATGTGGACGGGTCATCTAATTCTTCAAGAAGCAGAGCCAGACTCATCCTAGTAGAGTCAGATAATTTCAAAACTGAATACGCGCTTCATTTTGACTTTTGGACAACTAACAACAAAGCTGAATATGAAACCCTTCTAATCGAGTTGCGGATTGCAGCATCATTAGGGGTCCAAAACATATGATCCTTTACTGATAGCCAGCTGATCGTCAAACAAATCAAGGGAGTCTATGAGACCAAAGAGTTGACGATGGCGAAGTATCTATCCCAAGCCATGGATAAGTTCAACGAGGTGGATATATAATAGATCCCTCGCTGTAAGAATGCATGAGCCGATACGCTCTTGAAGTTAGCAAGCTCTAACTTAGTTGTGACTAGCCGCACCATTTACACAAAGAGTTTACCGTACCCCAGCACCGAAGAAACCGAACAAATCTTGTCGACAAACAGATCACCAAGTTGAAAAGACCCCATCGAAGCCTATCTAAAGCATAAGCAACTACCAAGCTCACCCTCTGAAGCTGCCAAGTTGAGGTGCAAGGCGGCCCATTATGCTATTATTAATGATGACCTCCACAGGAAGTCCAATACATATCTGTATCTGAAGTGCCTAACACTCGAGGAAGGAAACTATGTGCTCAGAAAAATTCATGAAGAGATATGCAGTAGTCACTTAGGTGCTCGAAACTTGATGGATAAAGCTCTCTGACAAGGGTACTACTGGCTTACCATGAAAGCTAATGCAGACGACTACATCAAAAGGTATGATAAGTGCCAACGCTTATCGTCGGTACCACGCCAACCTTCCACCGAGCTTAACCCGATAGCCAGCCTGTAGCTGTTCACTTAATGAGGAATGGACATCCTAGGACCGTTCCCTCTAGCTACAGACAGCAAAAGTTCTTAGTCATAACCATCAAGTACTTCACCAAGTATGTGAAAGCCGAGCCATTGGCCTAGATCATCACCGGCAAGAAGTAACATTTTGTATGGACGTCCATCATCACCCGGTACAGCGTGCCCTACGTATTAATTAATGACAATGGCAAACAATTTAACAACAAAAGCTTTCGAGACTTTTGTAGCAAACGAGAGATCCAACATCGTTTCACGTCTATCACTTACCCGTAAACCAACGGCCTTGCAAAGGTAACCAATCGAATGATCTTACAAGGGTTAAAAGCCATGCTAGATAAAGTTAAAGGTCATTGGGTAGAGGAACCCTATAGCATTCTCTGGGTCTATCGAACAATGCCCTGAAGGGCAATAAGGAAAACACCGTTTAGCCTAATATATGATTGCGAAGCAGTGATACCGGTCAAGATTGGCATCCATTCATTATGAGTGGACCATTAGAAAGAGAGACAAAATAAATCTACACTACATGAATGACTAAACTTGCTTCCCGAGCTTAGGGAAACCATATATGTCCGAATGGCCACTTATCAATAACAAATAGCGAGATACTACAATAGGTGGGTCAGGACTAGAATATTTAAGATGAGTGACCTAGTGTTCAAGAAGGTGGAAGCCACTAGTCAACCCCAACTAGGGGACAAACTCGCACCCAACTGGGAAGGTCCTTACAGGATACGCTCAGAAGTCCGTTCCGACACGTATCGCCTCAATCACCTAAATGACTTGAATATACCTAGGACCTAAAACTCTGAGAACTTGCGCATCTATTATCAATGAGGAATGACACTCTCCCAGAGGAAGAGGAACACACCAGCTCCATGTAGTCCAACGATCAGGCAAGACTTCTATGGCCCTTACCTTGTCGTGCTACCCTACTTGCCGACCGGTGCACTTCTGTGCTAATGTTTTACTGAGTATGCTGTTAGAGAATTATCTCTCTGAACAGGCAAATATCACCTAGTTCTCCCAAATGAAGTCCATCGATAGGGATCTATCTCCCCAAATAGGCAAATATTGCCTAGTTCCCCGAACGAAGTCCATCGATAAAGATCTATCTCCTCGAATAGGCAAATGTTGTCCGGTCCTCTCGAAGGGAGTCTGTTGTTAAGGTCCTCTTGGACGTATCTCCTAAATAAGCAAGCGTGGCTTATTCTCTTAGGCAACTCTTGGTTATAAGGAGGATAACAAGTGCAAGATCAGTTGTACCCCACGCCTAGCGACTAAGTAAGCTTACCAACTCAGGGGTCTCCTGTTGGTCAAATCCAATCGGACAAGCCACCCACTCAGTGGTTCAATGTTTGTCATACATATCGATAGGCTACTAATGGATAAGATGATCATTCAAGAGGAAGATTGACAAGTGAGTAATAGAAATTTCTCTTTTACTTCAATGTGACGAATACGTATCAGAGTAAATAGTTGAATACAATATAATATTTACAAGTCTATAAGTCAGACCAAGCTACAACAAAAAATATACATGTGAGTCCCACAGTGGAAAGCCAACTGGAAGCAAACTGAGAACCAGATGAAGTACCACGATCCACCAGCATCACAACATCAGAACAAGAAGACCATAAAAAAAATTAAGAAGCTGGAAAGGACTTTGTAGGAGGTGGGAGATGAACAAAAAAGAGATAGAAAGATACATCAATTGCACCTCTTCCTCCGTTCAACCTTCTCCTGTAATACCGAGAAAAAAAAAAAAGAAAAGAAAGAGAAAAGTTCAAAAGAAGGGAGAAAAAAAATAAAACAACGCAACCGCACTTAGTCTCCCCCCACTCACACCTATACTCACTCATTCTCCTTTCTCTCCTTATCTCTCTCCCCTTATTCACAACTTCACAAACCCATAACACCTAGGGTTTGCATTCACTGTCAACCATACCTTCCGTCATCGGATAACACTATAATTGCCGACGAACTTGCTTTCAATCTATCTCTCCCTCTCTTTTCACTCTCTCTCTCTCTCTTCCCCTTTTCACCTCAAATTAGGCCATTCTTCTTCAAGATTCATGGACAAATATTAATGGATCTCACTCTTCAGGGCCACCCACTCTAATCCACCATCAACACCATCATTTTCAGCCCCTAAGCATCCTAAATATGTCCTTAGAACCCTATGACTGTGGCTATAGAGAAAACCTATTTTCCTTGGCCAAAATTGCAATCTCTCTTCAATTGGTCTAGGGTTTGGTGGTGATTTGGTTTGGAGGCAAAATTGGTGACGAAAAATGAGGTAATCTTCTCATCTTAACTTGGGTTTACTTTCCTATTCCATGAATTTGAAGATTTTGTTGAAATTTGATAAAATGGATTTGAGGGTTTAGATTTAGAGTTTATAAAATGTTGAGATTTGGACAATGGATGAATGAAAAATTGTATAACTAAGTAAAATATGATGTTTCTAATTATCAACTACTTGGATTTGTCTAGCAGTGAATTGTGGACTTAGTTCAACTTTTGATTTTTAGTCCTGTAAGAGGAAATGTTTTAATTGGACCTATGTTGGTTGCAATTTGAGTGATAGCCCGTACTTAATTTTTGAAATGACGAACTGGTTAGACATCCTAAAGTCCTGGTGCACTGGTACACTATTTTAATAAATTTTAACACATTTCAAAAATTTGTGAGGTGAGGATATCTATCTCATCCTTTTTCTAAAAGAACTTGGCTTGGTGAATCGCTTGACAATTTTTTTTTTTTTTTTAGTGCAGGTTGTCTCTCTCTATTTCACAACTATTGCTTGATAAATATTTAGAGCTTATCTTTTTTTCTTTTTTTTTTTTACAAAGCCCTAATTTGCTTCTAAACTTTTTATTTGCAGATATAAATATGTTATCTTGTTAATAAGCTTGTGTCCTGCTAGTGGTTTATTATTTAATCTATTAATGCATCCACAACTATACGTCTCCTGGTAGAGGAACTAATATAGAATGTTGCATGTTGTCTCTATATATAATGAAAGGGGTGGGAATTTAAGAGTTATTTTGGAAAGCAATTACAAGTGGAATTGGTGTTCTATGTCTTAAGTTAAAACATTCAAAATTAAAGGAGGAATTGAATTTTGTTTGGTTTGGAATTGTGAGTGATCACTCTCCCAAGAGGTGAGTGAATGCATGTTTATAATTTGAAGTGGGAAAATGATTTATATTGATTTTATAAATATTTTTAAAACTGGTTTTTGAAATTTTTTATGATTGTGGAATGTCCAGAAAGGAAATTTGAATTGAAAAATGCATCCATGTGTTTGAAATGAAAATGATGTACCATGTTTATTTGTTTATGCTAAACATTATTGGGTTGAACTCATGAATTGAGAAGTTTGAACGGTTATTGGAACATTGTTCATATGTCGTAGTGATTGTGAAATGGTGTTTGTGCATGATAAATGACTATAGTCATTTCTTTTATGGAGTGACCCGACGGGGTAACGTGGTTAGACATTTATTTAGTTGAGGAGGTAGCCACGCTCGAGAGGTGCCTCCGAAACCCTCCATTCGAATTAGCCTGGTTGCATCCCAGGGGAAACCCAAACCAAAGCCAAGCATTGGGGTAATATTATAACTGATAAAAATGAAAATCTCTTGGCTATTTCACCACTAGTCAGGATCAAGTCTTTAGTGGAAAGATTTTGAGTATAAATTATACTCACCCCTCTCTATTCCATTTTTTACAGAGGAAGTTTAGTAAACATTCTTGATCGTTTTGAGCCGGATTTGAAAAGATCATTGTCAAAGACTTCCATTTTGGTATAGACTTTATACTATCTTTTGAGGTATTGTTAGTTAGACCTGAGGATGACATTTTTGTATAAAAACTTTTGGGAACTATTTAAACTTGTATTTTGTTTGGGTTTGACTTATTTTATTTTAACTTCATTGAGGATCCTTATTTTTCTCCTTTATGGTTTTCTTTTGGAAATTGTTGGTAATGGTTTTAACTTCAATCCCTTGATAGGATATTTTATTTTATTTTATTTTTTATGGATTGGATGGAACTGGAATGATCGGATTGGCCTATGGTTAGTTTGAAATTTTGAATGCCTTGAGCTGTCCCGGAATACAGGGTGGGATTTACATGTGTTTTAGGGTAGCATGACAATTGTTGTGTGTCAGAACCTGCGGGTCAGGGCATGACATCTCCAATCTGTTGATCTCTCTTATTGCCCGACCCGAAAGGGTGCCGAAGAAGTCTCTCCAACAACCTCGGCTACACTGATCGGTCTGACAATGATTCTGACCTTGAGAAGAGAGCTTTCATTCAGAATGAAGGTCCCTCTTTACCCAAAGTCAGAGCCCATGAACCCTGATGGAGTCCATCATGACGTGACAAAATCTCACATCGACAGCTCTAGATATGACAGAACCTCACATAGGTAGAAATTCTCTAAACCGCAAGGTGTTATGAATCGAAACCCATGCTCGCGACGTCCCTTGGAAACACTAACTCTCAATACGAAGAATCCACAGAATCGCTCTCAGAAGTACTCCGTATCATTGATACAATAGCATAATCCTCCATCCCCTATTTATAGTCGAAGACGCGTGATCTCCGCAATCTTGAGTAGACAAAACAATCCAATGAGAAACATACGCAATGAATAAGGCACTTTAATCTCTTCAACTTTCCATAAAGTATTTATTTTGGGATCACTTACTCAAAGGTTTAACGTATTTATACTCTCGTGACCCTCCAAGTAATAACTCTTGACTTACTCCTTACGCCTCTTCTACGAAGTGACATAAGGAGGAGGGGGTAAATAATGATTCATGGTCCGAATCACATTGGGCCCCCAAGTTAGTCCATTGCCCATCAATGGATCCTCTTAGTACTCGCCGATCACCTCTTTCTTTCTCGATAGCTAACTGCTCGGTACTCCAACTGCTCAGTCCCAAGGCCTCCTTGGTGCTGGGTGGTCGATATGCAATTTGCTAACGTAATATCTACTCTCCTTAAATCACTAGGAGAATCTCACATAAATGAAAAGAGACCTACAATCATAGCCAATAAGGAAAAAAATCTTCACAACGATTTGGATTTTCCAAACCAGATAGATTTTGCAATTTTTGAAAATTCTACGACATGATTTCCTGAAATTTTAGGACACTTTCATAAGGAAACTAAAGTTTTATCACCATATCTTCCCCCAACTCTTGCATCAGGAAACTATATAAGCTCCAATACGCCTACTGTCCATGTAAATTCTCTTGATCTACACGTTACATACAAGGCATATAGAGATTTTCTTTCTCAGTCTATTTCTCTCTTTTGAAAACCGCTTTCTAAGTTAATTATCAGAGTCTCTCTTATCGGAGCACTCTCCGACAGCGTTTTGTACATCCCTTCAATGAAGACTATCAGACGGTCAAGTAATCTCATCCGAGTTGACAAGTCAAACCCACCTCCAACAGATTCTAAACGCAAGGGATGAGAAATTGAATTAATATGGCATTTCTACATGATGCACAGACTGTATCTCAGATGTACAGTCGGTGTTTAAGCCAAAGGACATCCAACCTTACATATGGTTGGTTGATGTAAGATTATGATCATTTTGGAGACATTGAAGACGTCTGAAATAAATTTAGAACAAGTTAAGGTGGGGAAATGAGAAATATTTGGTTTCTAAGCCATGTTGATGATCTCTTTGTATAGAAACTATATTCAAGAAAAAGGTGGGGGTGGGGGGAAGCAAAGGAAACACAAAATTGAAAAAAAAAATAACAAATGAAATGAAAGCACAAGGAACTATTTACCCAAATCTAGACAAGTTTCCTGTATACAAACGGATAAAGAAGTTTCAAAACAGAAAGTGGCTGTTCCTTGATTCTGTTTCTCTCCTATTAGGACTTGCTTTTCTGATTTTAAGGTAAAATTAGTTTTGTATAGTTTTTTCCACGCTGATCTTCTTGGTCATGGATTGAAGACACTCTGCCCCCTAGGTTGGGGGGCTGACCGCCTGTTCATCTGATGCATGTTGCCAAAGTGATCGCTGGCATCACCGGGGCTGTCAGGGGTTCCAAGGCCGTCCATTTGGCCCATACCTGCATACTGCTGCACCACGAGCACTGACACAGTTACTGCAAAGTCTGACGATGCAAGCATATCACCAATAGCACCGAGCTCTGGACACTCACTCCACTCGGTAAGCCCAGCTGTTAGCGGAGAAATCATGCCTTGTCCTCTTCCAACTATGAAGAGGTCATGAATGTTGTCTATTGACCTTATTGCAGCCACCGTCTCCTCTGCATTGTTCACAACCTTCTCAACATAGACTACAGACTCGTCATTTGAGGTCCTAAATCTGAACTCCCTCAAGTACTCATCATCGATTTGCTTCTCTTTTTCAGTGTCTGTTTCAACTGTGAGAATTCTTGGATCATTGTTTCCAATACTAGTACTAGGCTCCATTGCAGGCTCAACCGCATGCTCTCCCGGAATGAAGCGCATCACTGTGAGGCTGATTTCTTGGTGCTCTGACATCCTCAAGGCATATGATAAAGCCTCTCTATCATCAGGTCCTCCAAAGAACAGCACGGCGATGTGGTGAGACATTTGGCTGGCAGATACACGCGCAGCAGCGCTTAAACCCTTGTCAACTAGGATACCAACCGAGCAAGGTGCATTAGCAAGCACATTCTGGTTCACCATTCTGAATTGAGGGTTTGTCGCTTCCATGCCACCATCCACTGTTTGCTGTTTGTGGAAAGGAACGATGATGAATGCCACACGCTTGTCCTCTGCCAAGTTACAGATATCCTCATGCATTGTTGAGTAAGGAGAAATGGCTGTCAAAGGCTGAATGGAGACACAGTTCGCATGCTGCTCATAGTTTTCCAAGGCATTGATGATGTGGTCTGACTGAGCTTGTGTGCGGTTGACTGCTGGTTTGCCTGATTTTCGTGTGTTGTGGACAATGAGCATTGCAGATGCACGGCCTGTGAGCTCGACAAGGTGGAGAGTGTACACACATATAGGAGACTTTTTTGTTGGGTTTGAGGCTTCGAGGAGATTGATGATTGTTGGGACATTTCTAGGAGTATGTATGCAGGCCAGCATTCTCAACTCACCATCCAGTTTCCCCTTTTGAATTGTTCTTCTCTTGTAAGGCACAAATTTTCTTGCTGGCTTGTAGATTGCTGTCACTGTTGGGGTGATTATAGCAGTCATGACCACAGCTACTATAACCATTATTGCAAACGATTCATCATCCAAGACCTGCAATTTTTTTTCTCCCTCAGCATTCTATTTTAGCAAATATTGTTTGACAAAAATTAAATGAGGTTATAGTATGGGACTATGAGGCACAGAAAAAAGACATTGAAAAGTTTTAAGAACTTCACACTAGATAATGTTGTATAGAGTCACGTCTAAGAACTGAATATGACATGGACAGTGATCTGTAGAATTGTGAGTGCAAGATAGGTATGTGATAAGAGTACCTTTTGGTCCTTGCCAACATTTAGAACAATCATTTCAACCAAGCCCTTAGTGTTCATGAGTAAACCAAGAGTGGCACCTTCAATCATAGGCATCCTGTAAAAGAAGGCAACAAGGAGAGTTCCACAAATCTTCCCAGCACAACCAAGAACAATAACAACAAACAGAATTGCCCAAGTTCCTCCTCCAGTTACCGCACCAATATTAGTCTTAAGTCCACTAATGGCGAAGAAGAGAGGAAGCAAAAGCCCTGACACAAAGTCCTCAAGCTTTTCGATGAGAGTTGCTCCTAGAGGACCATTTGGAATGACAAGACCAAATACAAATGCACCAAACACCGAATGAGTCCCAATTGCATCTGTTATAAACCCTGAAATCATAACCCCGGTGAGAATCAAACATATGCTGAACTCACTGAAGTTTTCTCCTTCTGGGGTTCGTCTAATTAGCCAATTGATACCAGGACGGACAATAAAGAGACAGAAAAGAACAAAGAGTACACTCGAGAGGATGACCCAGAGAGAAGCCAAAGAAGAGGCATGATTCTCAGCCAAGGCAATGGCTAGAGCAAGAAGAGCCCAAGCACAGATGTCATTAATCAGAGCAGCTGACATGGCAATCCTACCAAGCTCGGTGTTGAGGAGCTTGAGCTCCGCTAGGATTCGAGCAAGCACCGGAAACGCAGTGATGGAAAGTGCCACGCCTAGGAAGAGGAGGAATGTGCCTTGCTCCATTGCACTGCCATTATGGCGGAGGAGGAAAGAAAAGGAGCAACCTACAAGGAATGGCAGGACCATGCCACCAATGGCAACAGCCATAGATTTTCTCCCAGTTCGCCATATCACTGATACGTCCATTTCGACACCGACAAGGAAAAGAAAGTATAGGAGTCCCACGTTTGCCATTGTTTCTAGAACCATCACACTTCTCAGGGGGAAAATTTCTGCTGCAAATGCGTGTATTTTTCCAAGAACCGATGGACCCAGTATAATTCCTCCCTGTAAACCAATCAAACATATTACAATCTCCACAAAATGCAAATTGCTAGTTGCACATGAACCCTGTTGGCCATTTGATACACAAAAAAGGATATTACATAGAGGAAGAACTTACAAGGATTTCAGAGATGACGCGAGGTTGGCGAAGAGGCTTAAGGATGAAAACAAGAAGGCGAGTGGTGACAACGATGAGCGTTAACTGCAAAATGAAGAGAGGGAGTGAATACTTCAAAGGGTTGTCTCCTTGCCATACCCCATTTGTTGTTATCATAGCCGGGGAATAACACACAACCGTATTCTCTGATCTGTTTACAGAAATTATCGGATCCCCCGCTGCCATTCTATCAAATTGTATTTCTACAAAACTTTGTTTCAAAATTCATCCAGAATCTGAATCGAGATTTTAACAACTATGTTTGTGACAACGTAAACACCGCAGCCACCACCACCATGAACTACTGGTATATAACTTGGCTTAGACAACCTTTTTTCCTCCTATGTATGACTAGTTGATGAACCACTATCACAAAAAAAATGATGCAAGATTGCCGATGAATTCGTGCATGGTATCCAAATACTAGGAACTAGGTCAAATTTCTTGTGTAGAGAGGATAGAGAGAGAGAGAGAGAGAGGGAGAATTTGAGGAAGGACTTGTGGAGAGAGGCGAGGGAGAGGGGGAATGTTAGTTTAGGTGGTAGAGCGCCCCATATGGAGGTAACTCATTTGTCTGGTATTCAGTTAAAACAGAGAAAGTCTATTTTAAGAAAGTGGTAAGACAAACATGTCACACAAATGTTAACTAACTTATTATTTCAACAGACTTAAGATGTTAAACCCAGTCGTTACATGTCTAAATCTCTTCTGTCTTTACCAGTAACCTGTTGCTCTCTCTCTCTCTCTCTCTCTCTCTCTCAACTGAAAAACCCAGCTACTTCATAAAACCATACATTAAAATTTTACATATTAGAGTTTTTTATAGGTAAATATGCACGCAGATCAACAAAAATACCATTTGTCGGGCAATTTAGTGAAGGGAAGAAGTCATTGTCTCACAAGTCACAGTCTGGTTCTAATTTTTTGAAGATTGCCTAGACTTGATATTAGGAAACAAAAATGGCAGCCAAATTAAAAAAAAAAAAAAAAGAGAGAGACACACACACATTAATACCGTATACGTAAATAAACTCATAATATAATATAATGTAAAACATCAACAATATTTAATTGGTCTAGTAGTTAGTACCGATTTTTATTAATAAGATCTCAATTTCAAATTTTGTATATAGAAAAAATAAAAAGAGAATTTTACTGGATTTAATGTAATTAATTTATATCAAAAAATTAAAAATATTATATATATATATATATATATCTATATATTTGTCGAATTTCATCTCGAGATTAAAATCATAGGTAATAATGACCATTTTAATATTTTTTATTCTATTAAAAAGGCATATTTTTATTTAAAAATAAATTATTAGTAACTAAAATAACGTAATTTCAATTGAATCCATTTACCCTGGCTAATAGGGTCGGATTCAACTCACAGCCTAAGCTAACCAAGCTTTTTTTTCCCCTTTGCTTTCTTTTTGTTTTTCTAGACAAAAAAAAGAGAGAAATTATCCAAAACTTTTAAAAAGAAATTTACGGGATTGGGGAGAGGTTTGTTATCAGATTGTTTTCTTAGAGACCTTTGCTCCTTCCTTTAAAGCAATGTTGAATGGTTTGCAGAATGTTTGTGAACCGAGAAAGGGACTAAAGAAATATCTTAAATAAATAATTTAATGATCATATTTTCTTTCTCAATTACAAAATTCAATTTTCAAAAGGGCCAAAGAAATGCACTGGCCCATCATGGACCAAATAACCAAAATAATCCGGTTGGACTCCTCTGGCCCATTTTAACAATCCTCGTTCCTCAAAACCGAGCACTAAGGTTTTTCATAATTCCCAGTCAGTCATCTTCCCCAAACATAAAAGGCTCAAACCTCAATTTCTCAAGAAAAAAAAAACAAAAACAAAAACAAAACAAAAACAAAACGAAACGAAACGAAAAACACAACCACCAACGGAAACCCTTAAATGTCTATCAGGGTCAATCTTATTTCCTTCAAATTCATCCCAAAAAAACCCAAAATCTCCATACTACCCCTACCCATCAACACTTTCTTCTCTCCCAACCCCAGAAAAACCCAGAAAATTGAATGCAGAAAAAGGGTCACGGATGCAGAGCTAGCATCATATTTGGCATCAGAAGTGAAAAAAAATAAATACCCACATAGAGGAAAGACAGGAGGCGATGAAGAAAAGCAGAGAAATGTTGTTTTCCGAGCTGTGTAATTACCTAAGTTTGAGAGATAATGAAGTGAAGGAGTGGAGAAAATTGGGGGAAAAGGAGAAGTTGGTTTTGGTTAGAGGGTTTGTTTCTGTTTGGGGTTTGCAGTTTCATCCTTGTCTGTTGAGTCTGTCAAGGAATTGGTGGATCAACATTAAATTGAAGAGAAATCATTCAAATAAGTAAGAGACTTGAGAGTTGAAATGTATTTGTTATTGTTTAATTGTTTATTAGTGGCTTCATTTTGTGCTTTGGAGCAATTTCTTTAAAACAATTTTAAGGGTTTCAGTATTTTCAGTAGATGAATATGTATAGCAGCATGAATTAGAATAAAGTGAAAATGTACAGTTCGCTTTTGTTTGATGCTTCATATGGTGCCTTGGATTGTTATTCAAATCCTAGAATTTGTCAGAAAATTTTAAAGAAAATAATAAATGTATAATTTTTCAGGTGCAATTTCTTTGGTCTTTTTTTCCCCCTTTGTATATGTTTGAACTTAAGAGCTGATAGACTTGGCAATTACAGTTTCCATTTACTGGTGTGTCGTGTTGTTGTTATGATATATATTCATCTTCTTGCTGTATTTGGAAATTTGTAACGAGACTAGAGGACTCGAGCAAGGGGAGAGAAATCTGACAGACCTGTTTCCCTTCCTTTGTCATTTCTACCATTTCATTGTATGAATGTCACATGTTTGATACGACCTTGGAAGGCTAGCAATTCATTTTTCGGATTCACTTCTTATGATTGAAACTCGCTTTGAGCTTCAAAAATCATTTATCATGTCCTTTAATGAATGTCATTTTTTTACATAGTTACAGACTGATGTGCACAATTATCAACATCTGAGCGTCTTCACTCTATCATTTTCCACGGGCATGCCCACACACACACACACACACACACACTGATAGCATGTTTGATATCAGAAATAAAGTCGCCTGCATTCTTCAGCTATAGTTCAATCTGGACATACGGGACATTTTAGGAGCTGTTTGGGGTACTCTGGCAATGAAATGATCGAACATTTGCAGAAGACATGTTCACAGGTCAACCGCATCGGTGGATCATCTTCTGTTGCTACAACAGAAAGCAGAGGACAGATAAACAGAGACTGGATAATTAGTTCTTCTAAGTTGACAGGTACGGATTCATCTTATGCTGATGATCCATTCTCGGATGCTGACTCTTCCTGCGCCTATATTTTTCATTCCCAACACTCAAACTTGAAATCTTGAAATCTTGAAATCTTGATTAAGGAAGTCTAGTGCTATGCCACTAGACCCACAAAATGTTGATAGAAGACAGAAGGTATCCAGACTTTAGACTCCTGATTACCGGATGTCCCCAAAGGGACACTCATTATTATTTCACAAGTAAAGCTCTGTCTAAGATCAAACAAGTAAAGCTCTGTCCATCCAATTCTCTCAAAATAAAATGGCCAAATCAGGGCCACCGGACTTATTTAATAGGAAGGTCCCATTATGGGTTGGGCTGGAGTAAGTACAATGCCCATAGAAGTCTAAAATGATGTACCATGAAGCTTTACCTTTGTCACATATATAGTAACACATGTTACATTACATATTTCCCATGTGTACCTCTTCAAAATTCTCTGCATTGACCATTAAGCAACATTCAGGTGGTACTTCAACTTCAACAATATTCCTTAAAGTTTGTAAGGTCGTTCCAAAGATGAAGGCAAAAATGGAGAAGCAACCCAGTTCCACAAGATTTTACTCACAAAAAAGGGAAAAAAAAATGAATCTACTCATTGAACTTAAAAAAGAACAAGGTATGAATGTAAACAATCTTGGCTAACTGCTGATTCTAAGGAACCCATGTTGAAGAGACTGAATGCCAAAAAAAATGAATCTACGCATTGAACTTAAAAAGAACAAGAGATGAATGTAAACAATCTTAGCTAACTGCTTATTTTAAGGACCCCATGTCTAAGAGATTGAAGACCATAGAGCATTTTCAATTTGGAAGAAAGAACCATCTAAAATGGGTCACTTGATGAGACAGATAACACTCACCTCTATAATATAAAATAACTTCCAAAATCTATCACTTTTGACTCAAATATAGCCGCTATAAGTCATCCTCAGATCAAAAACTTATTTCAGGTTAGCTGGAGTGAGAGACACACCTCTGTGAACCATATACCAGAATGTCTTTGAGAAGCTTATTTTTGGTTTTGAGATTGTTCCATTTTGGTTCGAATCTTTTGTTCCAACAAAGACATATCTGTTTCAAGCCCAAAAACCCTATTAAGAGCATGCATGTTCTCTATTATTTCGTCCAGACTCCGACTCTTGTTCCCATTCCCATCACACCTTAAGTGCTGCATTGGACCGTGCAGCAACTTGTTCACTATCCCCATACTAAGATCGTAAATTGCTCCCTTTTTTTTCTTTGGCAAATCTTCTCCCATTTTCGACAGGCACTTGTCCATTTCAGCCGCCCTGATTCTCTCTGCATAAGCTCTAAGTTTCTTGATAGTGGGAACAGTCTCAAGTGAATCCTTCCAAGCTTCAAATTGTTTCAACTCCTCAAGGATGATAGATTGTGCTTCCATTGCCTTTTGCAGCCTTTCTTCTTTATTAGCTTCCACAACTTCCTTGAGATCATCCACATTGTACACCCATGCAGTCTCAAGCTCGGACACACAGGTCCCAACATTTCTTGGCACAGAGATATCAATAAAAAGCCTCCATCCAATTTTTTTATCCGCTGGAGGGAGTACCTCAACATTCTTTTTTAAGAACAATGGGTTTTCAGATGCGGTGCTGGTGAAAATCACATCAGCTTCCGCAGCACATTTATGCATATCTGAGAGTGGTTTGTAGATTATTTCAATGTCCTTAAGCTCCTCCCGAATAGCAGAAACTTTTTCCTCACTTCTGTTGACAACCACCATATTTTTACACCCTTTTGCGAGCAAATGTTTAATAACTAGCTTCCCCATTTTTCCTGCTCCAACAACCAAAACTCTTAGATCAGCAAATGAAGGTTCAGGAAGCTTCATGAGAGCAAGCTCCACAGCAGCCGAGCTGACGGAAATTGCGCCAGAAGAAATATCTGTCTCAGTTCTAACCCGTTTACCAACAGAGATTGCATGTTTAAACAGTCCGCTGATCTTCCTATCAAAGCCACTGACTCCTTGTCCAACTCTCACCACTTGTTTTACCTGAGCAAGGATTTGCCCTTCCCCTAAAACTAGAGAATCAAGCCCTGCAGATACTTCAAATAGATGATGTGTGGCATCCTTATTGTATAAAATAAAGCGGTGCTGACAAAGCTCAGAAACAGGTATACCACTCCTCTACAAATACAAAGAACTACTGTCAACGTTTAAACAAGAGCAGGACAAGGTTTATCACCTACCATGTAAAGACAGAAATTGGTTCAAGTCATACGGTGGGCCTTGCAAGGAAAAATATTGAGGAAGAAAACCAATTAGTCATAAGTTATTTCACCCGTATAGTCAATGGGACAGCTTAAACTTGGGCTGTGGAAAAAGTCAAAACATCAAATATTTGTCTTCCAGAACCCAATCATGACTTCCACTTTTCTAAGACTTATTCACAAATTATAAAATGAAGACAAACTTCCAAGTTCCATTTTTATAATTTACCATTTGTCATTTCCAATATACTATCAAAGTTGTTCATAACTGTCTTCTATGCATTGGCAGTAAGTTGCCACAAAAATACCCTTTCAATATGCATTTAGCTACACCAGTAAAGAAGGCAAGCCCACATCGGTCAGGGGTTGGGTGTTTTATACACTTACGGGTATTCTTTTAGGCAGAAGACAGAAGGTTGCTTTCCCATCCAACAAAAAGTCGTATGTGAGAGAGAGATCAGTATGTACCTTTGACATCCAATCAGTGACTTCTCTAACACCACGATGCTGAGAAAGAGCAACAACATATATCTCTGTTCTATTACATGTACTAAGAACAGCAGCTTCTTCAATATGGTTCAAAGTACATAGCTCAACTATGGCTTGAGGCCACTGTGCTTCAGGAATTGCAAGTTTCTCCCGCATCTCAACTGGTGCTGTATGTACACTAAGGCCTATAACCACAATACTACTTTTTTCCCTTGTATATCCTGAGAGAAAGCAAATGGAATTTTCAGAAGGTCAGCAACTTGTAAACAAGAAGTTCAAATGAAGCTAAATTTGAACTATTCCACCACATGCCAAGCGAGAAAAGTCACAACCTAGAGAATAGTTATTATTCCACCACAGCCAGAAACCAAAAATAATTTATTGCCATAGAGCTAAATTTTCAAATAAAATGACAGTTTTCCAAGAAGTTCAAGAATGGAGCGATCAAGAGAAATTCGATTTTCAAAGAAGTGGCTAAATCATCATACTGAAAACCTTCATTATTGTGTTCACTTCAATTAAATGTTAGAAGTGGCCATAACTATCTTGTGCTACCTTAATATGTATCACCATTTATATCTATGCCATCAGAAAACATAACTAAAATCTTCACCAGAGTAGAATTTAAGCCAATCTTAATCTTCATCAGAGTAGAATTTGAGCCAATCTCATTCTCAGAGATGAAGCACATATCATATTCTTTAATTGTGACAAAAATGGAAACAAGATACTTATCCATATCGACAATGGTCATGGATGCATACTTATTCAAAAGAAAAAGCTGTCAGCGTCACACTTCCACAACCTATCCACAAAACTTTTAACTTCTAAACAACCATTTGTTATGCAGCAGATCACACAATAAAGAGAAATGTAGATTCCATACCTAACATGTTAGTGGGTTTTCTTTCCCCTCTCTAGCTAGGCCAAACAGGACAGTTGTTAATGACAACAATTTTGCATCTCATCGCATAAGACAAAACAAAAACTAACAAGATAAAAAAAATAAAAATATATGAAAATTGCATGAAACAGTTTTTGTTTACAAGATAGACCAACAGCGTAAAGATTCAGAATATATGCTCTTTAACACCCCCTTTTTCCTTTTGTTTTAAAGAAACTTTAACTTATAATTCCAGTTATTTGTGCCATAAATTTTATCAATTTCTAATTATTAATTCTTTGCCTCAGTTTTTTTTTTTTTTTTGGTTGTTCAGCATCTACAGAATGGAATCAACTAATTTCTCACTTCTTTTAATCACTCAAAAGTGCTAATAAATACCGAAATGCATTGTCCAAGATACAATTTTCCTAGAGCAGTGACCACACTACTTAATAACAATAACCATAGTCATCTAAAATAAGGTTCGATTAACATCAAAAGTAAGATCACACGTCATTTAAGGAGCTTGATCACCGAATTCCAATGATCCCATTCCATTTTTCTTCTAAAGTTATATCATGCAGCCAATCCTTGAAATAAAAAACATATACACTAAATAACTAAAATTTTTTTCCTTTTTCTTCTAAGTTTTGTATCACAGAATAAAGCCTAAAAACAACTTGCAATATCAAGCTCATGTAGCTTGGTTACAATAACAAAAGTAAGCTATTACAATTAAAACACAAAGAAAGTCTCCAAAACATTAATGATCACCCAAAAAAAATACCATCACAACAACAAAAAGTCAACACAAAAACATAAATTCATGAAGGAAATGACAAAATTACATTAAAAAAAATGCCAAAACAATACGAACTTTCAAAAGAAGAGGCCCGGAGCTGTTCAAGAGCTAAAACCCTGGGTTCTATGGACGCATATATCAGATCGTTTGACCCAATTTCCCGTCTGAGTCTACCACCATCTTCACGAGTTCCCGATATTCCTCCTATTCAACCTTAAGCACTAGAAGTCTACTACAAAGTTTCTGAAACCCCAGTTTTAAAATCTTCGAAATTTTGTATCATAGGGCCATTTCCAGAAAAGAAAATTAATAATTTTTTCCAATTACCCCTGAATTTTGTATAATAAATAAGTCCATTATTGGAATTTACACCAGCATATCTGCTACAACTAAGATCCAAACTTCCACTCATAACCCTATTATATCAAAATTCAGATATCATTCCAACACATTAATGATCACATAGAAAATATATGTGTGTGTATATCATTCACACAACAAAGTACAACACAAAAACACAAACCGACCATGGTAATAACAAAATTAATACAATAATTTATTATAGAAAAGGAAAGAGAAGGGGAAAAAAACCCACTTTCAAATGTAGAAGCCTTGAGCTGTTCAAGAGCGGAAACCCCAGGTTCAATAGCTGCATCAATCTTAATTTGACCCCTTGACCCAATTTCACATCTGGGTCTGACCCATACTGATGAATTTCCAAAAACCCTTCTATTAAATCTTAAGGGTTTGTAAAGAATTCGAGTTTGAATTTGAGAATAAGAAGAAGATGATAATGATAACGATGAAGAACAAGGGAGGTCAGAAAAAGAGGATATGAAATTACTCGCTGCTGCCATTGAGAGAAAAAGTGATCAAACAATAGCAGCAGCGAGCTTGATTGGGCTTATAAAAATCCTAAATGATTGAATTCAAAAGCAGGTGGAGAAAGTTGAGATTTTGAAGAGAGAGAGGGGGGTTTTGGTTTGGTTTCCGGTGGAATGGAAAGGAAGAACAGGTTCAAAGGTTAGGTGGCATAATGGATTTGTGTTTTTCTGACCATGGAGGATGGGACCGGAGGTGGGCACACGTTTTTGTATTTGTTCCTCACGCCCGTGAGGTATTCAATTCCAACTCGTATCGAGCAGAAGGAAACCACACCCTCCGACTTCCCAAATTTTTTTATCTTACTATTATTTTAATGTTGCTAATTTTTTCCTTTTTTGTCAATATTAATTTTTTATCATAAAAACTTTAGAGGAAGTTGATCAAATTTAGTTAAAAAATAAATAAAAAGAATGTTTAGTTTAAATTATAAATAGATCAAACTAAGTCAAAAGTTGGTATCTTATTATTAATTTATTATTATAATTATTTTTAATTAAGAAAAATTAATATTATCCCTTTTTTTAAAATATCAAAATTACCATATCACGAGAATCTATTTTTTTAACATAAATTACTTTTTGATCATTCTAATAAATAAATTATTTTTTAGTACTTTTAATCAAATACTTAAATTATTTAAGAATATCTGTAATTTTGATAAATATTTAATTAATTATTTTCAAATTAACTTATAAGTTAAAAATTATTTATAAGTCAAAAACTAAAATTAAGTAAATCAAATATACTTTTAATATTTTATTTCGTTCAAAGAAATTAAAAATAGAAAATTATTAGACCTATCTATATTTTAAATTGCACAATATTTTCAATTCGAGTAAGCTTGAGGCGGCTTGAAATCTTTTTTAGGGTTGAGCTTGGTTTTATATTTTTCTTTAGAATTTCAATATATTCTAAAAATTTGTTAAATATAACATAATCCGATTTAAATTAATTCTTATTGATTTTTCTACCTGATCAAGTAGGGACCAGATCAAGTGGGGACGAATATGAGATGATTAATCATCTGTTTCATGTGCCTCGTATTATTTCTGTCCCGTTAAAAGGTTTTTCATTTTTTTGTCTCGTTCTCGTTTCATTAAAAAATTCTTATTCTGAAACCATCCTACAAAGAACGAGACGGGTAGAGGGCAACACTAGTTTTTTTTTCCGGCATTTTAACATTTAAATGTTAATTTAAGGATGTAAATTTCAATGTCAAGAAGTGGACCAAGGAAGAGAATTTCAGTGTAGAATTTCTTCATTGCTATATGTAAGGATGTCACACTTGTTTTTGACTTGGGGCTTGGAGACTACTTTAGAGAGATAATTTATAGATTAAAAAAATGGCATAGGTTATTTTGATTTATTGCACCATACCTTTTATATCTTTTTGATATGGGCAAGAATTAGAGGTTGCTTTCTTTTTCTATTGAAATAATAAGAAATTTCCTATTTTGATTGAATTCTTAAATAATAAGAATAACACCTTAAATGCATCAACTTTTTTAGTTGCCCTTCAACAGAATGTTTGGATGAAAAGATTTGAAAAGAAAAGAAAAGGTTATGAGAGAAAACTATTTATTTTCTTTCGTTTGAGAGTTTTATGTGAAAAGAAAAGAAAGGAAATGAAGTGATTTTTAATATAAAAAATTTTCTTTCCAAAAGTGGAAAAAAAATGAGAGAAAATGAGAGAGAAAAAAAATTGTCTCATAGATATATCAAATTTATCCTTTAAAAGTTGAAAAAAAAAATTATTTCCAATAAATCTCATTTTTTTTTCTTTCATAAAACTTCCAAACACGATGGAGAGAAAATTAAAATTTTTTTTCATTTTTTTTCTCTCCTAACTAATCTTTTCTTTTCTCTCCAAAACTTCCAAACATACCGTAAATGATGAATTTTACTGAAATTAAAATTTTTAATTTAATAATAATACCGATAAAATATTTTTCATAACAGCTACAAAAATTAGAAGTTAATACTTATGACTAATATGGATATTTTTCTGAAGAACACACATTATGACTATTTTTGGCTTGTAATTTTTATAACAATACAGGTATTCTAAAAAGTAAAATGGAAATAACAATTATCTAATACTCTTTCTTTTTTTTTATTTGAGTCCCCCCTCATGTATCATAGAAAAGAATTGAATTCTTGTCTACTCATTAATTACTCCAAATTTAATCGGCTTGCAAGAATTTATATAATGTACTCTTTAAATAAGGTAAAGATTTATCTCTTAAATGTTTAATTTGATTCGAACCGAATTTAATCAAGTTTAATATAATTATCGGATATCGATAATTTATTAAAAAAGAATTTATATAATAAAATTGTTTGATTATTCACGTAATTTTTTGGTTTTAGGTCTATGTTACTTATTTCCAAGGTTTTTCAATTCTTTATTTGATAAGTTTTGTGCAAATTGTATTCTATTTATTATGATAATTTTACTAGATTTGTTTTTTAACTAAATTTAGGATTCTTTTTTATTAAAAGAAAACTGATGTCAAAATACGGACTTAGCATTTCTTAATTATTAAGAAAACTTGTATAGGAAAATAAAAAATATATATATTTTTTAAAGATTACTAATTTTTTTCATTAATTCAAAGTAAAAAGATTATTATATCAATAAATTTTTAGGGTAGAGGCAAAAATTATTGTGAAAAAAACCAAACTTGTTACCTTATTTGGAATTTTGAAATACTTGAAGAACCTAATTCCTACGACTTCTCACATACCATTTGCAGGTCAATGGTTGGTTTCATTTCCCTGTACAAGTAGCATCAAAAGAATTGATCAATTTTGACCTAATCTTCTTTTGTGCTTTAACCATCAATATTTAAAAATTTGATTGATTTAATTTAAACAACTATAAGATTCAATTTAAGAGCTTGTTTTGGTCTCAACTCGTCACCGTGGTAAGGAATGTATTATTCGCAGATAGTATGAGTATCAACTTTTATAAAATTTAGACGTATTCTACATTTTGTATCCCAAAAAAAAAAAAAAAAGAATAATTATGGTATTTCTTCACACACATTTACAGTGTCTTATTGTTTTTAAATGTTATAAGCTCTTTATTTAATGGTAAAATTAACATAAGTGGATGCTTGGCTTGGGCCAATTAATGCACAATCATCGGTTTAGTGGGATTAGATATTAAATTTTTTAATCAAGTATTAGGTTTAAATTTTGAAAGTAAAAAAAATTACGTTATAAGAGTTATCTTTAAATAAGGTTATCACAGATTTTTAAATTAAATTAATTAAAATATAACTCTAAATAATGAATATTAAAAAATTAAAAAATAATAATCATTGGGCCAAGACCTAGTCGAGCCCTAACTTTTCGTGAGCCCAGCATATCATCGGGCAACTTGCAGATGCCCAAGTTCAGCTCTTTCTTTTTTTTTTTTTTTCCGTCATGTGAGATTATTGGATTGAAAAAAAAAAAAAAAAATTATAACTATCAAACCCAACTTCAACTCTTTATACAATTTCAGTGTCCAAACTTCATATTCACCTATCACTTTCAGTAAATTGTTTAATGGACAGCACTATACATCACCCCAAAAAAAAAAAAAAAGATAAAGTAAAACTATTTTACTATGCTTGTTATTTCTAAGCAAAATATAAGTTAAAAAAAAGGCAAAATAAATAAATAAATCAATGATGTTTATTTATAAATAAAAAATAATTCTTTAAATGACAATATTAGTATTGAACTATTTGTGAATTGGAACGTCTTAATTGGTTCATCTTTTTCATTGAACCAGTAAATTTTTTACTTATTTATTATGATTAAATTTGAGGGTGAGTCTTGATATAATAATGGATTTACTCTTTTAGTAATTTCGAGATCACAAGTTTGAGACGTGAAAATAGTTTCTTTATAAATTTGTAGACATATACACCCACCCTCCCCTTACCCCGCACTAAATCAGAAAACATTTTGTGTATCGGGTGAGTCCTTTATTATGGTTATGTTTGTATGGGAATTTAAACTTAATTAGCTGCTAATGAATTATAATTCCAATGATATCATCATCTTCCCCTTAAAGATCTCGAGTTTGAGCAAATTCCATGCATAAAAAAAATAATTAATTAGCTAAATAAATTAAACTACTTGAATAAGATCATTAAGCTAATTTATAAATAAGATTAAACCCACCATACAGTTATTAGTTTAGGTGCCAAAAACCCTTGAGGTTAAATTAAAACATTTTAAAATTAATTTCTGTAATACCATGATTAAGGAGTTTATGAATAAAAGAAGAATTACTATTTATATGTTACTCAATTTACCTTTGAACTAGATCCATTGTTTCCCTTAGTTTTCAGGAGTTTTGTAACCCTTCTCCTGAGGTGCATAGATATTTGAAGTATGATATTCAGGGGATGATTTCTGGACATTTGGTAAAATGGTATGAGAACGAGGAATCGGAATGAAACCAAAAAGATGATATTTGGATTAATACTATGAGAATGAATATTTTGGAATCATATCCAAAAATTTAGAAATCCACAAAACCCAAGTAAAGTAGTGGATTTTGTTAGAAACCCACATTTGATTTCCAAATAACCATTTTTATTCAATCATTACTCTCCACTCTCACACTTTCTTTTTTTATTTTCTTTTTATAAAATTATTCATTATTCATATATATATATATATATATATAACTAAACAAGTAAATATATATATATATATATATAATATTTTCATTATTAAGTTAATTTCTTTTTTAATTTTTGAAAAAAGATATAAATTTTATTTGATAAATTCATATAATATTTATTTTTTAATTATAAAATTTTTCATTACTCATTACTCATACAATATTTTTATAAAATTATCCATTATTCATATATATATATATATATAAATTAAGCAAATAAAAAAATATAAAATTTTCATTATTAAATTACTTTATTTTTATTTTTAAAAAGAATATAAAATTTACTTGATGAATTCATATAATATTTATTTTTTCATTATAAAATTACACACTACTCATTACTTATATAATTTTTATTATAAAATTACTCATTACCCATATATATATAAAAACTAAACAAATAAAAAAATATAAAATTTTCATTAATAAGTTACTTCTTTTTTTTTATTATTTTTGAAAAGAATAAAAATTTTACTTGATAAATTCATATAATATTTATTTTTTTAAGTGAAATTAATTTCCTACAATATTTTAAAATAATTTATTTTAAATTATTTATAATTATATTAGAGTAAGAGTAAAATTGAAAAATTATTAATTACTATTCTAAAAAAACCAACCAAACACTAGGTATGGTAATGATACCAATTTTAGTATACCGAACCAAACAGATGAATTTGAATGATTCCGTCTATTCCGATTCCCAGAACTGAACCAAACGCCCCCTAATTCTTTTCCTGCTCCCTTTTGTCAAAAAAAAAAAAAAAAAAATTACCTTTAAAGAAGAATAAGACTCATAACAAAAAATGAAAAAGATCACTTGATCAAGAAACCACGTGACCATAATATGCTTAATTACTAAAATTGATAAAGATTTGAGTAACAAGCTACCAATATATTTAAAAAAAAAAAATACACACAATAATTTCTTCGTAACCATTCATGACTTCCCATATTTTTCTCTCAAATTTATTTTTCTAAATTTCTTTCTCTTGTTCTTTTATTAAATTTATTAACTTTTTGTCCACATCCCATGTGTCATATCTTTTTTTTTTTTAATTTAAAAATCTGATTAATTTAGTTTAAATAATTATGAGTTTTAATCTTTTAATATCTATTTTTTTATTCTTAATATTTAAGCATGTGTCCGATAAGTAAGGAAATTTCATTTGAAGACAGATTTTTCTTTTTCTTTTTTAAATTTATCATGAATTTAGATAGTCTTTATTAAATTTTTTATTTTATTTAATTTTTAATATTTTAATTAGTTTAAAAGTTCATCGTTTTTAAAAAAGTAATAATGTTTCTCTGTGGGACCTTGATATGGTCATTACATCGAGAATTGAAATCATCACTTACAGGTACACACAGGATTGAAAGCAATAATAGATGTAACCAATAAATCATAAATCACATAAACTAAAATTTAAATCATATTTTATATTAATTATCAATCGGAGGATCCATCCAAACACAACGTTGGGATGATGCTACCTGTCTTTATTTTTAGTATCATTTTAAATGCTCGTATAAGAATTAAAAAATATATTTAATAGCTTTAATTATAAAATTTTTAACTAAAGTACTCTTTTAAAGAAAATTAAGTGGTGGTTGATGGTTAAGAATTTCTTAAAATATAATAAAAGTCATTTATCGTTAAACAAGAGTAATAATTAATTTTTATTAAAATATAAAAACAACAATAATGAAAATGGGAAACGGAGGGAGCAATATTTGTGTCCAAGGTACTTGGGGCGTTGGCTGGGGACAATGCCACGTTCCTCGTTCGAACCAAACGTGGGACCTCATCCTATCACTGACGAAAACGGTGGAATACAAATGTCAACCACGAAAAACTCAAGGATAACAAACAAAATTAATTCGAAAAAAAGGGAGAAATGTGTTGAATTGGTTTACGTCTAACTTTAATATTGTTTGTACAAATTTAGCCAAAATGGGGTCCCAGATTTTCAAAGTCCCTCCACTCACCGGTTCCAAAATATTAATCCCATCAAAATCCTTAACCGCATCAAAATTACTGTGTGGGCTTTCTTATTTCTCCAAAAAGTCTTATTTGACTATACCCAACAGTCTTTGCAAGTGTCAATTGAGATCCTTTTCATTAGAACCCATTAATCTGACAATATCAGGAAGTGGGTTTGGTGGGTTTTTGCATCCGAGAAAAAGTAGGTTGTGTACTGTGGCTATGGCCGCACCCGGGTCTGTTCAAAAATCTGAGGAGGAGTGGAAGGCTATTCTCAGTCCTGAGCAGTTCCATATTCTCAGACAAAAAGGCACCGAGTATGATCTTCGTAATCTTATCTGTCCTCTCTTATTTTTGGTTTCTATTTGTTTGTTGAAAATTTTCCGCTGATGGATAGAAAGGATGGGATGCTGATTTAGGAGATTTGGGTCTAGTTTCTAATTATGTTGATTAATTTACTGCAATAGTGTAGTTTATGTTAATTGGCTTGAATTTTAGACTAATTTTGTTCTCTGACAGTTCTGTTGACTTTTTAGGTGACCCCTTTGCTCGGATAGTTGCTCTCTTCTAGGTCTGGTTTTATTCTTGTCTGAGATTGGGATGAATGCTTATTGTCTGCTTGGCTTTGGAATTACTAATGTTCATACCTGGGCTCATATATACCTACTGTATGATGAAATGCCAACTCCATTCTGTTGAAGGCAATTTTTTATCAAGTCTGTTTGAAGTTTTGTGGTGTGACGGTATGCAGTTAGAATGTTTATACTGTCCTTAGAATGTTTATATTCTCCTTCTAAAATTCAGTCTGTGTCATCAATGAATAGGCTCGTAGCAATCCTGTATGCTACATGCTATTTCTTTTGGTTTTTCTGAACAAATGATTGTTGAGTTTTCTTCTTAGAATGAACCTGTATGCCTCATGGTAAAGTTGCTCGTAGCTTATCGTCTTGGATTTAATCCTTGGAATTGATATCTTCCTTATCATGCACTAGGTGCACATTGTGCGCTTTTGGTGACCCTACGTTGAATTGCCGCTAAAATTGCTGGAGCATTTTGTAGTTGAGCCTCTGCTGTCTGGACCTCAATATTTTGCCTTGTTTTAGAACATAAAATGTGCTATGGCAGTCCATGAAGCAGTGCTAATAAATTCAGTTCTTGGCAATTATGTTAGAGATCTTATTACATGGTTGCTGCATGAGCGAAGAGAATAATTAGGAGATAAACTGCAGTTGATGTAATGAGATTTAAACACTTGACTCATCCTTTTGTGGAGATGGAGCCCGTTTTTGATCCTTCTTGATGCAAATAAGACACACTCAGATAAAGGTGCAAGTGCAACATATAACTGGTTTGGTTCCGTCTAGGCCACACCTTGCTTTTGCTTTTTGGGAGCTGATGCAGCAGTGAGAATTGCCCAATCACGTGCTAATCTAGCTAAAGATATTCTAGAGAGTTCTAGGAAAGCATCACTGGGCCATGATAGTTATTTATATTGTAAAAACTGCCAAAACACACGTGATAATTCCCAAGACAGAAGAGTTTCCACTAAAAATGTTTTACTTACAGTTACCTGTGGGCTACAGAAAACGTTCCTGCTATTTAAAATCTTCGGTGAAGTGGGTGCATGTCTTATGTTAATTTTTGCACCCTGGTACAAGTCTAAGGTGTAAAGCCTCACTCTGACAAAACTTCCATTAAAATGAAGCATTGATCCACCCACCCCATACCCATGCTGTGCTTCGTTGACACAAGGACAGCTATGCAAAGTGATGAAATATAGCTGTTTTATGCAAACCTGAATACCACATTACCCAAAATATTTAGGCTTGTTAGTACCGGTAAAAGTTATATGTACCTCTCACACTTTTGCTATTTTTTTCTAGATGCAAGACTTCTCAGTATTCTGTGTAGTCCAAGCAACATATACACAATTGATATAGTTTTAGATTCATACAGGTACCCAGGCACCGGAGAATATGACAAGTTCTATGAGGAGGGAGTCTACAACTGTGCAGGCTGTGGAACTCCTCTTTATAAGTCTACCACCAAATATAACTCTGGTTGTGGTTGGCCTGCCTTCTATGAGGGTTTTCCTGGAGCCATAAACCGCAGTGTGAGATTCTATTTCCTCCTCTTATCCTATCTACCAGTTATTTTGACATTCTGTGACCAAACACGAATTTATTACTAACTAAGCTCTCTCTCTCTCTCTCTCTCTCACTAGCCTGACCCAGATGGGAGGAGGGTTGAAATTACATGTGCAGCTTGTGGTGGGCATCTTGGCCACGTCTTTAAAGGTGAAGGGTTCCCAACTCCCACGAATGAGAGGCATTGTGTCAATAGTATTTCACTCAAATTTGTTCCAGCAAATTCTTAGTATACCGAGCGGCGCGTATTTCAGTAATTATTTCCATTGATACTATCTGCCCTTCACACTTGATCTCATGTACTCAATAAGGAGTTGATCATGATACTTGCCAAATTTCGCTCATGTGATAGCATCCCCGTTGCCCTTCGTGAAGGATGTCTTTTGTTTATTGAAAAAATGAAATAGGTATGAATGTGGTATGTGGGACAGTTGAAGCCTAATTGCTATTCATGTCTTTTGTTATTGTCGAATTTGTGAATAAACAGAGTTTTGATGGTTGTTTAAAGGAAAGGGATGGTGAGGGTCAAACCCTAGTCATATTATTTTTTTAAATTACAACAGAAATCGAATCTCGAATCATGAGATCGAAGGAAGGGATTATTGCCATTAGGTTGTCCCAAGGGATACCCTAGTGATATTATGGTGAGATTGAGGAAATAGGTGTCGGATGCAGCCTAGGCTTTGTGTGGGATTTCTTGAAAACCAAATTCACTACGTGTTCTTGTCTAATTTACACGATTTATGAGATATAATAGAATATGTGAACTCAAGAGATACTCTCTTAAGCGGTGATTGTAATTTTCTATCGTCATAAACACCATATGGATACAGGTTGTGCCAAAATCCTTCTACTGCTCACGTAATACACATTGGTGTTAGTATTACATAGTTTCTATTTATTTACTTATTTTGCTAAAAGAAGGGTGTATAAGGGATATGAACCTTTGCTATATATTTTAAGCATTAATTGAAAGTCAAAACTCACTATTAAATATTTATCTTGAGTTGTAATTAATAATTTTAAGGTGAGGATTGTCACGGTTTCGGTAAAATGCCGAGGAAGTGTCCTTGTAAGCACACATGATAAAAAATTACTTTTATTCAAATGTTTTTCTTGAAATTTAATATTCAAATTTTCTTGAATTTTTATTATTTTTGCAATTCTTATATAATTAAAAAAAATGCCAAGTAAGTAGCAAACTCACTCCGAAAGTTCAAACCTATTTTCTTAAATGATTTTTTTTAATTAAAATTTGAATCTAAAATCTCAAAACTTAAAAATTGGAGATGTCATACTCTACACAAACTAGTTAGCCACTATTATTACATATATTTGAAAACTTTATTCATGTATTCTTAAAAAAAAAAATTGTAAAATTTTGTGTTACGATGCAAATAGGCTTATATCTCATTCGAATAAAATCATATTGGATTGGAACTATCTTGATCAAACTAGAATCAAATTGTTAATTGGTTTTGATAAATCGGACTAAGACCATATAGATAAAGGTCTGATCATGATTCGCATATGTTGAGACCATCGCTATGAAGGAATCGTGGGCTAGAACCAATGGTACTTTCAAGGTTAATTGTGATAGAATAAAAAATGCACGTCTTCTTGCTTTCTCTCTCTCTCCTTCTACATCAAACCTAAGCCTACTTATCTCCAGAACCCAAATCTTAACCTATTTCATTCAAAAAAGCCAGAACATTTTTACCAATAACACGTGGGTCTAGCAGTAGAATTAACAAAAAAATTTTTAATCAAAATCTTGAATTTGAATTTTAAAAATAAAAAAAATAAATAACAAAAGAGTAATTTCTTTAATTGGATATATAGTTGTTTGAATCAGATTAATTAGATTTTTAAATAGCAGTGATCAAATAAAAAAAATTTGAACAATTTTTTTTTTTGTAAATTCTTGTAAATAAGTACAAATCACTTATTTTAGACATTCCAACAAAGAGAGATTACTCTCTCTCCCCAACCGATGATTATGTTTCAAAGAAGAAGGAGAGATGGAATCAGCCTACATTGAACTAGAACTTAGGGCAGCTTGGTTCATATTCAGAAATTGAAATTGGATTTGAATCAAAGATCTTGAGAATATGTTTTAAAAATCCATATTTGCACCTGGTTTTAGAAATCCTATAATTTGTGAATTCATTTATAAATTTTATTTCCATTCTATTAATGGAAACAAATTTTATAAATTTCAATAAGATTATTAATTTTGATTCACTCTATCCAAGCGTCGAGAAAGAAATTAAAATAGCAAGGTTTGGTGGAATAAATCTAAATGCTGGGTTTTTTTGTTTTTGTTTTTGTTTTTTTTTGTTACCTAAATATTGATATTTTTAAATAAAATTATTTAAATATTTTTTTTCCTTCCAAAAGTATCGATTTCACACTTTGAGAATACAAATTTTACTATTCATGTATTTTCTTTTTCATTTTTTTAATGTGTCTTAAAAAAAAGAAATAATGGTTCTGCACTCTTGGAGTTCTGCACTCTGGGAGTGCAAAATTAGTTTCACACTCTGAGAATGCGAAACCAGTTTCACACTCACAGAATGCGAATTTATCAGGTTAAGACAAGTTTGAAACCCATTTTGCACTCTCTATCTACGTTTCTTCTCTCTATCCCTGAAGGCTCTCTCTCTAATTTCTTTGCAATAGAGTGTGAAATCATCCTCCGCCGCTGCTGCTCCCTTCGTCCGTCCTCTCTCCTTCCTCGGTGAGTCTTCGACTTATCTCATCTCGCATGTTCCTTTACCCCACTACTTGATCTAACTATTGGCCATGTTTCTAGGCTTAAGGATGAATCTAGGGTTGAATCTGATCTAATCTGATCTACTCTACTTGATCTAATATGCTTCATGCGAAATGGCTTCTGCTGCTGTCTTAGGGTTGAATCTAGGGTTTCTTAGCTATGAATCTATTGGAATCTAGGATTTCTTTTAAAAATTTTTATTGTTAATAGGATTTAGGGTTTTCTTGGCTACGAATCTATTGGACAGGTTAGGATTGAATCTGTTAGACATATTAGGGCTTTTAGCGTTAGGTTGCATTGTTGTTTGTGTTGGTCCTGATGACAACCAAGAATGGTAGTTGAATTGGTTATCTTAATTGGCTTTTCAAAATTTTAATCTAACTCCACTTAAATTTATGCTAATCATATGGTCAATTTATTTATGTGTAGTGGAAAATAAAAGTAAAGATGGAGAGACAAATCTGGTTTATAGTGGTTCGGTTTTGTGTCTACATCCACTCTTCCAACCAACAAGTCAAGATCTAGCAACCTACTAGTTTCTACTATGACACTTGATTATAGAGTATAACCCACTTGTCAATTTCTAATTTTCTCACCAAGAAGATAACTTCGTCCAATAATGAAAAATTCAACACTAACTCACAACTCAATACTCAACTTAGCATACAAAATAAAGTGCTTATGAATTTTTGTAATGCAGTAGACAACTCTCAAATGAACACGTGAAGTGCAGAATTTTTTCTCTCTATATTTGTAAAATAGCTCTCAGAAATGTTACTGTAATTCTCATTCAATGTATGCAATTCGACCAATATCATGAGAGATTTTTAAGGTATAAAAACCTGTATTAAAACTCAGCCTTTCTGCTTTAAACACTTGCTGTAAAATCACTCTTTTTACCAACAAATGCAATAGTAACTTCCATGCAAACCACTCTAATTTGTAGGCTAAATTTGCTCTTGATTTTGTGAGATAAACTAACTGTTGCAACTTGATTTCAAAGTTTAAATATCAAACTTAAATCTTGAAAACCCAATTTTGAATTTTCCTAATTGATAAGGTTGTTGTAAATTTGAATTTACCTAAAAAAAATCAGCTCCAGGAAATCGTGATGATATTCAAAAAATATTGGGCATTTTGTTGACTCCACACACTTATTTCTATAGCAAAATTATGAAATATTTGTGTTATAAAATATCATATTTGTTATCCAATAATAACACTATAACGCAACATTTTCAAATTTAAAAATTTGATCGATGATGAAGATATTTATGAGCAAACATCCATTGAAAACCAACTTCTACTGTGGTAAAAAATGTGTGACCAGTCCATTTTAACCTGATTTTCTCCAACATATGCATCAAATTTTTGTACTACAAAAACTTGAAATTGAAGTGTCTCACACTTTCTTTAAAATGTAATTTTTGGATTTAAAAGTATTTCAACACATAAGTAGATATGTTTATCCTAATATAGTCAAATGATCACAGTCTATAATTTAGAAAATTTTCCAATATGTTGGAGTGCCAAATTTGAAATTTTAATAAATGTCGTTCTGATGTGGGATTATTTATATGTATATTTAGGCTTGATTATAGGCTAAGTATTGTACCCAAACTATACTTACCATACTCGTTGGGTCTTCAAAAATTGAATTCAAATAAATTTTGATAGTCCAGTAGCTTCTATGACTCAGAATTGTCTTATTTCTATGATAGTTTCAAAAACCCATTTTTTTATTAGAATTATCTATTAAAAATCTAATCTGTATACTCAATAAAATTGTTAGAATAATATGAAAAATTTTATTATCATCAAAATTAGGAGACAAGAATTTTCTTAATAGTTTGAACAATTGATGGATCTAGAATTTGCATTGAATGATTCATTGATGTAGGTTTGCAAAATTTCTCCCTTAACCCTATGAACATGTACCGATTGATTAACAGATCTAGGGTTGCATTGTTTGTTTGAATATGTTAGGATATTTAGCTCTATAGTTTTTAACTATTTGAATACATGTTAAGGATTGATGTAGATTTATTACATGTTTATTCAAATGATATAATACTCTAGAGTTTCTTGATTTTTTATGCTCTGTGAATGTAGAATTTGTTGTAATATTCAATGAAATTTTTATGTCACTATATGCTGTACAAATTTAGGAATCAAGCTATTATATGTTTCAATTGACCATGCATCATTGTTGATGTTTTGTTGCCATACGTTGGTTGAATTTTAAGAAATAATATATAGGTTTGCATTACAGCTGTTGGTGAAACTCTGTTATTAATGTTTTGTTAGAGTTATTTTTAAAGTTGTTAATAATGTATTTGTTATGAATATAGTTGATAGAAAAAGGAAACATGTGTAACAATTGTGTGAGACTGGTGCTTTATTGGGGGATATAATTGGTGGAGTTAAAAATGAATATCGGTATATTGTAGGTCTAAAAATGAGTGTTGTGGTTGATAGTAGTATTAGATGACAAAAGTTTATAAAAATCATGCATCACAAAAGTGGGTTTGATTCTAAACAATTCAAATTGAATGTGACATGTAGATATCCTCTGTGGTCTAATCAATCTCTTTCTTTTTGTGTATTATCTGTGGAGAACGATGAATTCTTATCGGAAGTATTGTCACTCCTAAAATATATCTCAAAAATTTTAATTGTTATTGCAACAGATGAGACCAACCACATTTTTTCTTTATGTTTTCCTATTGTAGATGAGAAGACCATTGTGAGTTGGGTATGGCTTTTGAAAAATTTGAGAGTGTACATCATTGGTGATTGATAAAGAGTGTGTTTGATATCAGATAAGGCACTCGGTATAATGCAAGCCATGGAGAGGAATAGCAATCTTCAACCGCCAGATTTTGTTTGCGACATGTGAAAGCTAATTTCAATTAGCGTTTCAAGAACAAACTGCTAACGGAATTGATGTATAAGGTGGCGGAGCAAAGACAAATCAAAAAATTTGATACCATGATGAACAAAATCAAAGAATCTAGTGAGCTTACATATAGGTGGTTGATGGAGATTCCTCTCAATAAATAAACAATGTGTTATGATGGTGAATATAAATAGGGGAACATGATCACCAATCGGTTGGAATCATTCAATTATGTGCTTAAAGGTACAAGAAAGTTGCCAATCACTGCATGTATGCGGGCAACATTATACCCAATGGTTCAACTTTTCAATAAGAACCAAGAAAAAACAAATGACAATGTGAAGGAAAGCAACATGTGGCCAACATTGGTGATCGAAAAATTGGTTAGAAATGAGCAGAAATCAAAATTCTATCATGTTGTTGCATTTGATAGATCTAGAGGGGAGAATGAGGTGATAACTGGATTTCATGGTGGGAGGGATGGGAACAACCACACCATATTGTTAGATATCCTATCTTTTACTTGTGAAAAATATGTTGCATTCAAGTTTTCTTATTCACATATGTGGAGAGTTTGTGTAGACATGGGTCGTAAGTTTAGTACATTTATAAACAGACTGCATAGTTGTCAATCAATGCAGCTGAATATGGTAGTAAATTCCATCCTCCTCCACATAAGAACTATTGGCTCTCTCTTTCTTTCTTTTTGTTAAATAATGTTTCACGCCTTAACAACTAGTTAGGTAAATCACGAAATAGGCGGATTCATAATGAAATGAATAGAAGAAGAACTTAGCATTGCAAGACATATGGTGAATATGGACATAATCATCACCATTGCCTGAATATGGCTCCATTACAAGAGAGGGCAAGACAAGACTAAAACTTATTTCGTGTCATGTACTTGTTTCAATATGTATCTTGGACTTTCTTAATTGTTATGGATGTGCATTTTTTATTTGGTTTAAGGATTTCGCATCATGTTGTTTCCCCTTATATATTTACTCTATGTGTATATTTTTTATTTGATTTGAGAATTTTGAATTTTTATTGTTCTTTAATTTTCTTGTTATCATAGTTACGGACTATACTTGTTTAGAATTTACTTTAGTACCATGGGACCCTAGTGTCTTGACTTGTAGCCCTCAAACTAGTCTCAGTCTATATGGGAGATTGGGAGTGATACTCTCCTAGAGGTGCATTGTTCTGATCATGGGTTTTGGGCTACTCAACCTCTTGACATTAGAGTATAGGAGATATTGTTGTGAATGGCCTTTTATAGTCTATATAGATGTGGGCCCAATCAGCACAATCATGCGCTTATTACTATGTTTGTAAAGAGATAATGACAGAAAATGCATACTTTTCACTTCATAGTTGGTGAGGCCACGATTACATTACAAGATGTTTCGGTGCTTCTCGACTTGTCGGTTGATAGGGATACAATTATAGGGGTAGATCACAGTCGTTCTATTGCTAAGTGACAAGATATATGTCGTACTCTTTTGGGTTTCTTCCTTAGACCAGAGGATTTTTTTGGAGACCGTCTTAAATTACAGATTATCATGAATTTTCTCGATTCAAATCCTCTGGGTCCGAAGTTAGATGCGATAGTAGTGCACACATTATGCAATTGCTAGATAGTCTTTTTGGAGATCAGTTTGGGTCGAGAGTAAAATTTATATGTTTGGAGTTTCTATGACATTTTGATTGCACTGGATAGTTTAGTTGGGATAGTACTGTCTTGACAACACTTTACAAAGTCATGTGTCGAGCTTTCGCTAATGGTGTTAGACAGATTTGTAGTCCGGTCTTGCTTATACAGGTACTGTTTCTCTATTTAATGTATTTTTTATTTAATAATATTTTCTTTGCATACAATATCATTTATTTAATACTTTTTCTTTTTTCAATTTTGAACATGGGAGAGAGTGTCCATGTTTACGCCGATCAGATGCCAGACCATTCTTCCGGTGTCCTCTACTCTACACCTGCCTGCCGATCCTAGAGGAGCTCTGTACATACTATTTACTCATTTATTTGTTTTTTCCTCTAGTCCTTTCATTTTGTGTAATTTGATCTTGACATTTTTTATTTGTAAATAGTTGGAATTTTTCTTATAGTTATGTACATACTGGGCAGTTTGTTCTTAGGATACACCAAGATCAGTTAGATCATATGGGAAAGACTTGGGTGAGTAAATTTCTTCTTTGCCAACCATTTCAATCACTATAGTTTGAACTAATACAATTTTTTTTTTTCAGTTCATGAGGATGTCGTATTCGGATACTAACTTGACAACGTTACTCGAGTACTACCTCATCGGCTCCAACATATGATGTGATAGTGTCCATTTTATATGTTTTGAGATCGTCGAATATCATTACCCTCAGAAGGTTTTGAGACAGTTTGGGATGTTGCAACCTATTCTTTTACCTGTGCAAACAGACCAAGAGTTGTACCAAACTGATTGACGCATGAGATATGGATGAGATTGGACTAGAACACATGCGGTACACTTGCAATTATGAGATGATCGTCGAGATCACATCATGGAGGATGAGGAGACGTTCGATTAGCCAATGACGACAGCTGACTATATGCATTGGTATCGGCAGATCATGTGCTTATACATTGGCAGTCCTACACATTGTTATCAATATAGATTCTGACCCACAACAACATAAATGGAGTATCTCGTAAGTAAAAATAACTTTACCATTTCATATTATTTTATTGTTTACGTAACAATTTCTTTTCATTCATGAGCTCGAGAACATGTATTTAGTAGTATCTAATGTACTTATAGTGGAAGAAATCAATTCTAGAGTTGGATACCTCAGAGACGGGGCTTGGTGTGCGCTTTAGTTCGTCCGGCATGCACCTTCTGAGCCGAGGGATATACCTTCTACTTTTAGTGTTGTGGATGATTATAACGAGTCAGCGGAGATACCTGTGTTTTCATCCCATCTGACTCCGACTCTGATATTTATTGAGGACGTCAATGATACTACACCCATAAAACCTCTACGAGTTCATGTTTATGAGCGAAGACGTTATTGTCGACATTTCGATGATGTTGGTTTAGTTCCATTTCCTGAGGTTGATGAGATTGCACAGATAGTGATATACCTTCACCTCCACCTGGTAGGTCAGCTCATATTCCCGTTAGATGTCAGCCACGACACAATGCTAGATGACCTCCTTGCGACATTTAGTTTAGATTTAGTATTTTATATGTATTATATTTAAATTTTGTAAACATTAATTATAATTTCTGTAAAAAATTTTTTATTTTTCTCTTTTTCTTGTAATTTTTTTATTTATGTCACTTCAATATTTATAAATAATTTAGTTTATGTTTTTTGAATATTTAAAAATTTGGAAGTTATATATGTTTGGTTGAGATTTGATGGTGCTCATAGTTAAAAATGTTGGGTTGTATTTTGATGGTTGGTGTTCAGATTGACTGTTGTTGATGGGGTTCATCCAAAAGGTCCAATACAAAAAATGTTCAAAACTCATAGTCCAAAGAGATAGGTACACATAAACGTATTGATAGATCAGAATTAATCTCCCCGAAAGGTGGACACGACCGACACACTAAGAGAACACCATCGGCGTTATCCAAACCAATCTTTCGGTTGGCTCTCGACGAGGGAAATTTAATGGACACACAAAAACGTTCGGCAAGCCTGAACCAATACTTCTTTTTTCTCTGTCGATGGACAAGTGCTCCCTAAGAAACCAATCACATTGGTTAAAGGTGATATTTGACTAAACTTCATATTGATCTCTTGTTTCTTATTTCGACACAAAATGTATTTTGTATATAAGGGAGGAAAATTTTAGAATTTAATCGGTAATAGAAAAGATCTATCCATATCACCAAACTTTCTAAGTGATAAAAATTATGAATTTTTTGAAATATTTGACTATAGAATTTTAAAATTTTTGGATCTTCAAGAAAGGAAACTAGGGTTAGAATACCCTGAGAATATACGACTCTTGCAGCGCTCCACATAAAAGCTTTCGGCACACCATAACTCAGGTATGCTCTCTGAAACCCAACACTTGACGCATAAGTCATAGCGAAACCAGCTCTCTCTCTCTCTCGCTCTCTTACTCTCGGTCTATTTCTTTCCAATCGAAAACCGCTCTTTCTGATTTGAGCGTTAGAGTCTCCCCGCCGAACACCCTTCGACGACTTTTTGCATGTCTCAAATCACCTCAGCAACTAGTCGTTCGAGTTAAAAGGAGTCGAAATCTGTGGAGACGAAAACCATCTCCAATAGTTGTGTTTTGAGTATGGTTATTTGATGGTGATGTTTTGCAGTATGGTGATGTGGAGTTGAGTGAATCGCAATGGATGTTTATTTGTTTACAGATCATGGATGTCATGTTTGGAGGACTGTAATGTATGGAGTGGAGTGGATTGCACTGTATGGTTATGTTGGAGGAGTGGAGTGGATTGTAATTTTGGTTAAGTGTCGGGGGCAAATTTTACACTTTGGGAGTGCGAAACCATTATTTTTTTTAAAATGCATTAAAAAAATACATGAACCGAAGTTTTTTCATTCTCAAAATGCGAAATTCGATATTTTTAGAAGAAAAAAATAAAAATATCTAAATAATTTTATTTAAAAATATCAATATTTAAGTAAAAGAATTAAGCATTTGATAAAAATATAAAAAAGAAAAGAAAATAAAACATTAAGAATTCATCACAAAAAATTGTAAGTCAAAGGGGATTTTCATTTTGGCCGGTAGACTGAGAGCCAGAAGAGAAAATGTGAATGAGAGATGAGCATGAGCTGATGATATTTTGGGAAAGTATTTACAACGAATTCATCCACGTCGACATTTCCTCCTGTCCATTTAAAATATTTTGTCATCCACTAGACGTTACACACGCACACTCTCCTCTCTCTCTCTCTCTCTCTCTCTCTCTCTCTCTCTCACATTTTCAAAAAGAAAAAAAAAAGCAACTTGTGGTCTCTCTCTCATTGGCCTCTTTCCTGGTCTTTTATCTGCTTCTTCCTACTAAAACAACTGAAACTTCAAATTCATCACTCTCTCTCTCTCTCTCTCTGGCTCTCTATTGAATTTTTAGGATTTTTTTTACCCCCAGAGGATTGTGTACATGTATATAGACGGACTGTGATCAATATGTTGGAATCAGTTCATTGTTGCCTTAGTTTAAAGGTAAGGGTTAGCTGTTTTGAATGCCCCAATTTTGTTTCATTTTTGATTGTTTTATTTGCTTGGTTTAAAGTTATTGAAGATTGGTAGAAATTGGGGTTTCCGAATGAACTTATATTAAAATTGTTTTGTTTTCAATTCTTAAACCAAGAACCCACAAAATTGCTCAGTAAAGTAGTTCTTTTAGCACTGTTCTTATTCTTGAATCTGGACTAGGTTAGGGCTAGAAGCAGAATTTCTGTCTTGTTGGGTTGATTCTTGTCTATTAATTGGGACTATGGCTGTTTGTAGATGAATCAGTGTTGTGTTGGGCGATTCTTGTGCAAGATTTTTATTTTTCTATCTAAAATTGCTAGTTGTATGGTTATTATTTTGAGCATTACAAGCTTCTGCATCAAATTTTTGAGATGGGTATTCATATTTATTTTGAATTCTCTATCTGCATCAAGAGGAGGGGAACAAATATAACCCAATATTTGTGATTGGTAGTTTTGTCTTTGTCTTTGTCTTCCCCCACCCTTCTTTCTTTAGAGGAGTGTTTTGAATAACCTCCAATCCTCATCAACTCTTCAAAGATTTTGTCCCCTTTGATTTGGGGGATTTCGGAAGGGAAGGTTTAGGTTTTAATTAAAATTTTAACAAAATTTAATCTTCTCTCCCCTTTCTGTAATTTTTTAAATATGTAAACAAGATGAGTGAATGCTTCATCCCCTCTCCTTAGTTTTGGTCTTGGTTCAAATAGGCTCCCAATTCATGGCTGATGAGGAGACAACCTTTAACTTGAACTATCCATACATTTTTATGCCAAGGGTTACTGAACCGGTGATTTAGGTCCAGTTTTGTTTCAAAATGGTTCTGGCTTGGGACGGTTGAGGATTTAGTTCAAGTCCTGTCCCCGGGTACTCCGCCTTGGGTCGCGGTCTCAAAATTGAATACACACACATATATTTTGCTCTAAGATAGCGTGGAAGGTATTTAGGGCCGCTATGTTCATCATGGTTAGCTGCTCTAGCTTGGATCTTTCTGAAAACATAACCTAAAATCATATTTTCATTTCTAAACGAACGCAGAGTTTCCGGCTCCAGGTTTATGTTTTGTTTTGCTTTGTTATTCATATCATCTTTCTTCTTGAAAATTACACAAAATTGAGAAATTGGAGAACAATTTTGATTCACGATCAATTCATGATAGATTTTCTGCAGAATATTGAGATCTTTGAAAAAGAAAAAAAAAAGAAAGAAAGAGAAATCAAGATGGAGATGAAATTGACTTCGATGATGGATTCAGCCACCCTCCTTAAGATCAATTTCACCTTTGACAATCTATTTCACCTTTGATTTGTGCCTTCTCCATTTGACTGAGATGAGATGGGGGGTTAGGGTAGAGAGAGAGAGGAGAGAGATGATGAAATTGTCTCCTTCAATATCATGACTGAGATGAAATTGAAGGAGAGGATGAGGGCTAGAGAGAGAAAATCGGAGAAGCTTTCTGAGATGAGGAGCAGAGAGAGATGAGGGGATACTCAGATTAGATCGAAGGACAGTGAGATGAGAGAGAGGGGAGGGTTGAAGGGGTTTGCAACCAGAGAGAGATTGATGAAGATTTTCATCCCATAACTAAGGGAAAAATGCCTGAACTGTAAAGGAACAGCCAGTTCCTTCCCATTCCAACCTGTTCTGGTTCTTAGGAGGGTGAAATGGGTTTTCCGGCGCACCCAGTTCAGGTTTTGGGCAGTTCTTGGGAGGGGCACACCTGAGTCTAAACCATCGTCCATCCATATGGTTCAAGTTCTAGACCAGGACCAGACCATCGACTAGGGTCGTGTTCAGTTATGACCAGGCCAATTCTGATTCAGTTCCAGGCCGATCTGGCCTGGTTGCTTGGACACATCCCCTTCCCTTCCCTTATGAATCCTCCCCTTCCCTCCCCCTCAATATCTCCCAAGCAGTATGTTAGTGTACTAAAACTGCAATTTGAAACCGATTGGAGGTTACGACCTGATTGCGCTACTGCTGGGTGGTTTAGTTTTAGAATTTTTGCCTATTGAGATGTATCTCATAGATATGTCAAACCTAGGGCTTCAACTCACTACAAGTGCTGTATGATTTCTGTTTTCTGTACTTGCTTGTGACTACTGTAATTGTAAGTGATTTCATTTTACAATTAGTAGACTCCTTTTTAATATAATATCACCTGTAGCATAACAGGTAAGGTCACATATCACAGAAAACTTTGCTTTAAATGCTTATTTATCATGTTTTGTTGATATGCAGGGAAATGACATTATTCAGTCAATTGTTGGTAGAGCCTATTCGCATGCTATTTCTCGGCTCTACAGCCATCCATCTTATCTGCAATATACTCGGAATCTGCATACATTTTCACCTTCACATTCCTTAAATTATCAAAGAAGATGTTGCTATTTTGAACCCGGAAATGTTTCTACCAAGCCTTTCTTAGCTTATCCAAGTTTCGGTTGGGGGGCATTCCATGACTTTAATAGCCATAGACGAGCCCAATTGAAAAGGCTTCGTGTATGTGCAGCTGTTGATGTTGCCACTGCTGTAGATGTTGTAAATGATTTGGGATTGGATACTTTGACATTTCTTGCTGTGACTGTTTTGGTTGTTCCTGTGTTTAAGATCTTCAGAGCTAGCCCTGTGAGTTGTTCTTGCTCCTAAGTAACTTGAGTTTTTATTTATCGGATAATATTTTAGTCTAATGTTTTGATACTTGTTAAACAAATATGTACCCATGCCGTGAATTTGCTCAAATTCTGTGCAGAAACTAAGACACATTTATACATGGTATGAATTTCCATATCAGGATGTATGTCACTTCACTTCATATTGTTGTTTCTTGAAATTTTCTGTCATGCACCTGTAACAATGACCTATGAGACAACCGAAAACCATTGTAAACTTTTGTAGATGTAAATCCACTTCTCTTTTTCTCTCTTCCCTGGGAACTTTTCTCAATTTTAATAGCTCTGTCCGGTTGATTTTTGCACTTAGTTCACATATCAAATCTATTATTTTGCTTACCTTAACCTTTGCAATTTTAGTCATTGTGCCAAGTTCACATAACAAATCTATTATTTTCCTTTCTTTAACCTTTGCTTTAGTCTAATTCATCTACCTTTGTAAATAGAATGCACCTTTTATTTTTTTATTTTTTTGCTTTCATATCATTTGTATCCAGATTTGGTACATTGGATTGATGTAGTTAAATTGAGTAGGAGTAGCTACAAATTCTTCCATGTTTCAAAGTGGTTCTACTAGCTACAGAAGGGGGTGATATTTCGATTTTTGTCTTCAATTCTACTAGCTAAAAATCATCTTTATTTTCAGATTCTTGGATTCTTCTTTGCGGGTGTTGTGTTAAATCAATTTGGTCTGATCAGGAACCTTACAGATGTTAAAGTGCTATCTGAATGGGGGATTCTCTTTTTGGTAAGGCCCATTCTTATCACTACTGTTGCTGTTGCTATTGTTATTTATTTATTTATCATTTATTTTTATGTTTTCTAATTATTGTAATTTATCATCTTCATTGTTTTCTATTGTTATTATTGCTTTATGTTGTGATAATGAGGCACCCTCATCAGATTCTAAATTTCAATGTGGCATTCCACATCTGGGAAATTTTTCCCATCTCTCTCATCAGATAGGGATAAGAAATGTTACAGCAATCATTTGAGCTTTTGCACTAGTAAATTTTTAATAAATTATTGTATTAGAACTGCTTTTAAATTTTTAATATATACTGTATTAGAACTGCTTTTGGTTTTATCATCATTTTTTTTTCATAAAATATAAAAAATTATCCTTATCACAAACTTCTATAAGTTCTGAATTACTTTTTGTGTTTCTCTTGAAAGTTGTGAGAATTGTTTATAACCACACTGACTATCTATGTTAATTCCCAGCTGTTTGAGATGGGTTTAGAGCTTTCACTGGGACGATTAAAAGCTCTGGCAAAATTTGCTTTTGGCATGGGATTGACACAGGTATACTGTTGTGAAATGTTGGATAGCCATTGATCAATAGGATTGCATGGGCAAGCAGGATGACGTTTCTTAATCTCAGTGAGCCAGTAATATGAGAAAGTGTTGACCATGATGTTGTAGTATGCATGATAGACAATTTTTTTTGGGGGGGTGCTGTTCCCATGATTAGGCATTTGTCTTCATTAAAATATACATGTAAGATTCATAACAATTTCTTCCTGGTGGGAGCTGCTTGTTATTGAGACCACTTGTGTTAAAATCAGAGGCTTACAAAACTTAGGCCTTTGTCATATTTTCATAGACAATGGAGATGTATGCTGATTATAGTTTTCCAGTTCATATGTTTTTTCTTTCTTTCTTTCTTGAAATTATTGGACAAAAAATGATTTTAAGTTCTAATTCAAGTCTTGACAGTGGCAGTCAGAGTTTATAAACCTGTTATATGTCAATCTGGTTAGATTAATCAGGAAATGATAACTTATGCATGAGATTTTCTCATCTTATTAAATAGGCAGCTGGTTGTTTATTAATTGATTTTGTCAAGTTTATCTTGAGATTAAGGTTTATGAGTAAATCCGGACACACCTCTAAATGAGTATATCCATGTTTTGTGTTGGACGCAACATTATAATGTCTTATTATGACTTTAAATAATGTAAAGTTTTTAATTACTTTGTCGTGCTGCCATGCCCATGTAATGTCATGTCATGTCTCATGTTAGTGTTAATGTTCATGCTTCATAGGAGTAAATGCTTCTCGAGTCTCCCCCCTCCTTGCTACATTATAGTTGCATTCTATTTCTGAAATTGGCATCAAAATGCAAAGTGCTTCATGAAAGATGCCATTAGGAGCTTCATTGTTCTTGTTTCAATGTTGTTTTTGTTGTTGATCAGACATGCGATGCTTGCTATTTGCTTGTCATTTTGTATCTATTATGGTTTTGCTTATGGATAATTTTCTGAAAAATGGATTATCATCTGTCATTGCACAATTCTTTTGTTTTTGAGACTCATTTCGTTCAACTTCCTGTATGAAGGTGGTATTATCAACTCTTGCCTTCACAGCTTTTGAACTTCCACCTAATGGGGCTATTGGGACTAGAATCTTGGAGTTTCTTTTTCACTCAAGACCTGATCTAGTGAGTTATTTATCTTTTCTTTTTCTTTTTGTAGTGATTGTATACCTCATATGGCATTCTGATCCTGCCAACAGGTGCTTTCGACATCATTGTGAAGTGTGATAATTGATGCATATGGATAGTTATATGGTGTGCGCTTGATCTCATAGTTTGTGCACATTTTTGTAACTTGCTTTCAGCTCAGCTTGCTGCTTTTAAAACAGTTTTTGACTTTTGTATCTACTGCCAGTTGCTTATGGCAGTCCTTATCTAATTTGCTCATTTTATGGTTGCTAACCTGTGATTTCATAGTATCTAATAAGCAGAATGCACCTCATCCTCATGCAATCAAACTTTAAGCCCAGTATCTTTATTCAACCTGTTGTTATTCATCATCTCCTCCAGCGAATCCTAGAGCTTATGTCCAAAGATCTGGCCTTCCAAAATTACATGGCAAAGATCAAAACTCCCAATCTTGCCCTCAGCATTGGAATTTGAATTGGGAATTAAACCCCTTGATTTCAGCCACTGAGTATGATGAGAATCTCTAAGACTTTGCTCATTTTTGCAAAAAAGAGTAAGCTTGTTTGCCTGAATTCTCATCGTTGTGAATATGCTTTTTCTGGCCGGACCCTTCTTTCCCCACCTCAACCCATGATATCATTTTCTACAAGTTGTCTTCCACCTTATGGTTTGCTGGATTGTGGATTTTTTGCTATGAATATCTTCTTGCAAGCTTCTTCCTTTTGGCATTATATGAGTCTCTGACATAAATGGTACCAACCTCGGTGCCCAGCAATGCAAGGCAAACAGACCATGCCTTTATTTCTTCCATGATAGTAGCAGGTAAGTTCTAAGAACAGCCTGAAATCCTTCTTTTGCTTACTTATCTGAATGAGTAGGCTATGCTTTTTGAATGATTTGTTCTAAATTGATTACCTGATTTGCCTAGGTTGTTATCCAAAAGACCAATCAGCTACTGGGTACAGCCCAAGCGAAAAGAACTTGATACCAGACATTAATTCCCCTTATTATTCTCCAACAATTGGCAAAAAAAAAAAAAAAAGACTTACCAATGAAACGGATCTCAAACCTTTTGATTTGACTTGAAACATGCACATCATGTTGCAACCGAAGTCTAAAATGGAAACACAAGTAGAAATTATGAATAAAAGTACAATGGATGTCACTGGAATCTAAGATTTTGATCACTTAATCACTAGAGTAGAAGACTCATATCACGCTAGTGAGAGAATCCATTGTTAAGACCTTCTTTGACAAAAACTACCCTGTGAATTTATTATAATAATTTAAAGTCGATAAACATTGTAGAGGATCATTTCTATCCAATTCATAAGGGGCCAGCCTTTGGAAATTTTATGCCCATGGCATTTATTCTGACTTTGAGTGTTGCTGCATTACACTTACTGTGACATTTACTATTGAAATCCTATTTGTATCAAGAGGATTACTAGAATGGAGCTGAAAGGCATCTCTCTCACCATTCAGATGTATTTTGTTAGAATATTTTGGCATAAGTTAATGTCTATATTTAGTTCAATATTGTGGTAAGATATATAAATCTAAGTTAAGATCTGGTAGTTTTATGCATTACTAAATGTTCTGGTTGCATTCTGAACATACATGACATACTGTGTTTGCTTACGATAACTCTATAATCTGTTGCAAGTGTGTAAACTGCAATATATATATATATATATATTTATATATTAGTTTGTGCTTCCCAGATTAGTATTGGTAACTTCAATTTCGATGGATTGCAGGTAAACATTAGAAGCATCGACGAGGCTATAGTGATTGGTGCTGCTCTCTCATTGTCTTCTTCAGCTTTTGTTTTGCAGGTAGTCAGATATCAGAATAATAGATATTATGTCATATTATGAAAAAATTGCATAGTAAAGGAAAAAAGAGAGATGAAAGAATTTATGATGTGAGACATGGTAATTTCCTAAAAATACGTCTTAAGAGCCTTATTTGATTTAATAATTAAATAGGTATTGTAACAGATCCATTGTATTTTAAAAGTTAATGATTATTCTGAGGTTAACAGAAGAATAAAGTTGAAAAAAGTGGACTGCTGACTGTTGCACATGTTCAACTATAATTAACTCCTTCCCCCTTTTTGAAGGGATGTACTGTAGAATTGCACATCTATGAATCGCTAAATATTTTTGATTGAATCAACATTTGGTCATGATGAAAATGAGAGAAAGACAGAATTTGTAAGATATCATAAGTTACAAAACTATACAATTCCATTTATCATAAATGTCAATCCTTTTTAATAACTCAGATATCCAGTGTTTCTCTGCCACCGCTTTCCTTTCTCTATTTTTTGGCTTGTGTGGCACGAACACAATAATAGAGCTTTTGAGGGTACACAGAGTTCTATAGATTCTTTGAATGCTAAGTGGTTACCTACCTTTACTTTTTGGGATACTAGAGAGACTCTAGATGTAGAAGTAGCCCTTTTGTCTTGCTTTGAATTATTAGCTTTGTAAGTTTTTGGATTGGCACTCCTTATTGCCTCTAATAAAGTTTTTACTCTTCAAAAGAAAAAAAACAATGTTTCTCTGCCACTACCAGCGCCACATGGTTACGAGAAAAATCAGAATTTGACTACATAATTATGTGGATAATTTTTTCTCTCTGTATTTCTCTTGTCATAATTTTACGACATGTAAAATAAGCACCCATATCTCAACCTAGCTAGACGTCTTTCCCTAGGCAATCTCCAGTGATCAATTCTTGGTAATTGTTCTATGGGACTGGTTTTACTGGCATAATAGTTTTCTTCTGTATTTGTTTTCTGCTCTTTATTTCTTCTTATTTCTCTCTCTCTCTCTATCATGGTATTAACTTACAATTCCTGCAAGTTGAGGACATATTTCTCTATGCTGCGGGGTGGTTTTGTGATACATTTCTTCCTTGGAATAGTTATCTTCCTGTGAATATTGTTTAGGACATTATAAAGCTTACCATGAACAATCTATAGCTACTTGCAGAGAGAGGTGAGCTCCCGACAAGATTTGGCTCAGCAACATTAGGGGTTCTTCTACTGCAGGTTCAGTGAAAAATCCATGTCCATCAATTTTAGTGGTATTATTAATATGTAGGATAGTGAGGTTCAAATTAAGTTATTAATTTTGGGTACTTGATACTTGCAGGACATAGCAGTTGTCCCGCTCCTGGTCATTCTTCCAGTGCTAGAGAGCCAGGTAGATGAATGTTCTGTTTAATGGCGGACTGATGGAAAAGCATATTTCTTCTGGGAGAATCCTTATATTCCCTATCTCAATTGTTGTGATGATTCTTCTGGTCATTTACTTTTGTTAAATACAATCTGTGTCTCAGTCTGATCTTCATTGCCATTTCTTGCACTTCTTGTTCTGCTGGTTCCTGATTTGTTTAGTTCATAGTTGACATGATCTTTCACTTTTTGCAGAATCTGGTACAGGAAAGTATTTTGCCAATGCTTGCTAAAGAAAGTCTGAAGGCCTTAGGTGGATTAGGATTGCTCTCTCTTGGAGGGAAATACCTTCTTAGGCGAGTTTTTGAGGTGCTTGACATACATGACAAAACAATGCAATGCCCAATTCAAGTTCTTTGAATATAAAGAATCATGAACACAGAAAATATCCCATACAGGTTGTTGCAGAAACAAGAAGCTCGGAAGCCTTTGTTTCTCTCTGCTTGCTTACTGTTGCTGGGACTTCGCTTATTACTCAGAAGTTGGGCTTTAGTGACACGGTCTGATCTATTTCTAATTTTTTGTTTACTTTTTGGAGTCATTGCAAATTGTTGGTTTGGGATTTTTCCTTGGTCAATGTAATGAATGACTCAAGTTAGTTCGCTGTTGCAGCTTGGGGCATTTTTAGCTGGGGCTCTGTTAGCTGAGACAAATTTTCGGACCCAGATTGAAGCAGATATAAGGCCTTTTAAAGGTTTACTTCTTGGGTTATTTTTTGTAACCACAGGAACATCTATTGACATGCAGGTAATTTGATAATTTGATTGATTGCTTATCCTTAGCTGCACTTTTCTTATATACGTTAAAGGGATCTCTGTATCTGACTGTTAACATGAAATATATAATTTACTTTTGATTATGCAGGTTATACCCAGACTAAAATCTTTAAATATTTCTCTTTCAAGGACATTTTATTTGCATATGAAATTTAACATTAGATGGCTGTCATGTTGGTTTTTGTTTCTTATTGGATTTTGGCGTGGGAGTAATTCCAAAAAAAAAAAAAAAAATTCAATCTCCTTAGAATAAACAAGGGTAATAGCAGAAGTAACCAATAAAATAAATAACATTGAAGGAGAAACAGCCTGACTGAATGTGAATAAATGTTATGGTTGTGAATGTATCAGTATTGGCTATATAAGATGAGAACTTATAACATCCTGTAACAATTCTACAATGTGCTATAGTGGTTCAACTAGGATTAAGATTTCAGTTTCCATCATGTGTATAACAGTATCGACAATAATGTCCAGTGTAGTTTGTAACATATTTGGAGCTTTGGACTGAATATTTCTATTTTTTTTCCTTTTGGATTCACAGTAAATCTCATCGTAACACCAAATATGATCTGATTGAACCATAAACAGGATAGAAAGGGATTATATTTGAACTTCACATTTTACTCTTTGAAAACTGTGGAGAATAGATGATTAAGTTTTCAAAGTCTTAGATCTAAAGTTTGGTTGGAATTTTCAAGCCTTGGTTCTGGTCCTTTAAGGGCCAACCTTCCTTGGGGAGTGTTCTGGAGGATGTATCAACTTAGGAGAAGGCAAAAACATACGCTTGGGTTACCTTTAGAATGCTGTCGTGACCATATTGCCCATTAAAGTTCAAACACAGCGGAAAACCCCATTTCAGTCTTTGTTATGGCGGGCCAATGTGTTTATGTAGAATGTTGTGGCTGTTAAACCCTGTTCTTTCTAATCTATATGTTGTAAATCCCTCACTGGCCCACAATGGTTGTAATGGCTATTACATATTGGTCCTAAAATATCCCTGGATTGTTGACTCTTCTGCTGTCCTTGTTCAAGCTCTGCAATTGTCATGCATGCATTAAAGTACTAGCCCTGTAAAATAAATATCAAAATAACCATTTATTGAATAACGTTGAGGTTGTATACTTGATGTTAGACCTTCTCTTTGCGAATAGATGATCATGTCTTAGGATGCGGCTTTCATATTAGCCAGTACATAGGTTTTGACACAACAAATTCTCTCTCCATTGCAGCTTCTTTTGCGAGAGTGGCCAAATGTGCTTTCCCTTTTGGCTGGTCTAATTGCTATAAAGACACTAATAATAACAGCAATAGGTCCCCGCTTTGGACTTACTTCACAAGAAAGTGCGAGGATTGGTTTCCTTCTATCCCAGGGAGGTGAATTCGCTTTTGTTGTTTTTTCTCTGGCAAATAGGTCAGTCTCGACTTACTTTATTTTGCTGTTACTTTGAACCATCCATAATCTTCCCTGAACCTCCGTTCCCCCCCCCCCATCTTGACTAGGTTGGGAGTCCTACCTCTTGAGCTCAACAAACTGTTGATTATTGTTGTTGTGTTGTCAATGGCACTAACTCCTCTGCTCAATGAAGTTGGAAGAAAGGTTGCTGAATACATTGATGAGAAGTTTGAGACAGAGGATGTAAGTTCCAAACTTCTTGGTTTATAATCAGTTTGGATTGGATAGTAATAAGACAAAACTGGCAGAATTATAAATGCTCAAATAAATTCATATTTTGAGGGGTCCCTTAGCTGAAAAATGTTATTTCCCTAATTTGATTGGACCTTTTATCGTGCACGTCAACTTGTTATATTTGAACAGGCCTTAAATCATGAACAGGAAGTCCACTTCTGCCCCCAAATTGTGCTCCAAAATCAAATTTACCCCCCAAACTTCCATTATTTTTTGGTACTCAAATTCTTGGAGAAGGGCACTTTTAACCCCTAGCATACGCATGGGATGAAGGAGGTGTCATGTGGTGAGAATGAGATTTTACACATCAGTATTAAAGGGTAAAACTGTACTTTTAAAAGAGTTGTCCTGATTAAAGTTCAAGGGCAATCATGATTTCAGCCAATAGTTTGGCGGCAACAAGTGAACTCTTTCCAATCATGAAAGAAAGGCAGAATATCGGACCCATCAGAAGTCAGTTCTTTAGGAGTTCGTGAAATGTATGCATGGTTGGACCCATGGCTTTGCTTATCTTAGCCTACAATTCTGCCCCCTGAAAACTGTATTGTGTAGATGGTAGTGGTATTAATTATGGAGATAATGTATATGTTTTGCCCACAATAAATGCGTTTATATGTTGTGCTTGCAGACGGACATGCATATGGTGAACTATGATGCAAGTGACCCTGTTGTTATTGTTGGATTTGGACAAATGGGACAGGTAGAAAGGTTACATTGCAAGATTCAATTAGTCTAGTTCTGATACTGTATTTACTCCTAATTTATTTTTCTTATAAAGGTGCTTGCCAACTTTCTATCCGCACCACTGGCTCCAGGAGTAGATGGTGATGTTGTGGGCTGGCCTTATGTGGCGTTTGATCTTGATCTATCAGTGGTAAAGGTCAGTGAGGTTTTCTGTTACTTTCTACTTCTATCAGGCTGCCGACTTTGATGGCATTCTTCCAAATCTATGAAATGCGATTTATATCTAACTAGATTCTAGTTTGTCATGCTAGAACTACCACAACAAATTTGAATAGATACTAATGTTTTGGCATTAGTTTATAATAAGTTTCTCCCTATCAGTTCCTCCCTGATAGTAAAGAGTAAGTTATGAATTGATCAAGTGCTGAACTTTTAAGTACCGGAAAGGAGCCTCTTGATAGTCTAAATATATAATTAGAGACAATCGGAGATTTTCATCATGAACAGGCAAGCAGATTCCAACTTAAACGTCTGCTCCAATTTTAAATGATATGGCTAAAAATTTGTCATATTAACAATGTTGTCAAAACAGGCTTGGTGCTGAAAATTCAGAATTATTCATGCTTTTTGTAATAAGACAATGATCTACACCTCTTTGAAAAGTCCTAACCTCTTTGGAGTGGTTATTGGTCAATTAGAATTTTCTGGTTGCCGAATTTTGTACCGCTAGGCCTTCCATTTTAGAGCCATGTATCTCCTTTCTGTACAGCTGGCTTACATAGGAATCTGTGTCCCCGAATTCATTTTTTTTTCCCTGTTAAATATGATTGGAAAAAAAAATTGGTGGACTATGTGCTCATTTGTGTAAGTGATTGTATTCAACTTTTATTTGATTAAAGAATTTAAAGATGGAGCACGAAACCAAAGCACTAAGGGGGCGTTTGGTTTGTGCTAATCGGAATCAGAATTGGAATAAAAAATCTTAGGAATTGGAATTGGAATTGGAATTGAAATTCGATACCCCTTTTTTGGTTCAAATTTGGAATGGATTTGATTATCAATATTGATATTTGGTTTATATATCTTTTGGAATGAGAATCATATAATTGTTAGTTTTATCCTTGATGAAAAATATTTTTATTTTGTAAAATTAAAACTATAATTATTATCTATTTTATTTTCTTTACTTTAATTTAATTTTTTTTTAAATTAAAACTAAAATTAAAATATTTTTAAAATTAATATTTTATTTTATTTTTTAAAATGTTTTAGAAGTGCCCTTGATAAAATTAATATTTTCATTTATTTGTTAAAATTAAAACTAAAATTAAAATATTTTTAAAATTAATATTTTATTTTATTTTTTAAAATGTTTTAAAAATGGCCTTGATAAAATTAATATTTTTTTATTTTTAAAATTAAAATTAAAATATTTTTAAAATTAATCTTTTATTTTTTTAAAATGTTTTAAAATTTATATTTTATGGATGGACAAAAAATGGGAAAGAATTTTTCTTAGATTTCATCCATGGGTTTCAACCAAAACTTATCATTTTACTTGGGTTTCACAAAACCCATAGATTGGAAGTTTCATACCCATACCTTGATTCCCATTCCCTTAATTCAAACAATTTATATGGGTTTCAAACCCATTCCTGATTCCCATACCCATTAACCATACGCCACCAAAGATGTTGGTCCAGGTTGATGGGTTACAATGAATTTTTAGGTGCATGGGTAATGGTGGGGGGAGGATTTTCAGTTGACAAATATAATAAATTTTGTACTACAATGGAAGGGCTTTTTCTTAGTTGAGGTCACATATTCTTTTAACCAAGTGTTTGATCAATAAAAAGGATTAACTGGACAGTGGTATAGAGCTGCAAATTATTAATTTTTGCCATTGTATTTGAGGAACTGAGATATTGGTGGTTAAAGGACCTCTTACTATTGGTGTTTGGTAGATTTGCTTTTTAATGAAGTTGAACATTTTTCACATATATTATGGATGACATATGACTTTGCAGAGTGCTATCAGCAGGTATGAAAGCCTGCAACTGAAATTAAGCTTCTATTTGTATCATGGTCACAGACCCAAAGCCTTCTATTTGATCTAGACATTTGACATTTTCCATGGATTTTGCAATCTTATCAACCGAGAGGACAATATGTACCAAAACTTGCTCTATTGTGTTATTTTATTTTGTTTTTCATGTTGGTGTCATTTTTAAGTGCTCTAAACTGTTTTCTTACCATCTGCTGTGCAGTCATCTAGGAAACTTGGTTTTCCAATACTCTTTGGTGATGGATCACGGCCAGCAGTCCTGCAATCTGCTGGTATCTCTTCGCCAAAGGCTGTTATGATCATGTACACAGGAAGGAAGAGGACTATTGAGGCTGTTCAAAGAATTCGACTTGCTTTCCCTGCTGTACTCTCTCTCTCTCTCTCTCTGTGTGGAATTTGATGCTAAATTAGAATATTTTTATCTTCTTTTCTTCTTTTTTTTTGGGGGGGGGGAGGGGGGGAGGTATCTCCTGAGATGCATTAGCAGTTATAAATAGTGCTGTCGATATTGTCACAACTCCAATGACCACCACATCATCATTGCCCTTACTGGCACCGAATTGCTCCATGGAAATGCTACCTTTAATTTTGAAATTTTCTGATTTCTGCCAATATGACCACATTTTTTTTGGGGGGGTACTTCATTTGCCTGGGTGTGGGCCTGCCACTGGTATGGCAGCACTGTCATATCCATGCCAATATTAGAATTACTGTTCGGAATAGGAAGATCATCAAATGAAGAGAATTTCAACATAATCAATATCAAACTTTCCCATATCCCTGGATTTCTAAGTAGTTTGCTTGTTAAAAAGATGCTGCCTCATGAAAAGACATGGATGGTCAATAGTTTATAGGGTAAGATTTTCCTTTATGAACCTTGGCACTGCTAACAGCCAATCTTTTAACTACACTATACTTTAATCACTTGTTCAATAAGAAGTGAGAATCCTCTTGATTTTTTGCCATTTGACCTGGTTAGTCCAAATCTATCAGTTTCACAGCTGTGATTGGGAAACATCTGCGTGGCACCATGGCAGGTTCCCATATATGCCAGAGCTCAGGACCTCAAACACCTTTTAGATTTGAAGAGAGTGGGGGCAACAGATGTTATTCTTGAAAATGCAGAGGTAGTCCTTAGATAATTCTCGTTTGACATTATATGGTAATTCCAAACTACATCTGCGCTGCTAGCACTAAAGACCAAATTTTGCTATGCAGACAAGTTTACAGCTGGGTTCTAAGCTTTTGAAGGGATTTGGTGTTATGTCTGACGACGTAGCCTTTCTGAGTCGGCTTGTGCGAGACTCCATGGAACTCCAAGCACAAGAGGCACTGGACAGAACTGATGGGCGGCGTGAATATGATGTCATGGAGCCGCTAAAGGTATGTGAATTATTCGCTTCAAAACTAGCAAACTATGACTTATTCCGTGGAAAATGTACAGATAATTATTCTTGAGTCGCATGTCTGAGACAAGAGACTGTGTGCTGAATTTGGTGTGAACCTATGATTTATATAGCAAGGTTGTTGAATGCTGAAACCATACGTGGCATATGTTACTAATATTTAGAAGTGACCTAACTCATTTGGAGACAGTGGTTAGTTGAAGTGTCTGACATGCCAACTCCCATTTCTTTTCTTTTTTTTTGGGGGGGGGGTCCTGTCCAAAATTTAGAGGATAGTAGGAATCCCTGCAGCTTTTGTATCTGTTCTTTGAAATCAATAGATCTTATCTAAAATATGTTTGCGTGTTTTTTTGCGAAGCTTCATATTTAGAAGTCCAAATTGTCAGAATTTAAGTTTGAGTGAGATGCGAATCATGGCACTAAAATGGCTCTTCAAGGAATGCACATTGCATCATTGAGCATCTCAACGTCTTGCTGGCTTTACCATTTTGCTACATTCAGCTTGTTTTACAATTTCTTCTTTTTTATTTTTCTAGGTTATTACCTTATGAAATTAAAAAATTTTACTGAACAGGTACGAGTTGCAGACCTGGTAGGGGGCACAACACCTTTGAAAGAAACTTCATCAGGAAGAGATCAGTCCAATATAAATCATAACCTACAGTTCCAAGGGGAAGTCAGGCAGGGAGGCCATTTGGCACATGGCGAACTGGAAGAATTACATCATGAAGATGGGAACGGTGTTCTTTTTTGTGAATTAGAATCTGAGACTAGCTTTCCCCTGACTATTGATGATGCTGCGCCAGAGAAAAAACCTTACTGAGCCTTCTATACCATGCATATCTTCAAAAGATGAGGGACCTTGATTCTATATACAGCCTTCAAAGGCTTATCATGTTTGCCTGCTAACAAAATGTTCTCTTTTCACCAGTTGTCTGTCTGTAACTTTGTATTGGCTTGAGAACCATCAATTTTGTTGCCAAGATGGGATTGTTTGATATTATTCGTGTCTTGGCTGTTAAAAGTATGTGGTCATCACACTTCTAATGTAAACAAAGATCACAGACCACACCATGTATATGAATCTTGATTGTAATCATCCATGATCAATGACAGCTACTATTCTTTACTCCTGGTCATTTATCTTCGCCAATCTAGTGCTTCAATATGACTCGGGCGAGGTTTGAACAAGACCTGTGATGCATTTCGGCTTACCTGAGAAGTTGTTGGCTCTTCATTGCAACGCTCATCATAAGGTCCAACAATCCAAGTGTGACCTGAACTTTCTGAGGGTGGCTGTACTAAAGCAGAAAAGTTGATTGTTTCTTTTTCCCTTTGTCATGTAGCTGTAAAGCCACGCAGCCTTCCTCACTGACTTTTGAATTCTGGCTCCATAATCCTTCCTATTTTTGTTCTTCGGATCTCCATAATTGTGGAACATTCGATTAGATTATTGTGAGGTAATTGCTAACAGTTTATTTAGAAGCGGTTCGTCATGCAGAAACTTCAAACTTTATTGAAGAAATGTTGAAGAAACATGATTCCAGTAATTTACAGATGGTGGTTGATGTGCTCCCGTGACATACGATCTGCTGCTTCTTAGAATCATCTGATTCTGGGTACATTTTTAACAAGAAAAGTTGGCTTTCCCATCTCCTGCACAAATCTACTTTGACAAACAGGCTTCATCTGCTCCTAGAAAGTATGTGGCATCCTGAATCTGAAAGGAAATTTTTGAAAGGAAACTAGAACTATCAACAACGTTGCATCCAGGTTTCTCCAGAGGATGCCAAAGCAAAGCACCTGACAAGTCGGCAACTATCCAGCTATCAAGTTGATTGGTGAGTATACAGCTATGAAGCTTAAAGAAGCCGAGGCCATAGGGTTCATGTTAAAAGGTACTCTCTTGGATTTTCGGTTTCAATTTCCATCTTTGCAGTGCAAATGAAATTGCTGTCTTTATAATGTGAATGAGTTAAAGAAAACGCTTAATTCAGGAATGTGGTATTTGCTATTAAGAACCAACATTTCATTTGAAAGATGTTTATTTAGACTGAAGACTTGATAGAAGTGGAACAGCTTAAATTATTGGATTGATGTTAAGAGAATGATAGAGAGAAGATCACTGTGGTTTAATGGTTGATCACTGCTTATGCTTTTATTATGTCTTCTTTGGACAGGATTTGTTAATGATGAGTGCTGAAGATAAGACTTCGATTTGAGAATGTAAGGAGTGGACAAACTCTAGTGCTGGACAAAATGTTAACAAACTTATAGTCTGCAAGAACTGATAATTAAAGTCTATTTGGTATGCAGTTATTGACTATTATTGAAGTTACAATAATGTAAAAACCTTTCTCCAAAAGCTCAAGATCTTGAAGTTGATGATTGTTTCAGAAATTTTAAGATAGTATCTGAGTTAGAGGTTATGAATTCTAATGCTACTAAATTATTCCCATTTAATATTTCACGTGTTGGGACCCTCTTATAAATTGTCATGAGCCCACACTCATGCAGGGTGTGTTATGTTACAAAGTAATGTAAACATCTTTCTCCACATGCTTGAACATTTGGAGGAGATGGTTATTCACTAAAATTTAAGAATTACTGAAAGAGAAAAGTTATCATTGATAAATTGGATGAGGGCCATAGTGCAAAAGTCCCCTATTCTGCTGAAGAGGTAAGGTAGTCCAATTATATATCCCCTTCAACCCAGAGACTAAATCTGGTTTCCTGTACTTATGGTTGTACTTGATAAAGAGAGAAAACTATGAATTCATTCATACTCACTGCATGGTTATCCATTTTATTTCATGATAGTCTGGGGCATTTGTTAACTTGTTTGCTGTTTAGCTTGTTTACTTAGTTATAAATCTCTTCTGAGTGTGATTGCACCAGTTTTGGCTGTCACTTTCATTGAAGATAGAAATAGGGACAGGATGAATTCCATAACGGGGAAGCAAAATTATCGTGAGTTTGTGACTATGCATGAGAGGAAAAATTTTCTAAAATGTATTCTTTATAGAATCCCTTGTTTTTCACCTCAATGCATGCATTTCATTGAATGACAATTAATTTTACACATTTGCAGAACAACTTAATCATTGGTCTTGTTTTCACAATTCTGCACTTTGTTGATTTTATTTCTGCTGTTAATGCTCAATGTGACTCTGTACCAGCATGCCATTTACTTGGACTTGTTATAAACATGCAGCTATGTGATTTTTTTAAACTCTTCATGTGATGAACCACATCTTGGAATTTTCTGTCATATGTCAAAGACTTCACAGATGATATTTGTAATCTATGCAGAAAAGGTAAAAGGAAAGAGGAATGAAGCATTCTGATATGCTGTTTCCTGGAAACTTCATTAGTTCACTTCTAGATGACCTCTCCTCATGATATGCTTCCGCTATAAGATCTATTTTCATTGGTATTTATTTTCTTGGCAATAAAATTGTTCTCTGCCTGTGAATTTCTAGAAAAATCTGTTATTGGTTTGGGGTAGAGCTGTGAACACTCAAGAGTTGTGTGAGCTCCGTGCAATGAAAGCTTGTACAAGCTCGTGCATAAGGTTAACAGACCAGAGAAATTTTAGACTTGTTAATTTAATTAGTCAAGTCTGACTTTTGTGGTACTGAGCTACCGATTTATGGCTTATTTAGTTTTAAAGAAACATTACCTACTTGCCATTACCTATGTACAAAATTAGGTTTAGTAGAAGAGTATGCATTATTTAGCATATGTAGTTAAATGCAAACCCTTTCTTGACCCCCTCAAAAAAAAAAAATGTAGTAACCAAGTTCCTGGAACAGTCCGTGGCTTTAGCAAAGTCTCTATCAGCAATAGGCTGGCATAACCAAAAACAAAAAGAAACCTAGACACATTGTTCAGTCCAAATGAAGGATCTTATTAGATAGCTACAAGAATATGAGAAAACATGATTGAGGTATCAACTGGTGATAGATAGGCAAACCAAATAATTTCCTATCTAATGATGCTTAGTTTGCTTTTGCTTAAAAATTTGCCTATTAAAGAGAGAATTATCATCCATTCTATCCCAAAAAAAAAAAAGAGCTAATTATCACCCACTCCTAACAAACCTAGCAAAAAACAATAGAGTTTTCGCTGCTCCGATGATTAAATGCCCAAGCAAATCCGGTTACTCTATTCCTTTCTTCCCCCCCCCCCCCAAAAAAAAATTTTCAAGGTATTTTGGTTAATTCATAGGTTTTTGAAAAGAAAATCAACCTATTTCTATTTTCTCAGTATGTTCTGAAGAATGCTGTCTCCTCTTTCTCATGCAAATACTAGTATATAGACCTTACCAAGAAGAGTTTACCTAGATTTATAGGGGAAGAAACACAATTCAAGCCTTACTGCACCAAGTACCTGTCAGAAAATGATCTGCCAAAGTGTCAGAATTTGGTGCAAAAAAGAGCAGGGGCAGGAAAGTTTCTGTCTTCAATATCTTGCTGCAGCTAAGTTCTGCCAAACAGTATGTTTTGGGCAAACCAAGGAGTAATATTTCTACTCCCCTCTTAGCTCCAATGTTCCACTATCTAAGAATCGACATCCTGAAACATTGGAAACCCTTGAGGGGAGTTGAAACCTTCCCCCAATCAATCTAATATTCTTAAAATCAGGATGTTTGTAATTTCTTGTATGTACACCAATGAAACTTGCATGCAATTTATAGGATGACTATCTTGAGAAGGCAATCGAATTCAATGGGCCAAATCCTAATCATTTTTCATCAATCTAATCTACTAGTTGCTAGAGAATAACCGAAATCCTGTTCAAGATTAGGACTGCTCTATCCGCTAATGAATGTTTGCCATGTAGTCAACGGCGGCCGACTCACAAATCTTGCTCATCCCAATCTTGGAGATAAAGAGGAATATATTTAGGCCCTTTCCATGTATTAAGGATTGATATAATGTCCTATTTCCTGTCCATGGAACTCATGATTTTAACTCTATGAAGGGAGGCCAAGCACCCTCTATTCAGTGATCAATAGCCTTGGAACCTACAGCCGGCACATAAAATTTAGGAAGGAATATGTTGTGATTGTAACATGAAATAAAATCCTGGCATTTGGTCGAGGATGGGCTATGGCCATGATCTCCCTCAGTTTCAATAAAGCCTACCCCCGATGTCAAATGTAAGCCTACTCATGGTGCTGATAATGTAACTTATCTCAAACACTTAAAAATGAATGTCACTGTTTCTGTGTGTCTGTACGTGTGTGTTAACAAAACCTAGCAGTACATTGCCAGGTTCAGCCAAATTGGCCTAGCTCATTATTGAGAATTGTTGCTCCTTGATGTGGTTGACATTGTCATCCAGTTGAACCACTGGTGGGATCCTCTAGAAGTTTGTATTTAATGAGCATTGTAAGCTGACCAGAAAGATGTTGCAATTCTTGCACTGATAAGCTGCTTAAGCTTTCATGCTGTCTTGTAATAGTTTACCTGGTTGTGAAGTTCAGTGTTCTCCAAATGTTTAAAACTTACGAAGAATGGTATTTTAATAAGTTTAAATCTGTAAATTTCCACTCAAATGTGGGTCTGTCATGACTTGTAAGAGGGCCCCAAACACTAGGAATATTAGATGGAGTTGAAAAGGCCTTGCAGGTTGTTTTGATCTCAAGATATCCTGCACTCATATTATCTTAAACATCCAATTGCTTCAAAACTTCGAACTAAAGGAGAATTTATTTTATTTTATATTGTAATTAACATGAATAAAATATTGTATCTAGGACATATGATTTCAAGGTGAATGTGTCCTAGGATTTTCATACTCCTTTTTTTTTTTTGTTTTTTTTTTGGATCAAGATTTGTTTATTTGTCTGTCTCATACTAGTAGGGAATTTTGGTTCGTATCCCCCCCCCCCCCGGGGAAAAAAAAAGTTGTGGATCTCAATCATGTGATCAAACTAGGGAGTGTTCAATGCATAAAACAGCCAGTGACTTTTGGTGCTGGCAACTTGATTATACTATTCTATTCCTTTATTCTTGAAGCAGATGAACTTATCCATCCTAGCATGTGGTTTCATTTTCTAAAAGTTCCCTCGTTTCTGCATATATACAAAAAGGAAAGTTGCATGGGTCTTGGGAGCCAGTAGCATGGCCTCTTTTAAGACGAAGAATTTGAATAATAAAGCTAATATCTTTAGATTTGGTTGGTGTGAAATCAATAAAAACAAAAATATCTACTTCACAAAAGATTAATTCAGGATGAGTAGGGTCGTATCTATAAAGAAAATGTGGATTTATCTCTCTTTTTTTTTTTAAAAAAATTAAAAATAAAATAAATATGGAGGTTTTGATTTTAATTAATTAATAAGAGACATGTACGAAATTGACCCAAAAAATAAAAAAAATTCTTAAAAAAACCTTCGGAAGAAAAAAATTTAGTTTTTAACATAGAATTGTCGCGTTTTGAAAACTCGACCAATACTTTTGGAAGGTTAGTTAAGTTTTGAAAACTCGATTAACACTGTTTATGTACTGTTCACACGTTGGTCGAGTGTTCAACACTGACTAACACTGTTCATACTAGAAATTGATCGAGTTTTGAAAACTCGATCAACTGTGAATAGTGAATGACAATGTTAGTTGAGTTTTCAAAACTTGACTAATAGTGAATAGTGTTAGTCGAGTTTTGAAAACTCGATCAACCTAAGTCACTTTTAGAATATGTTTGCTCTCTCGATTTTTTGAAGAATTTTTTTTTTTTGGTTTTTGGGTTAGATCCGTTCATTACTCAATTGATAAATCAATCTAACAAAGACATAATTAACCAAGAGCAAATAAATAAACTACTTGAAATTAAATAAATAAAATTTAATGGGAAATCAACTTCCAGTTAAAGAAATTTATTTCCACCTTGATCTACTTGATTGATCATTGATACAAAAATTACTCAACATTATATAAATAAATTGGTTATAATCATTAAATATCACGAAATGACCAATCTCTCATTATTTTTTTGGTAATTAAGATACCATCAGTAATTACTTTTCTAATCGAAAGACAACACAAGAGACTCTTGTTGGATTTAGTATTTTGACAGTTTTAAAATTTAGAGAAATTCAATTCTAATTAACAAATTTCAACATGAATTTATTTAAATTAGATTATTTAAACTTATGACATATGTTAAATCGCTTGCGAGGCCATAAAATCATGTTATTTACCACTTTATTAAAAATAAACAAAACTTACATTTTTAATTGGTTGTAGACTATTCTAGAGTTATCAAATATAGATCTTTATTTAATAAATCTAAAACAATCATAAATATTAGGACATAGAGTAAATAAATATTTACAAAATATTAAGCCAATAACCTCAATTAAATTTCACAATCTTCATTCATCAAGATTTCAACAACCCTTTGAGTAGAAAAGAAATTTAGATTGAATTCATGGAGAAAGAAAACTCACAGAATTAAACAAAAATTCTGCTTGTATTAAGACAAAGTGCTAAAAAGAAGAAACGTGGCTGCTCTCAAAAATTTGTTTACTAGAATGTCATATGGTTGCTGGATGCTAAGAATATATATTGTATCCCTTCCCTGTCGGCTGCCTCTTATTTTCTAAGAAAAGCCAACCTTTTTCAACCCTAATTGCTAAAAATAAATAAAAGGAAATTTCTAAATATTCTACTTGACTTCTCCAAGTCATGAACTATATAAGATTACAAAATCTAAGTTTCCAATATTTTCTACTTCTAAATGGAATAACAAATCTTCAAAACCTTAAATGTTTCCAAATCCATCTCAATTCTTTCTTGAATGTGCAATTAGGAAAAGAAGCTTGCTATAGTGGATCTTTAACAAAGTTTTGCACTATTTCCTGAAATTCACGTGCCCATGTGCTAACGAACAAGCGTTGCCGTCCAATTTTTATTCCTTACATGCAAAACTCCAGTTTGGTTCTTTCTTCCCACTTTCCTTTATGAACCTCCTCCATTAATTATAATATATCAAATATCACAAATTAGTGTAATATTTACTCAAAAATAATATAAAATCAATCACAAATATTATACTCATTTTAATCCCTATCAAATTTCCTCACACCTAGACAATATTTGTTCTCAAGCATCCTTAACGCACATAAAACTAAAACTAACCAACCTATTTTTCTTCTAAATTCCAAAGTCAATATGCCATAAGAGTATAACTGAAAATATAATCGAAACAACAAATACTTTACAACATTTTGTACTAAAACAACAATTACACATCCCAACAGTTCCTTATGAAGTCAAAATAACAAGATTCGACAATCCTCTCCAAATGTTCACTCAAATGCACTCGAAAGGGGTAAAGAATATATATATATCTCTCTCAAATCAACAGCATGGAATGACATTACTATAGGCTTGCAAATATATCAAATCTTCACCACTTAAAAATTTGAATTCCATGTACCAATCGTAAAGTCTTTCATTGGGTTATAATGGGGTTAGAGTTAAGAGTCGGATAAAATGGATATTTAAGGGTTAAAATTTACTAAAGGAAATATATAATTACATAATTATTTTCGATATTGACCAATTTTGTCTCAAACAAACTGTAAATAAAAAAAATGACTTCTTATTGTCCACATGCTCCTTGTCAACTATATTCTCTAATTTCCATGAATGAAATATAAATGAATATAATTTCAATAAAATGCAGCACTTTTCTTTCTCATTTCTTTTTTTTTTTTACTGCTTTTGTATTTTTTTCAATAATTCTCTAACAAATAATAGTCAAGAGGATAATCAAGTTTCTTCCTTCTTTACTCAATCACAAAATTCATTTTTTATATCATATCCTTAAAAACATCAACATCAAGATTTCAATCATCATCTTTCTATTTAGGCAAATAAATAACCAAAATCATGCAATTAACTACATGTACCTTTGATATAAGGATTTGAAACGAAAGTTAAAATAAAAGGTTAGGTATTGTATTACGGCGGTTATAAAAGAAAAAAGGGTTTAGCTTCAAATTGGTTAATTAAGCGATTTATAAAAGCAAGGCATGGATTTTTACGAAAGCCAAAAGGGGTAAAACCTATGAGCCTTTGTCACTTTAATGCATGAAATTCTAGAATATGGTTTTAAAATGCATAACAAAGCAAGTTATAGAATGTCTAATCCAAGTGTGATAATCACTCATCAAGAAAAGAAAATTTCAAGCACATAGAATGAATTTGCTCGTTTTAGATTTAGAATCTCATATTTAAGTAAAGTTTGTGTCAAATCTTACATGTTTATCCTTAAAAAAAAAAAAAAAAACTATTAAGGAAACAAATAGCTATTGCAATCACAAACACCATTGTTACAAGCCATTTCTCATAAATCTTCATCCAATCAAATAGCACATATCAACCTAGAAAGTTTGAATTTTTTTCATTTTATGTTTATTTTTGTTTATTTATTTATTTTTTGCTTTATTAAAAGAAAGTTGAAATTTAAAATGACGCTACAAGAAAAATGAAAAAGATTAAACACAAGCACCAAACACTCCCCCTACACCTAAATCATATATTATCCTTAATAAAAGTTTAAGTTGTGAGATAAAGAATGCATGAAACCAATCAAGCAAAATAAAAGAGAGAGAATAAAGAAATGAAAGAGGAATGTGAGAACAATACTCCCCTAGGGTGGAGTGGAGAATGGAGGATTAAATCCAACGGATCTCAAAGAATAAGTTAAGGTGTGGGCACGCCTTACACACTGATCACTTTTATCCATTTTTGCAGATGCTTCACATTGTGGGCAGAAATGAAAATCTGTAAAGGCATGGGCACGCCTTAACGATAGAGCACTTCTAGTCATCAAAATTTCCTAACTTTTATTCACCTAAAAAAAATACCATTAAAACTTAAATTCAAATATAATCAATAAAAATAAATATTAATAAAAATCATAAAAACATTGAGCTGCCTCACAATAAGCGTCTTTGTTTAATATTTTTGGCTAGACATGGTCTCCTTGTTTCAGCCCGGCTTGTACATCGGTCTAATCCATCTAAACTTCAACTTGCCCAGTATGAACTTCAATCTTGAATAGAAGTGAGGGACTTTTTGGTCTACTATGGATTGCTTTCGGCATAGAAATTCGTAATAGAGAAATTTGTCTAACTGTGCATTTTCATCTGTCAAATTTTCTTTCAACACAAAATTTAATTTATTATACACAAAATTATCTTCAAAATTATCTTGTATGATGGAGTTAGCCATATTAACATGAAAAACAGATTTAGAATCATTTGGATACTTTATGGGATCAAAAATATTAAAAGTGACAATTTCACCATCAAATTCGAAAGTTAAGATACTCAGATCCACATCAATCTTGGTTTTTTCTATTTTCATGAAAGGCCTACCCAACAATATAAGAGCAGGGTTATGAGAACATGTATCATCCATATCAATAACATAGAAATCGACAAGAAAAATGAGATCATCCGCTTTCACTAAAACATCTCCAATCATATTCTCAGGATATAAATTTGACCTATCAGCTAATTGAATTATCGTTCTTGTCTCTTTCAAAGGTCCCAGATTCAAATCCTTATAAACAGAAAAATGCATAACATTTATAGTTGCTCTTAGATTAAGTATAGTATTTTCTAAAAATTATTACCAATCATACAAGATATAGTGAATATACCGGGATCATCACATTTCGGTGGTAACTTTCTTTGAATGATTGTTGAAACATTTTCACTAACTACAATCCTATCATCATTTTTTAACTTTAATTTCTTACTACACAACTTCTTAAGAAATTTGGTATACTTTGACACTTGTCATATGGCCTTTAGGAGTAGGATGTTGATCTTTATCTTTCAAAAAGTCTCTAAGATCTCCTCTTCCTCTCCTCTTTTTTTGATCGTGTCAACCGGTCAGGAAAAGATGGTGAAATCAATATTTTAGGTTTGGAAGTATTGGGTTCTCTACCTACCTCCTTGGTTGAATCATTCGATTTCAATAATTTCCCTTTTTGCTCGGTTTCCTTATCTTCTTCGGCTTTTGATGAAATGTGTTGCATTTCTTTTCAATTTTTGAGCACTATAGAACTTACGTTTTCTCTAGGGTTGATTTCCACTTAAGAGGTAGTTTGCTATGATTTTTCTCCAATCTACTCACTGTCATCGCTAATTGTGACATTTGATTTTCCAAATTATGGATGCTTGCCTTTGTTTCTCGTTGAAATTATTAAATTTCTTGAAAGTTTGACCTAGTTTCCTGTTGGAACAATTGAGTATTGTTAGCGAAATTTTTAATAATTTTTGCTAAAAATGTATCTTGATTCAAAGAGGGATGTTGAGGTTGAAATTGTGGTCGGCCTTGTGATTGTGGTTGGAACCCTTGTTGCCAATTTCTATAATTGAAGTTTGGATGATCCATCTATCCTTGATTGTATGTGTTTGAATAGAGAACATACTTCCTTTGTGGCTGTCCTAGAAATTCACCTACTGCATTGATTTATTCATTGGAATTTTCTTAAAGGGCGGGGCACATATCCGTTGGGTGACCAAGATCGGATCAAATTCTACATGTTTTGACCTATTGTGTTTTCCTTACAACAAAATTACGTATAAGAGAGATTAGTTCTCTTAATTCTTGACCAAGAGAAAAATCACTTATCTCGTTAACCTTCTTTGTGGCCTCTTGCCTTATTCCAAATTGTTGGGCATTGGCTACTATGTTTGAGATTAGATTTTTTACTTCTTCTGGTGTCTTGTTCACTAATGCACCTCTGCTTACACTATCAATCATATTCCTCTCCATCAGTGATAGACCTTCATAAAAATATTGGATCAATAATTGTTCAGGAATTAGATGTTGGGGATAGCTTTCAGATAGTTGTTTGAATCTCTCCCAATATTTATATAACGTCTCTCCATTGTGTTGCCTTATACTACAAATTTCTTTTTTAATGGTGGCTGCATAGGAAGTTGAAACAATTTTTCTAAAAACACTCTTTCCAAATCATGTCAAATCGTAATAGAACCAGATTGTAAATAAAAAAGCAATCTTTAACTTTATCAACCAAAGAAAAGGAAAACCACTAGTATAAGTTGTTTTTCAGTTATCCCTTGTAATCTCATTGTGGAACATATGATATGAAACTTCTTAAGATATTTGTGAGGATCTTTTCATGCAAGACCATGAAAAATTGGGACAACAAATGAATTAGTCCAAATTTCAATTCAAATGGAATTGTAATATTGGAAAAATTAATGCATAAAGGTTGTTGATTAAATTCAGGAGTTGCCAACTCCCTCAAAGTCCTTTGGGTTGCCAAGTTTACATCTTTGACGTCCTTCTCTTCCAGTTCAATTTCTGAATCTAGCAAATAGTTTGCTAGATCGCACTCAAGTGATGAAATTGCTGCCTTCTTTGCTTTTTGAGTCTCTTTTTTTTTTTCTTCAATTTTTGGGCTATTTTCTTGATTTCTGGATCAAACACTAATTTACCTATACGAATAGAATGAGACATAAATTAGAAACAAAGAGAAAAATTAAAAGAAATAAATCTCTTGATACCTAATTTCCTCAGTAAGGGTGCCAAAATTTGATGAGTATCAAACCAACAAAAATAAAAATACCTACTTTATAAACAAATGAGTTTAGAGTAAGTAGGGTTGTCTCTACAGGGAAGATGTGGATTCATATCTTTTTTTAGAAAAATCAAAAATAAAATAAATATGGGGGTTTTGATTTTAACTAACTAATAAATCAATCCAACAAAAAAAATAATTAATCAAGAGCAAATAACTAAATAACTCTAAATTAAAGAAATAAAATTTTAATGAGAAATCAACTTCTAGTCAAAAGAATTTATTTTCACCTTGATGTATTTGATTGATGATTGATGTAAAAATTACTCAATATTATGTAAATAAATTAGTTATAGCCGTTAAGTATCACGAAATGACTAATATCTCATTGTTTCTTTGGTAATTAAGACACCATCATTAATTACTTCTCTAATCGAAAGATAATCCAAAAGACTCTCGTTAGATTTAATATTTTTACAATTTTAAGATTTAGGGAGATTCAATTCTAATTAACAAATTCCAATATGGATTTATTTAAATTAAATTATTTAATCCCATGGCCTATATAAATTAAATTATTTAATGTCATTACCCAATTCCAATTAGATTATTTAAATTAAATCTCCCTGTTTCATTGAAAGTTTAACTCACCTATATATATATATATATATATATATATATATATTTTCAAATTTATATTTGCCTCTCACATGACCAACCCCCGAGTTTGGGATTAAGACTCAGATTATTGTTGTTTAGATTATTTAATCTTATGACATAAGTTAAATCGTTTACGAATCCATAAACCATGCCATTTATCAATTTATTAAAAATAAATAAATCTTGTTATTTTTAATTGGTTGTAAACTATTCTAGAGTTATGATAACGTGTAAAATTATTGAATTTATTGTTATTATTATGTGTTAATTTTGCATTGACTAGTGTTCTAATGATTGGTTTTTGTGATTTTTTATTTAGGTGGTTGAAATTGGAAGATTTGAACAAAATGGGCTTAAAAGACAATTTGGAGTTAAATGAAGCAAACATCTTATTGGGCCTATGAAGAAAAGAAGGAACTCGATTTTTTAGTTTTAGTTAATTTTAGTAGGAATTTTATTTTAGGTAAAATTATTTTAGGAGTTAATTTTTATTTTTTTAATTTAGAAGAGCCCTTATTTTGTTGAGAAAAAATTCCTTTTTTGAAAAAGGAAACAAAATCATTGACAACTCCCCTTGGGCGGCTGTTACACATTGAAGAAAAAAGAAAAAAGGAAACACAACAATTTCTAAAAGGAAGAGGCGGCTGCATATTGAAGGCAAGAGACACACTCTCAACATTCAAAAAAAGAAAAAAAGAAGAGGGCCGACTGCTCTACTCATTCATCTTCTCCTCTCTGAGAACAATTTTTTTTCTTTCCTTTTGTTTTCTTTTTCATTTTATTTTTATGTTTATTTTGTTGATACTCTCCACCATAAGTGGCTAGTTCTTTTATTCTGATTCAAGAAAAATTTTTATTCGATTGTTTTTACTGTGAGGTTAGGTTCTTAATTTAATTTCTTATCCTTTTAATTCAAGTATTCATTGACTCTTAATTTATTTATATGAAAAATTGATATTGATTAATCTGACAATTTAATTTAATATTAATTTTTTCTATTACTATTCAGAATTTTAGTGATCTGTAATTGTCATGAATAAATGGTACAAGTAGCAACTAGGTTAATTTTGTTTATGAGGCTTTTATCGGTATTCATATTTAATCTAGGGAATCAATGGAATAAAATTAAATAATTACTGTTATCTCAATTATTTGTATTTTGATTTAACTTTTTTCACAAATCTTAATGCTATTATTATATTGATATGGAATGTTATCGTGGCCAGTCGATTAATGATAAATTTTGATTGGATGTTGGGTTTGGTCAATTAATTTAGGAAAACATAAAATTTATTATGGTTATCCTAATGAATCTAAGGTTAAATACTTGAATTGCAATAAAAATATTTTTAACCAATGATCAGTGAAACAATTGAATATGGTGAACTCTAGGATCAGAGTTTTGATAGATTGATTTTCTTTTAATATTTATTATTTTCATTGTTAATTTGTTTCGTATTTTTTTTAGTTATTATTTTTAATTTAGAAATTTATTTGACAAACCCTTCATTTTTATTTTTAACACTTAACTAAGAAATTAAATCAATTTAATTCCCGTGGAATTCGATCTGGTACCATTATTGCTACAATTTGTTGCAATTGGGGAATCAGTATTAATTTTGAGAGTTTCGACAATCCGTCAAAATTTTGGCGCCATTGCCGGGAAACTATATTAATTTCTTAGTTTGTGTTTTTTCACTTGTGTATTGATTTTTTTAGAAGAGGGGGAAAAGATGACAATTCATGCAGGAATTTTGAATCAACAATCGTGTATCGGGCATCCAACTCATGAGATAAGTCACTCAGATCTTGAAAATCAAAATTTTGAACTAATTGCTTTAGTTCGTCAATTGGTTGTAGGACAATCACAGGTAGCTATGATTTGTAGCATATGCTCAATGCCCGGACATCCTACGGAGATGTGTCCAATATCGCAAGAAGAATTTTTTCAACAAATAAATGTCGTAGGAGGATTTCCTAGCCAACCTCAATATACATATGATTCTTATTTCAGCAATTATAATTTTGAATGTAGGAATCATTCAAATTTGGATTATGGGAATCAAGGAGGACAGCTGAGACATCTATCTCAATGTTTTAATAGACCATCACCAATACCTGAACAATCCTCTAATTCAGGTATGTCACTAGAAGATATTATAAAAACTCTCGTGACTAACACCCAACAATTTCAATAGGAAACGAGAGTCAGATTTCAAGAAACGAGAGCTAGCATTCAAGAAATGAGAGCGATCTTACAAAACTTGGGAAATCAAGTCATTCAGTTAGCTACTTCGGTTAGCAATTTGGAGGCTCGAATTTCAGGAAAATTATCTTCACAAACGGTAGTGAATTCCAAAGAAAATGTCAGTGCGATAATATTGAGAAGTGAGAAGGAATTTCAATCGATCTCTATTCCATCTAAAAATGTGGATGAAGGGAAGGACGTGGACAAAGAAGATGAATGCATGTATGAAAATTCAATCAAGGTAACATCTAAATCCTCTTTATCTAACACTCCTAATGCGATTGTACCACTTTTTCCTAGTAGGTTAGAGAATTTAGAGACGGAAGTTAAGAAGTTAAGAGGTGATGAAATGGGTGAGAATATACTTGATGTGATCAAAGGAAATTTACTCGAAAAATGTGCGGATCCAGTTATGTTCACTCTACCTTATTTTATTGGTAAAAAAAAATTGAGTATGCCATACTAGATTTATGAGTACCTGTAAATATCATACTTTATTCAATTTATAATACTTAAAATTGGGTCCCTTAAAAGATGTTGGGGTTGCTATCCAGTTAGCTGACTATTCTCATGTTTATCCGAAGGGGATTGTTGAAAATGTTTTGATGCAGGTTAACGAACTAATTTTTCCAATCGATTTTTACATCTTGAAAATGGAAAGAGACACCATCATATATTCAGCTCCACTTCTATTAGGAAGACCATTCATGAAGATATCAAAGATTAAAATATATGTAGATGAGAGTACTCTCTTCGTCGAGTTTGACGGCGATATTGTTAAATTTATTATTTTTAATCCTATGAAGTACCCAAATAAATATCAATCAATTTGTTTTGTTGATATTGTTTATTTAATTGTGCAGGAAATTTGTGAAGAAAACTATGATATTAATTTTGAATTGAATGCACAATTAAATACAGAGTGGAAGTTATATGAGCCTCCCAAATTGAAATTGAAGTCTTTTTGAAAAAAAAAAGAAAAACGTCGAGCATAAAGACGTTAAACAATTGCGCTTGTTGGGAAGCAACCTAATATTATTTTTTCTTAAATTTGTTTAAATTGTTATTTGATTTCTTAATTAATTAGGCATATTTGATTAGTGTCATTTATTTTTTCTTTTAATTTTTGTAGGTACCCAAGATGAAAAATTTTAAAGGTTGCATCAAGCCAAGAGATACCAAAGTAATTGGAAAAAAAAAAGTGGGCAAAAGCAGTCACACCATAAGGGCATGATCACGCGGTTCTCAGACAGAAAAAAAGTGGGCAGAAGCAGTCACACCAATAGGGCATGATCACGCAGTTTTCAGATCGGAAAAAAAAGTGGGCAGAAACAGTCACACCATTAGGACGTGATCACATGGTTTCAGGAGCGGAATAAAATTTTTTGAATAGTAGCACACACTCTCTTTACCATATGATCATACGGTTTTAAAAACTCTCATTTTCATTTTCGTGGTTCAATCTTTTCTAAACCCTCCGTGACCACACCATCACCATAGGGGAGTTTTCTCTCCTCTATTTTTTTTATTATCCTATTTTTATATATTGTATTGGGTGATTTTTTGAGACCTGCTATGATTTTAAAATTGTGTTAGTTTTTTTTAGTTGCATACTATTTTTTTTCTCCTTTCTTACCTTCTACACACATTGAGGACAATATAGAATTTAGATGTGGGGGACGATTTTATGCATCCATGTCATTTTTTCTATTTTTTTTGGAACTTCATACTCTTTGATTTTTGTCTGAAAATAATTTTTGAGTTAGTATGCACTGTTGATTTGAGTTGAAACGCATGAATTAGACCAGTGTGATTAGTTGTTTTTAGATAAAAATATTTTAAGCGTCCCATTGATTTTGATGATTGAATTAGATGAAAATGTACAAAATTTGATATAACATTACACACTTTTGTGAGCTTTTAAGGCTTAAGAGCATACCATCGTACTTGCTCCAATTATCCTTTATGAGTGTGCATCAATCATAGTATGTTTATTCTAGAACTTGTTTTGCTATACATTTTGAGACCACATTCATAAGTTCATACATTAATATGATGGGTGCAATTAGACTTACACATTTAAACTATCTTAAAAAGATCTTTCCGTGTATATTCATTCCCTAGTGAACCAATTTAGGCCTTTATTTAATAAATCTAAAACCACCATAAATATTAGGGTATAGAGATTAAATAAATATTTATAAAATATTAAGCAAATAATCTCAATTAGATCTCACAATTTTCATTCATCATGGCTTTAACAACCCGTTGACCAGAAAAAAAAATTTAGAATGAATTCATGGAGAAAGAAAACTCATAAAATTAAACAAAAATTCTGCTTATATTAAGCCAAAGTGTTGAAAAGAAGAAAACATGGCTGCTCTAAAAAATATGTCTTCTAGAATGTCATGTGGTTGCTAGATGCTAATAATATATATTGTATCCATTCCTTGCCGTCTGCCTTTTATTTTCTAAGAAAAGCCAACATTTCTCAACCCTAATTGCTAAAAATAAATAAAAAAAATTTCTAAATATTCTACTTGATTTCTCCAAGTCATAAACTAACTAAAATAGAAAATTGCAAAATATAAGTTTTCAAAATTTTCTACTTCTAAATGGAATAACAAATTTTCAAAACTTTTAATGTTTCAAAATCTATCTCAATTCTTTCTTGAATGTTCAATTAGGAATGGAAGCTTGCTGCAGTAGATCTTCAATAAAGTTTTGTACTATTTCCTAAAATCCACGTGCCCATGTGCTAATGAATGAGTATTGTTGTCCAGTTTTTATTCGTTACATCCAAAACTCCAATTTGGTTATTTTTCTTCACTTTCCTTCACGAACCTCCTTCATTAATTCTAACATATAAAATACCACAAATTAGTATAATATTTACTAAAAAATAATATAAAATCAATCACAAATATTACACTCATTTTAAACCCTCTCAAGATTTCATTTGCTTTATCATAGATGAGCATAGGTGGAAGTAGAACACAAAGATGTGAATTAATGATATTGGATTTGGTTGTGCCATGGCTTTTGCATGATAATGTATATTGGATTTCTTTTCTTCTTTTACCTTATAAGGACATGCTGTTTAAGATGTTGTATGTTTCTCTGTGCATTTAAGTGCTGCCTCATACGTATCTGTGACTATATATTGCAGTCAGACTATAGCTGGGTTTCTCTAGTTCTCACATCATACTTTCCCTTGCGCGCTTATGTTCTTCATCTTTGGAATCAAGTTCCAAGCCATTAAAATGCTAGAAAAGTAAGTTGTCACCAATAGGTAAGTAAAACGTCCAGTTGAACTCTCTGCTCTTTATAATAAAACAACCGTAGAACCTAAAGGATAATTGTGAGTGCCCTTACTCCTTTTTGTTTTTCTTTTTTATTTTTAATATATAATTATTTCCTTGACTCAAAAAGGGAAATTTTCAAAAAAAAATGACAATTTAAAATTTAAAATTAAAAGTGATGGATTTTTATCCATAAAATCATGGAGAATGAGAGTTAAGTTAAAGAGATAAATTGGATTTGAATTAAAGAGATAGATTTAAAACTCCTTGAAATCATCCTAATCCCTAAAATTTCTCTTAAATTTGAGTTAAAAAGAGTTATTGAAGTTTTTTTTTTTTCCCAAGTTTCAATTGGAGTTAAATTGAGAGAGAACAGAGAGAGAGAAAGAAGAGAGATATAGAGATTGGGAGTCTAGAGTAGGGGTGTTATGACACTCGAATCAAGTTGGATAGTGTTGATACCTGAACTTGGCTCGAGTGTTGGTTAGGTGAGCTTGAGCTTGAGCTCGTCGAGCTTGCATTTCTTGAGCTCGAAGTGTCATCAGGTGGTATCATTAGGTAGTGTCTTTTAATTAATTGATCTCAGATAATATATTCAAAAGAGTATACCAATAAACGTAATTTCACATATAAAAATTATTTTAAAAAATATAATTAATTGGATTCTTCAAACCTTGGCTCGAATTTGAGCTCGATACTAAACATCCCTAGTTTATAGCAAGAAATTTAATAAATTGAGAAAAATCCTTGAGTGATTCTTGTTTCTAAAATAGTTTTAGAAAGATTTAAATTTGAGAGAACAAAACTCAATCAGTTGAGTCACTAGAAATTGGAGGAAAGAGTCGCCAAAATTAAAAAATTCAATCTCTCATTATTTTTTGGATAGTTTCAATGTACCATTATTTTTTATTTTTCTTTCTATAGTGAATATTTTTATGAGATTTTTAGACTACTGTGAAGTTGAAACTTAATAGATTAATTGACCTTTAGAAGTTTAGATCTGAAAACCTCAAAATCATGGAGAACAATGCACTAGAAAACCCCATTGTCGCAAACCTCAAAATCATGGGGATATCAATAATAGAATTCAAATGGGTTGGATGAAACGGAGAAAGACATCCAGAGTGCTCTGTGATCGCACGATACCATTACATTTAAAGGGAAAATTCTATAAGACCGCAGTGAGACCTACTCTATTATATGACACTGAATGTTGGGCCATTAAACAGCAATAAGAGCAAAAAGTGGTTGTAGTTGAAATGAGAATGTTTAGGTGGATGTGTGGCAAAACTAGAAAGGATAGAATTAGAAACGATGAGATACGTAATAAATTAGGAGTTAGTTCAATTGTAGATAAGATGCTAAAATACCGTCTGAGATGGTTTGGGTATGTACAGCGAAGGCCTAAAGACGTACCTGTTAGAAAGGTAGAGAACTTAGATATGAGAGATTTGATAAAACGTAGAGGTAGACGGTTAAAAACTTGGATACAATGCATTCGTAAAGATATGCTAGTAATAGATTTAGTTGAGAAGATGGTTCTCGATAGGAATGAGTGGCGTAGAAGAATCCACACGAACTAAATGTTTTTTTTTAAATACATGTCTCTCATATGATCGACCATAAATTTTGGGATAGAAGATCTAGGTTGTTGTTGTTGTTCAATGTACCATTATTTTTTATTTTTCTTTCTATAGTGAATATTTTTATGAGATTTTTAGACCACTGTGAAGTTAAAACTTAGTAGATCAATTGACCTTTAGAAGGTTAGATCTGAAAACCTCAAAATCATGGAAAACAATGCACTAGAAAACCCCATTGTCGCAAACCGGAATAATCCAGATTTTTAAATCTGTTTCGAGTAGCCAACTTTGACCTCTGATAACTTTCTTATTTAAACTCATTTTCCCTTGATTCTTAGACCATTTTAAATTTTATACTTGTAGAATAACGTATCTTTAGAAAGCAAACTCAAAATCTCGTCAGATCTAGGTCAAAAATCATGTTGAATATCCCCTGTCAGCCATGTAAAAATCAGAAAACAGACTCGAAGTACATCTTTAACTCGATTTTCTGTTGATCTGGAGTTGTCGTCGGGGACTCCAATTGATTCAAGGATGATATCTATACTTCCTAGTTTCAGCCCAGTTATTGGTTACCTCTTTTCGACACCGAACCTGATGCAATCCACGTGGTAGAGACTGACCAACCACCGAGGGACACGTGACGATAGTTGACCACATGGGTGGTGACTCGACCCAAGGTGACACGTGACAGAGTGTGCCACGTGGCATTATATTTAGTAGCCATGTGTAGTACACGTGGCTGAAAATGTATAGTTGAACCAATTAGATGCTGACATGTAGCATAGGCAGTCACATGACAAGATGTGCTTCTTTATACATAGACCTTATATTTTCTTATATTGTTTTCTATCATTTTGTTAGAGGTTTTTGAGCTTGATCATGTAGAGGGCAAGGCCTAACCACACAGTCATTTTTTCTCATCTGTGAGTTTTACTTTGATCACAGTTTTTATAAATTATTTTTATAAAAAATATTTTCAAAATCTGGGATGCTTGAAAATTACTAATTAAAATTATTATTTTATTTATTGTTCTTATTTTAACATGATTTAGTTCATGATTTATTTATTTATACACATGTTTTGGAAAATATGATGATAATCGTCAGTTGTATATGGGATAGTACCCGATCTTTTTATAATTACGTGAAATCTTGAAATTTATCTATTTTGATATATGTTGAACTCGTGGGTGATGTGTTACATGTGTTCTGATCTTGTTTGGGAGTGTTATGTTATCTGGGAGTATGAGTTAGGGATCTTTTGGTTGTGCGGATGGTTTTATGTTTAGATTTGGATATTGTGGAGGATCTAGACGCGGGTCTGCCTGCGAGCGTATGGCATGCAATGTTTTGATACCTAGAGGTAGAGAGAATGCATTACTTTTTTGAGATCATTGCTGGCCAATGGCCTTTGGTATGCCTTAGATCGATCCCGAATCTATTACTTAATGTGATGTGCTTTGTGTTTTGAATGTAAACTGGTATAACTTTTGAAGTGTTTATTTTTATTAAAACTCATGTACCATATTTTTTATATGAACTATCATGCATAGATTTTTGATTATAGATTTTATATAGATTTTGGCGCATTTAAAAATAAGTCCCATTGTGAGCCTGGTAACGCTTATTAAGACCTTTTAGTCTCACATTATTTTTTCGCAGTTCTCAGGTAAGGATTAGTTCGCGGTTTACACTCTTTTTCGATCGTTCATCCAATCGATATTGAGCTTAGGTGAGATGGAGTTTGGATCTCCATGAAGGCTAGGATCTATGCATATGAGTATTTGGTTTTTAATATGACTTTTCTCGTATTTTGTTTATTTTGAAAAAATTTGTAATTTGAACCAATTTATTCAGTTCGACGTTTTGTTTTATTAATTTAATTACATTGACTTAGAATTTGAGAAAATTCGACTTAATCTATTCATTTAATTTAGTCAAATTTTTGTTTTATAAAGTATTCTTTTATTTTTGTTGTTCGGTGTCTAATTAGGTTGGTAATGGTGTTGGCCGGTTCAATAGTCCGTCGATACCTTCATGCCAGTAGCACCCAGGGGTAATGGTGTTACAATAATTGTTTATAATTGGTGTTGTGGTGATTATGGTTGATCACCCTATTTAGGTTATTAAATAGCCCACAATGAGTAAGAGGTAATTCATTAATAAATTTGTTGCTCAATGATCATTGTTGGGATGCAGGTGATTGTTAATCAATGGTCTTGTGCGTATGAGCGTGTGTGTTGTTTGACATTTCCTGCATTTGCTTCATAAATGCTGTGCTGTTAATGCTCAATATGGATTTGAACAGGCATGTTGTTTTCATTGGACTCCGTGTACTCATGCAGCTCTGTAAAATACTTCAAACTCTTCACGTGGCAAATTACTTCTTGGAGTCTTCTGTGAGACCATTCCAAAGATGGTTTATGGCTGCACGATAAAGGTAAGGGGAATGAAGATTTCTGATAGGAATTTTTCCTAAACTCTTTCAAATTAATTTCCCTTCTTGTGATCTGTTTGACATATTAGAAAGAGAAATAGCAACGATTTTAATTCTGTATAATTTTCTTTCCACTCTGCATGACATATGGATGGGTGATGGGTGACCAAGAGAGGTCTACAATGGTCAATGGTCCAAAATATTAAAGAGGCTGTACGGGGAAGCAAATGGATTGTAAAATTGACAATGATGATATGAGAAATTAGTTGGATACATTCTGAACTGGTAAAGTTGAGCTCAAACTCTTGAAATAGAGGGAGAGTCAATTAAGTGAACTGGGATAGAGTTGAAGCAAAAACCAAAAAAATAACTAAATAACTAAATAAATAAATAAATAAAACACCAAGATGAGGTAAACAATTACCATAAATGAAGGGATTTTCTGGAGACCACATCTTACGTTATGAACAGAAGAATTAGGTAAGATATCTAATTAAATTATGAAATACTGCCTGATTGTCTTTGCATTTATATGATTTTAATGACTGCCTAGCTTTTTGTAGGATAGATTGGCCTTTTCACCTTTTAGAGTTGTGGCACTGGTGCTGCAACCCTGTCATGGCTGACCACAAGCTGTAATAGGAACAATTCAACCCTTTCGTGGCCACAACAGCTTTCATGGTTGTTGTGGGCATAATGATCCTTTGCAGCTGTGACAGGGGTAACAGCCACTATCAAGATTTTTTGGGTAAAGGCATAGTTTAGGCTGTATTGCATGAAGTAACTGACAGAAAGTACTTTACTGAAGTGCCATAATTGGTTAAAGAGAAGGGGGACAAAGCAAGATATAAAGAAATAGCAAGGAGTAAGACCTCAACGCCCCTCATCAGCCCCAACGTTCCATTACCTGAGGATCGATATCCTGGAACATTGGAAGCCTTTGAGGGGAGTTGGAATCTTCTCCAGTGAATCAACATTCTAATACCAATGTGTGCAATGTCTTGTTGCTACACTGATGAAATTTCCACTCTATTTATAGGATAGTTATCGTCTCTATTAGCTTTTAGCATACGATCGAATCCAACGTGCAAAATCCTTATCTTCTACTAGTTGCCATAGAATAACCAAAATCTTGTGCATGATTAATGACTGTTACATCCACTAGTAAAAGTTTTCTAGTCTGTTTAGTTGACATGTAGTGACTTCTAAAAACTAGCTTATCCCATGTTTTGGAGATGGATTGGAATATATCTCGACTCTTCCATGATCTATAGGTCAAGTGAATATATATATTCTCTACATGAAATTCAACCTTTCAATCTGTACACTCTGTTAAGGGAGGCCACTATCTTTTTACTTTCTAGTGTTCATGGGCCTTGGAAATCCTTAGCTAGCTCAAATGTTCTGGAAGGGATTATTGCCAATCATAGTAAGGTTCCAAAGTAAAGCCCCTTGGGTTGTGACTCAGGTCATCACAAGAGAAAGGCTCATGACTTCCCTATGCCTACTGATAGTGTTGATGTTGGAAGTAACCCTAATATGAGGGAGTACAGTGGTTAAAAATGATAATGGATGGTTCCTGTACGTATATTTAGAGAAAAACAAGCTACAGCTTTCCAAGTTCAGCCTCGTAGACCTATGTTATTGTTGTGAAAATTTGCTCCTCACTATGGTTGACTTTGTCAACCACAGGTAGATCCACTAGAAGTTGACTTCATGAGCATTATAAATCGAACAGAAATATGTGGCAGTGTTCTTATTATTCTTCTTGCACTGGCATTGAAGTGGGAGTATACAGTTGGCTTTACAATTATTTGGATATGAAAGTTTATCACATATCATCTATCACATTGTTGGTTCTTCCCTTTGTTTCTATAAAATTAAAATATAATCTAAGCAAATCCAGCGATCTTATTTCTTGTTGCAAGAAAGCAACTCATGAGGGCTACAACCAACGATTCTATCATCCTGTGAAAGCTCAATGGGAAATTTAAGCTTAAAAAATCATAAGAGTATTTTGACTAGCAAATCTTTCTAATCTACTTACAATGTGGTCCATGACTTTTCATGCTTGACATTCTTGTAGTTTCTATAACCATATGTAGGTTAATGTGCTCTAGGACTTTCTGATTTTTCTTTTTCAGGGATAGAATTATATCTCTCTCATATTTGATGGAAATGGTGATTCTCTCAATGTATCAGAGATGGCCTTGGGCAAGTTGATGCTATTATGCTATTCCCTTTATTCTTAAGGCATATTCACGTACCTGCGACCAACACATGGGCTTGGTTTCTTGAGAATTCAGAGTTAAATTTCTGCAAATACAAAAAGGAAAGTTGTCTGGATTTTAGGAGGCAATCGTACGACATCTTTTTAGATAGATTCGATAAGAAAGCTATTGCCTTTAGATACCAATTGTTTTTGCAGATATAAGCATGAGAACAACACGTGGTTTTAAATCGAATGAGGGCTACCGTTTTTATCCAATAGCTTGTCTTCTTCTACCTTAGACAACACGCCATGCGTGTTGAGCTTTTCTCCGTATTTACTGTCCGTCAACTGTGCTTCTAGGTGCATGTATCCTTTTGATGGCAGTCCATTATCTATTTAGACTATAAGGAGGAGACTTTGGGATTTGGAATGACACTGAAATGGTTTTCTATATTCCCATCTTCATTGCCCGCCTTGCCTACTTAGAAGCTCTATTGACACTGTCAGGTTCTGAATCAATGACATGCAAATCAAATAATTTATTATCAGTCATAAACTGAAGAGTCTTACCCTAAACTTTACAGAAGAATAATAAACTCTTGAAATCAAGGAGCACTTGTGTTCACTATTGCTGCTGTGGTGATTATGGCTGATCACCACGGGGAAGTCACAAAACTGGTCAAAATGAATGAGGGATATTTGTAGTGTGTTTGCCTCATGCAGGCCAAACTTGTGTCATGAGTAGTCTGTCAAGGAAACGGATGAGAGAATCAACATCTCCAAATTTCTGCAACCAGTCCTGAGACATCTTGCAAGATTAGTGGTAGAAACTCCAATAATCTGGTAGTTGTAGCTCTCTTTGCCTTTGAGCGATGTACAATATCAAAGAAGGGCAGATGATTGTCTCACGATGTGAATGTAAATGTAGGTAGTTGTCACCATCCCACAAAATGGAGCACAAAAGGAGACATCTTCCAAGCAATTTTGTGGTGCTACAACAAAGTCCGTCTCCTATTGCATTTTATAGAATTTTCATATTTCAACTAAACTAGAGAATATGATTTGTAAGAGTATGGAAAAAGAATATTTGTGAAACTTATAAAGATGCAAAAACATGCAAAAGTGAGTCTCGTATGTGCTTGTTTTAGAGGGAAAAGAAAAGTCAATTCAGTAGCCAGAAACAACAAGCTTTGGCGGTTAATTCCTTAGAGTCACAGAAGAATTGAGTTTAGGACCCTCTTGTGAGGGCTCTTATATTGCTTATTTCATTGTGACTAGATTACATAAACTTGGAAAGATCTGCAATAAAGTTCAGAAATTTAGAATACGGTAAAGTTTTAACCCTTGGTCACATGAATTATTCAAATACTACAAATACATGTCTTTTGTTCCACCCTGTGTGTCCATGCCTCCATTACATTTCTTTTTGATACATCCCATGTGTCCATGCCTCCGTTACATTTCTTTTTGATACATCCCATGTGTCCATGCATTCATTACTTCTTTACTTTCCTCTATTTTAGAAACCATTTCCCTGCTTCATGATAACCTTGTGAATCCAAAAGAAAGATATTCTTGTACATGTCTTTCTTTTAAATAAAGTCAGTCATGACAGTTAAAATGTCCTGGCTTAGTGAAGCGAAAAGAGATTAAAGGTGAAACTCCAGTCGACCTTACTAACTTTAGAAGATGAGTGAAGTCATTAATCCCGGCGACAGAAGGAGCAACTAAGAAGAGATAGTTAAGTTTATAATGGACAGTATTTCAGGATGTAAACATGGGTATAGGTTGAGCTAGTTTTGTTCATATCCCATTAGGTTTGCTTGCAAATGATCTGAATGGTAGCGATGCTAGTATTTTGGAGCTCATAAAGTTGCAGGGAGAAACATTTTCATCAATAATTGCACCATAAATGATAATAGAACAGACAACCAAGATGTTGTACTTGTTAAAATATTCATAAAAAAAAATGAGGTAGGTTGTGGAGGTGGAGATTTTTGTCCTCTGCAAAGTTAAATATACCGAAAACAATAAGGAGGAATATCTCAGTGCACCTCAAAGTCTCCCAAACTTTCTACTATCCAGGAGAAGATAGCCTGAAATATTGGAAGCCTTTGAGGGGCGCTGAAACCTTCTCCGATCAACCAAAGACTGCTGCCAACTCTGGAAATAAAGTCTTGTTGCTACACCAATATCCGGTGTCCATTCTATTTATAGGATGGCTATCGTCTCTATTTTCTTGGAGAAGGAGATCGAAGCCAAAATGCAGAATCCTTGTATTTTGCACTAATCTAATGTTCTAGTCGCAATAGAATAACCTAAGCCTTGTGCATAATTGACCAGGATGTTATTTCCACTATAAAAAAGTTTACCGATTTTTCCGTCCCAACAGCCATTAACAAATAAAAACTTTTTCATACCCTGTTACGAGGAATAAAGAGAAATTTGCATGGACTCTTTCCCTGCTCTAAAGGTCAAGAGAATATCATATATTTCTTCCATGAATGCCAACCACTTTATCCAAAGGAAACAGCAAAGCCACTAGTACCTACTTATCCACCATTCATGTAGCCTACATCCTTAGCTGGAACATCATTTTAGAAAAAGAATTTTTGGTTCTTATGGTAAGGAATATAGTCTACTTTCACTTAAGAGTGCTCATTGGATCATGTTTGAGCTGTGACAAAGATCCACAACTTTCTTTCATGTCAATTCTTCCTTTGTAGATGCTCTCTTACCCGTTGTGGCCTGCATTAAAGTGTTGCTATTGGAACTTGGCCTCCATTAAGGGGAGTTTTAGGGTGGAAAAGGGAAACAAAATACAGATTTACATTATGTGAATTTATCTTTTAGTTTTAAGAAGTCCTTGCAGGACCTTCACTTGTTTAAACCGGGTAAGCTTAGTTCATTATAGATATACTGTGCTCCTTGGTTCGGCTGACCTTCATCAGCTATAAGAAGTGCAAGTGGATCCTTTAGGATTCAACTTCTGTGGAGATATGAACAGATTAAAGAAAGATTTACTTAATTTTCACATACTTTTGTTGCACTAACATGAAAATGGGATCAAGTTTTTCTGTCTTTTGGGGTTTATCAGGTCATAGGTCATTGCTGATCATCTCCTTTAATTTCTTTGTGCACCTTTTGCTTCCTCCAAAAGGCGTGATGCACTTCTAAGAAGTGCGTATTGACTCTTAGAGTGCATGTTTGTGCGTAACACCGACCCTTTAGTATACTCATACATGTACTACTCTTTACTTCATATATGAGATTTCACATGTTCTATATAGAAAATTAATTAAGAAATTTTTCTGCTAAAATCGCTCTAAAAAAGATTTTGGTCCAAATCATCAAAAATTTAAAAATTTCTAAAATGATCACCGATAGTCCAAAGCTAATGAGAATGATTCTAGAGTATAAAAAACCTCATATTATGGTAAATCAGGGTAAAATTTGCTTCGGAAAGCTAAATCCGTCAATTTCTGAAAAATGGCTCAAAAAGCCTAATTTTGGGACAGGGAGCGTCCAGAAAGACTAAATGACCACATTTAAATATGAAATGGATTTAGTTAGACCTAATATGAGGAAAGGGGTCTAGTGTGAAAATAAGAAAAATTTTGGGGTCAAAATAGAATTTTCAAAGTTTGAGGGGCTTGTTTGCAATTACAATGACCTAGAATTAATCTACCAATTTTGTTCTCCTAAAACCCTAATTAGACAAGTGTAGAGAGAGGGTGGAATGTGATTGGCCCAATGGTTGGACAAGTGTGAATAAATATGAATAAAAATTAGTTGAAAACTTTGACATTTGGAATTTAGAATGAATTCATGAAAAAAGAAAACTTATAAAATTAAACAAAAATTCTGCTTGTATTAAGCCAAAGTGTTGAAAAGAAGAAAACGTGGCTGCTCTAAAAAATATGTCTACTAGAATGTCATGTGGTTGCTGGACGCTAAGAATATATCTTGTATCCCTTCCTTGCCGGTTGCCTCTTATTTTCTAAGAAAAGCCAACATTTCTCAACCCTAATTGCTAAAAATAAATAAAAAGAAATTTCTAAATATTCTACTTGATTTCTCCAAGTCATGAACTAGCTAAAATAGAAAATTACAAAATATAAGTTTTCAAAATTTTCTACTTCTAAATGGAATAACAAATCTTCAAAACCTTTAATGTTTCCAAATCCATCTCAATTCTTTCTTGAATGTGCAATTAGGAATGGACGCTTGTTGAAGTAGATCTTCAATAAAGTTTTGTATTATTTCCTAAAATCCACGTGCTCACGTGCTAACGAATGAGTATTATTGTCTAATTTTTATTCCTTACATTCAAAACTCCAATTTGGTTATTTTTATTTACTTCCCTGCACGAACCTCCTTCATTAATTTTAACACATAAAATACCACAAATTAGTATAATATTTACTAAAAAATAATACAAAATCAATCACAAATATTACACTTATTTTAAACCCTATCAAGATTTCATTTGCTTTATCATAGATGAGCATATGTGTAAGTAGAACACAAAGATGTGAATTAATGATATTGGATTTGGTTGTGCCATGGCTTTTGCATGATAATACATATTGGATTTCTTTTCTTCTTCTACCTTTCAAGGACATGTTGTTTAAGATGTTGCATGCTTCTCTATGCATTTAAGTGCCTGCCCCATATGTATCTGTGACTATATATTGTAGTCAGACTATAGTTGGGTTTCTCTAGTTCTCACATCATACTTTGCCTTGCGCACTTTTGTTTTTCATCTTTGGAATCAGGTTCCAAGCCAATAAAATGCTAGAAAAGTAAGTTGTCATCGGTAGTTAAGTGAAACGTCCAGTTGAACTCTCTGCTCTTTATAATAAAACAATCGTAGAACCTAAAGGATAATTGTGAGTGCCCTTACTCCTTTCTCTTTTTCTTTTTTATTTTTAATATGTAATTATTTCCTTGACTCAAAAAAAGAAATTTTCAAAAAAAATTAAAATTTAAAATTTAAAATTAAAAGAGATAGATTTTTATTCATAAAATCATGGAGAAAGAGAGTTGAGTTAAAGTGATAAATTGGATTTGAATTAAAGAGATAGATTTAAAACTCCTTGAAATCATTCTAATTACTAAAAGTTCTCTTAAATTTGAGTTAAAGAGAGTTGTTAAAATGTTTTTTTTCCCCAAGTTTTAATTGGAGTTAAATTGAAAGAGAACAGAAAGAGAGAAAGAAGAGAGATATAGAGATTGAGAGTCTAGAGTAGGGGTATTATGACACTCGAATCGAGTTGGGTTGTATTGATACCTAAACTCGGTTCGAGTGTTGATTAGGTGAGCTCGAGCTCGAACTCGTCGAGCTTGTATTTCTTGAGCTTGAGCTCGAACTCAAAGTGTCATCAGATGATATCATTCGGTAGTGCCTCTTAATTAATTGATCTCAGATAATATATTCAAAAGAGTATACCAATAAACGTAATTTCACATCTACAAATTATTTTAAAAAATAAAATTAATTGGGCTCTTCAAGTTTTTGAGTTCGACAAAGTTGGACTCAAATATGAGCTCGATACTAAACATCCCTAGTTTATAGCAAGAAATTTGATAAATTGAGAAAAATTCTTGAGTGATTCTTGTTTCTAAAATAATTTTAGAAAGATTTAAATTTGAGAGAACAAAACTCATTCGGTTGAGTCACTTGAAATTGGAGGAAAGAGTCGCCAAAATTCAGAAATTCAATCTCTCATTGTTTTTTGGACAGTTTCAAGGTATCATTGTTTTTTATTTTTTTTTCTATAGTGAATATTTTTATGAGATTTTTAGACCACTGTGAAGATGACACTTAGTAGATTAATTGACCTTTAGAAGGTTAGATCTGAAAACCTCAAAATCATGGAGAACAATGCACTAGAAAACCCTATTGTCGCAAACTGGAATAATCCAGATTTTTAATTCTGTTTCGAGTAGCCCACTTTGACCTCTCATAACTTTCTCATTTGAACTCCTTTTTCCTTGATTTTTATACCATTTTAAATTTCATACTTTGTAGAATAATTTATCTTTAGAAAGTAGACTCAGAATCTCGTCAGATCTGGATCAAAAATCATGTTGAATATCCTCTGTCTGCTATGTGAAAACCAGAAAACAGACTCAAAGTACACATTCAACTCGATTTTCTGACGATCTGGAGTTGTCATCACGGACTCCAATCGATTCAAGGATGATATCTATACTTCCTACTTTCAACCCAGTTGTTGGTTATCTCTTTTCGACACCGAACCACTATGAAAATTGGCAGTCAAACCAGCAAAAAAAACAATCTCAGAAACCTTGAATCCCACATTGGATAGGAGCTTCTACTTGAGTCTATATATATATCAACTTCTCCAACCCATGTCATAATCTTGGTAACATGTGGACCAGTTGACTTTTTTGACCCGGATCTGAGACTTGATGCAATCCACGTGGTAGAGACCAACCAACCACAGAGGGACACGTGGCGATAGTTGACCACATGGGTGGTGACTTGATCCAAGGTGACACAGAGTGTGCCACATGGCATTATGTTTAGCAGCCATGTGTAGTACACGTGGCTGAAACCGTATAGTTGGACCAATTAGATGCTGACATGTAGCAAAGGCAATCACATGACAAGATGTGCTTCTTTATACATAGACCTTGTAACACCGAAAATTCGGTGTTTGCAAATTTTTAGTTGATTATTAGTATCCATTGTAAATTTTTTGGAAGAATGCAAATTCTAATTGGATCCGGAGTGTGAATGTAACACTGGAAATTGATACAGTTTTGATGTGTGGATGATATACCGAGCCATTTGGGGGTCGTTATGTTAAGTCTCTGAAGTAATTTTTGAGGTTGAGACTTAGTATATCGATATATGTAAACTCCTCCTCGGTCTGAGAAGATATGGATGGGTATATCGATATACCCTAAACCATGTATTGATACGCGTTAGTGGAAATAAGAAATGACTAAAATACCCTTCAATTTCAACTACACCCTTAAACCCATGAGAGATAGAATGGTAATTTTACTTCCTAAAATGATAAAACAAGAATTCACTTCCCTCATTCACGCCATTTTTTTGGTTCTCTCATTTGAAGACTCGACTCTCTTCTCTCTCTCTACAATTACTCTTCTTCTTCACACTACAATTCATTTCCATCCTAGAAAATCAATTACTCTATACAATAAATATACTAAATGGACTTCCAATACTTCAAGCAAACTCAAGGAACGGAGGATTTAATAGACGGGGAATGGTGCTCTACGAAGAAAAAAGTTGGGTTTTTGAAACCCAACCCCCAAAACTCAATCCAACCCTAAAAATCAAGGTAATTTTCCCTCCTTAAACTTGGTTTTAGTTTCTTTAATGTTAGAATAAATTTTATTGTTGAAATTTATGAAAATTTCATATGAGAATCAAAACCCTAGAATTGTGAATAGTGAAAATTGGGGGAAATTGGAATGAAAAATAGTATGAAGATCTAAATGAGGTGTAAATGGTGGAAATGGAACCATGAACATAGATTTTTTTTTTTTTTGGATTTGGAAAAAATTTATGGTTTGTACAAAAATTCAGAAAAATTTATAAACCCTAGAAATGATGGAAAATTAACATTGCAATTGTGGTTATTGGTTAGGAAGGCCAATTGGAACATGATAAAATTTCATTGGGCTTGAATTGAAAATTGGGAGTGGACACCCTCCCAAGAGGTGAGTGGATGGTTATGTGTATATGAATGAGTAAACTGTTTTCAGTTATGATTTATAAATTGAGTTCTGAAATGAATTTGTAAATGTATTTGAAATTGTTTTGTGATTGTGGTATGCCTAAAATGAAATTGTGAAATGTCCATGACTCTTGAACTTGATTATTGAATTATTTATACAATGTTACTTTGGGATACTCATGTGAATTGTGAAATATTGCTCTACCTTATATTTGAGCTTGCATTGATTGATAAATTGAGTTTGGTAACATGATGCTGAAAAAAATGACTATAATCTAAGTCTTGCCATGGACCGGACAGTTTGGGGTGGTGTGGTTAAGGCTGGTTAAATTTAGCTTGGTAGTAGGCGAGTTGGAGAGCCTTCATAGGCTGCTGGATAACGTGGTAGCACCCCACGGAGTTTCGGGCCAATGTCAAGGTGGAGGAGATTTTATGAAAATTATGGAAAACCTCTTGGCAGATCCTACCAACGACCATTGGTAGGAGATTGTTTTTGATAAACCCCAAAATTGTGAAAATGAAAAATTAAGTCGTTGGACTGCATAATTGAGTCATGAAAATTCGATGCGATTGTTTATATGCAAAAGATTTTATTTATTGCATTGAATAACAGTTGATAAAAGTGTTTGACATTACCACTCTCACCCTCATTTATATGTTACATGCCACAGCACTCCACTCACAGGGTATTCCCAATACTCACCCCTCTCCTTTAATCTCTCAGAGGAAGTGTAAACTTTGGCCGGTGTTGGTTGATTCAGAGATCTTTTGGTGATCCACGATAGATATCAGTAGTGGATTCTATTTTCTTGAGATTTGATGTAGTTTCATCCGTGGAAGGAAAACTATTGTACTATTATTTTGAGGTTTATATTGAATTAATACTTGTCATATCTTTTGGGACAGGTATTGGTGGAATCCAAACTTGGTTTACGTAGAAAGTGTTTAATTTTGTTTTAAAAAACTTTGCAAAACTTATTGTTCTCAACCGGGACATTTGGACTTTTATTGGGATTATTGAAATATTTTGAGATTATAAATTATGTGGAACTCTGGATTGGCTGGGATGGCCATACTGCATGCATGCATGTATAGGACCCCTCCCTCGATTGTGTGCCGACGCATGCTTGTGTGTATAGGGATGGACTAGATGGGTCCTTTGTATGCGAGTTGTTATTTGATTTTTTTTTTTATTTTGATGGGTTTTATGTTTTGAAAGATTTATTGTAAAAAAATTGAAATGTGTTGCGCTATCCCGGTATATGGGGAGGTTGTACCCGTATGTCAAGATAACGCGACGGTTGTTACGTACTCGACAGGAGAGTCAGGGCGTGACAATTCTATTGGTATCAGAGTTTAGGTTTACGATTTTAAAAGTTTGATGGTTTTGAAATATTTTGAAATGTTTTCCAAATGTCCCAAAAGTTTTTCTAAAGACTTTAAAATGTTTAGTTTATTTTAAAAAAATATGTTTAGATCTTTTAAAAAGGTTTTTGGAGAATGTACAGAACTTTCCATGATTTTTCTAAGAAGTTGGGAATGTTCTTTTTAGGGGGTTAAACTCTTGGACTAGTTCCTATTTCTATTATTAAAGTGTAGATCATCTTTGTAGAACCTTGTTCCCCAAACGAAGAACGTGTAACCAAAGTGAGATATTTTTTTCACTCCACATCCACAACTTGAGTGATGTATCACTCTATAAATGGTCACTTGATTGTGAGTCAAAATTGAACACCGGATACGTCCAGATTTTTTATATGTATTCTGAGTGGTTTATTTAAATTTTTATATATTTTGTAGAATGCAGGAAAAATAGTTAAAGTTAATATAAGTATAAATTTCTACTCTTTGAGTCGTTCGGGAAACCCTTGTAGATACTTGACCGATAGCTTCTTTATTTTAAAGTTTCTAATCGGTAAGGCTATTAGTTAATTGAGTGTTCAGTGATCAGCGTCTGGTGGGATTTGACTTTTGTAAGGAAAGTTACCTGTTCGATGAGGTGTTAGTGTATAGTAAATAAATTCTTCAAATTTTGATTTTTCTGATCGAAAGCCAATAGTCACCGTTGCTTAGTGATTTATTGCCCTCTCGGTGTAAAGTAAAGTTACAGAATTATTTGTCTGTTGTGGAATTGAGTTGACAAGTCGTTTTTCATAATTTTTATAATTTTATATATACCATCGGTACACTCAATATTTTTATACCATTCGGTATATTATATTTTACTTACATCTTTGATGGTAAATTTTTGTACTAATTGGTAAATATCAAATTTTGCAAAACTCATCAATAGTCATATTAAAATAGTTGTTCGGTACTGGCATTATAATTCCTATCGGTATTGTGTTAATCGATTGACAAGCATTTAACTTTACTTTCCAATGTGTTACCGTTTGTTTGCAAACTATCGATAATCATCTTATTAAATTTCCACATGTTTCATCAGTACCGAAAGATAGCTTAATTTTCTCCATTTTTTCAATTCCGTCGGTTGCCTTAGACAACATTTGTAAATTTTACTTTTTATTTTTTATTTTATTTTTCAATATTGGTCTCGTTTTAACAATATTTTCAGTATTGATTTTGAAATGTCCGATCGATGACCACACCTTGGGTATTTAAACCTTCCGATCGGTACATATTATTCCCATCAATAAATGCACCCGTTTAGACAAATTCTTCCGTCGGCTATTTGTATTCTCCCGAACGCATATCTTGATCGGCTCCATCGGTTGTCTCTTCCCACCCAATCGGTCATGATTTTCATTGTCCTGTGTATACACACACACACATAAGCTTTGAAATTCCATTTAAACTCCACCAACGTGCACCAATGAAGACTTGATCCCATGACTTTGGCTTCTTCCAAAAAAAGCTTTTGCCACTAAAGCATTCAAACACTTTAAATGTTTTATGCTTTATTTATTATTTATATTATATTCCAAAAATTTATATAGTTGTATTTCTAAATGAATTGTATCTACACTTTCAATTTTCTCAACCCATCGATAAGCGTATTATCTCCAACTAAATCCAACTCCTAATAATTAACCCATAGTGTTAACTCTTCCCAAAATCCAAGAGAACATGTTGGGGCAATTATGTAAATTAGGAGTGAACAAGGGTTATTTGGTAAATGTGAGAAAATGGATTGGAAATAAAAAGATGAGTAAAGAATGAGACTCCAGATTGTTCACGTAACCCAACTTCACTTTTTCTTTCTAAACCATTTTCTCTTCTCTCCCCTAAACTCCATCGATCTATTAACAGACCCAAGATTTAAGGTTCAAAATTTCTCAACTAGCCCTCTAAAGTTAGATTCTAGTATTGATTTTGGAATAATCTAAGCATGTATTATTGTCAAAGGAAGAGTCGAATTTTTAGGGTTTGGTGAAATCTGAACGGAAGAGGGTTTCTTGGAGATAAAAATTAAGGTATTTTTATTTTTATTTTCATATCTCACTCGTTAGTTTATTTATCTAGATATTCATTTGGTTTTGAGAGAATATTTAGTCACCAAAAGTGAGAGGAAAACTGAGGTTTGAATGATTGGGGTCTCTGGGTTTTACTTGAAAATAAATATTGATGATTTTATTTTTTGATAAATGCCCATTAGGAGCCAAACGGATCAATCGTGACAAGGCTATTGCTGTTGAGGAATTTGGGAGTGACTACCCTCCCGAACACTGTGAGTGGACGGATTGTTGTGCATTGAATGAGAAAAGTGATTTTTTATAAATTCTTTTATAAATGATTTTTCTAAAATTATTTGTGTTTGTGGGATGTCCCAAAATATATGTTGAATTCATCTGCATCCGCTGCATTTGTAATTAAATATGTGCCATGGTTGCTGAAAATTGCATTTACGAATATTTTGTTTTGATTTGATAACCATTTGCTGAATTTGTGACACATTAGAAATATTTGGATGTTTGTGAAATGAAGGTGCTTGTGATGGTAAATGGCTATAGTCATTCCTCCCACGGAGCAACCCGACGGGGTGACGTGGTTGAGGGTTTTTTTGGCAAAAGAGGTAGACGCGACCTCCTACGTCCCCGTCGTACTATCCGGATAGCACCCCGGTGAGGTACGAGTCAACACCAAGGAAGAGGGAATTAGTGTTTTGAAAAGAAATGATTGAAAACTCTTTAGCGGGCTTTCATCCACGTTCGGCCAAACATTGCGCGGGAGTTTTTCTTTAGGGAGACCCTATAATTTTGGAAAGTTTGAAATTGTGGATGCATTTCTTTTATAATGATCTAAATTGTTTAATGCTACCTATGAGTTTATTTATTAAAAATTGTGACTTTGACATTCCTACACTCACCACTCATTTACTGTCACAACATGCCATTGCACTCCACACACTGAATATTTTATACTCACTCCTCTTTTCTTATCTTTTTATAGGAAGTGTAGATATAGCAGTAGCCCCTTTTTGTTAGATAGATCCAGCAGAGGAAAAGCTATCTGGACTTTTGTTGGTATTGACTCTCCCTAGTTGCGAAGCCTTGAGACTTGTAGATAGACCCATCAGAGGGCATGTCTTTTGACAAATGAAAACTTTATTTCTGGAAATGATGTTTGCAAATCCAATCGTTGTATATTTTACATATTTATATATATATTTTCCTTAAATGGAACTTTTGTTAAATGTGTTAATTGTTTGATGTTTTGGTTTCCTTGGATTGAATGAGAATGTCTTTAGCCTTGCAGGATCTTGGGGTATGTGTTGATGATTGTACGTATCCCTAGATCACACGGCGATAGTCACGTGCTCGGATTGCGGGTTGGGGCGTGACACAAAACCTTCTGTAGCTTGTTTGGCCAAATGTTAGGGACTTTAGTAGTGGTTTTGGCCTTCAGACCTATATCCTGATGTTAAGAGTTTGGTATATATGTTTAATTAGTATAATAATGTGGAGTCTCTGAAAACTCATAGAGGTGTATATCATGTGTTCAATGATGGTGTTTATTTGAACTTTTAGTAGTTCGGTTAATAGAAGATAAATGAGGAAGTTTAGAGAAACCATCTATAAGTTTGCCTTCACATTGTCTTCGGATTTGTATGAACTAGTGGGCCAATCACTAAGTGGGGAGTTTAGTGTGGTAAGATTCCCTTTTGAAAAACTGAATGGGGTTAAAGGTACTAACAGTATGACTGGCATGACTCTTTGATTGGGATGGCGAGTTGTAAGACATTCACTTGTGTAATAGTGAAGTAATTTGGGCTCTGTGAGAGGGCAGAAATGTAGTGTCTTATATTGATTGTTTTCTTTGCTTTAAACAACTGAGAGTCCTAACTCCTTAATTTTAAGTATGACTTTCACATTAGAACCGCTTCTTATCACTTTCCCATCCATTCGAACCCTTGTTGCATCACTTCAGTCTGATTTGCTTTCAGGTTCAAGAAACATGTGGCTATCTCATAGGGAACTTAAATAATGGTTAGAGTGGTGGAGCAATTTGTGATAGATAAAGTCTAGCAATGTTCCGATGACAAATGAGGGTACTATATTTGACAATAGCTTGTATATTGAGTGGCCTACATTATTAATGATTTGCAATAAGGGCTAATAACTACTACAAACAAGGATTTTATGATTTTTTTTCTTAGAAAATCCAATCATGAATATTATTGTCCATTTAGCTTCTAAGGGAACCACTTTTGAAGATATTTAAGGCAATCCAGATGTAGTCACAGGTAAATTCCTTTGAATTTGATGATTCAAAAATTTGAATACAGATACAATGTGATTTTGAGTGTGTGATTTTGAATTTGGGATATACTAGTGATACGTCTTGATACTGAGAAAATTAAGAACGATTTTAGATACCTTGTGATAGTCACGGTGGCATTGAAGACTATAAATTTTGGTGATTATAAGTGGGGCATTTGACTTTTTTTTTTCTTTTCATTTTCATAGTCACCCGATTTTGTATATAAGCCTTTGTGTTATTCCGGACACACCATCCCTTTTATGTGCTTTTGAGGGTCATAAAGTATTTTAGTGGTTCAAATATTTCCAACAAAATTGAGTTTTTTCACTAAATCTAGGGCATATTGAGGAAATGTGGGAAGAGACTCATGTATTAAGATATAGACATGCAAATTCCTCTATTTAAGTTAATTAACACCCAAAAGTGATGTTGGATGAATATTTGATAAGGTGAGGTAATAGAAACTTGGGAAAGATGATTTATGTGATGCATAACATCTAATTTCTTTAATACAATCTATAGGATATTACTAATACAGGTTATTTTATATGTATATTGGATCGATCAATCTCTATAGTGGTCAAAGATTGGCTTATCAAATCTTAGTCTTTGTAAGAAAGAGACAATTCTACTAAATAATTCTAGTCACCACACAACTATCCCTTAAAGAGCTATCTCGAAGGGTGCCTATCGCTGAGGCCAATGGGAAACTTGAAAAATAATCTTTTGTCACAACTGATTAAAGACTATAGAATTTAAATTTCTAAAAGCTTGAGAGTTTCTTAGTCTAATCTCAAATGCCGAAATAGTTACTATAGTTGTACAATGTCCACGAATTTTTAGTGTTCTCATATTTATGGAATCCTCTTGAGTCTATAGGCATAAACTCCCTCAAAGAATAGGGAATCCCTCAAAGAACAATGAATCATGAGTTCTTTTTCATGGATGGCTAGGGGAATGATAAAATATTACTCTATCCCTTGATTTAGTCAATTGTTGTGTATAATCCTAAGACATTGAGATGGTTATTCATTAGGGCCTAGTTCTGAGGGCAAAACACATTCAAGATGGTTGGGGAATAATAAAGAGTGCTATAGAGAAGCATGGAAATTGGATGTTGGTTTATAACACTAAGTAGGATGAATGGAAGATTGGTAAGGGTAAACAAAAGTGATTAATTGCCGAAATTGTTAGAAAATTTCCTTCTATTACCTATAACTGAAAAAAAAAGGGAGGCACTGGGAAAGTGTATTCCAGAAAGGACAAGTTGTGACCATGACATACATATAAAAACTCATACTTGCTGACAATTTAGACCTGAATATAGTGCATTAAAGCCATAGAAGGAATCCTGATAATATTGCAACTTAGCCAAAACAGTCATGGAATTATCAGACTGGCCTATCATGCAATGAGGTTTTGCAATGAGTTTCACCACATGTGAATCCAAAATATGGGCCTAGAGGTCTTGATGGTTGTGAAATTTTGGGTGGCCTTATCAAAATTTGGTGCAATGATCTTTTGCTAGCTCTAAACAAATTTGTGAGTTTTGAATTTCAGTATCTTCAAGGTTTTAGAAAAATGAAGTAATTGTTTACTTATATTTTGATTGCCGATGGTTGTAAACAGCAGCTTGTGAGTTATTGGTGTTTTGATTATACTACTTTATAAAAAAAAAATGCTATGGCTTCAATGGAACCACTAGTGAGTTTGATGTTTTACGTTATTGTTTTTGCCAAATTGTTGGTCCCTTAGTTGTTAAGTTGTTATCTATATTTAAGAGTTTTGGTGGAGTTCCTGTGTAAATTAAAGGTCAAGATAGAATAAGTCATCTTCAATTATGGGTGAGCAGCCTAAATATGACTCACTTAAAGTGACCTGAAGTCAAGAAGATAATAGATATCAAAGCATCTTGTGGAACTCTGGAGTATCACTTAAAGCTTATTGGTACTAGAGCCTTCAATTAGATTTCTGGTATACTTTTACTCACAGTTTGGGGTCCAGTTATATTGTTATTTTTATTGATGACAATCTAAGAAAGCCAAGTTTTATCTGATGGAAGAATGTTTTAAATTGTTTACTAGTTTGCAAATTTGGTGACAAAATTGAAACTTAATTATTCGACTTGGGATTTGTTCATAGCTTAAGAGGGTGGAGAGGATATCCTCAACGTGCTAAATATACTTGAGAGTTATAAGGAATTTTAACCATTGGTAGATAAGATCAGTAGTAGATTAAATGAATGCAAAGTAATTCTTATGATATATCCTATGAGATTTTATACTATTTTGTCAATTTAGTGGCACAAAACGCTTTGTTGAAGTTTAAGAGATATAAGTAAGATTTCCAATTTTTCTCTTGAAACAATTACAAAGATCATGATGGTAGTTCTCTGTTGTTGGAAGTCGTTGGCTTCAATATTATTCTATGGGCCTTTTATGACTGTATAAATTGTAGTTTGTAAGGTGGCCCATAGAAGCCATTGGCTTTAATAGAAATTTATAAGTTATTATAAAATGAACAGGAACTGGAATTATGGAATTGTTACGGGAGACTTGGTATTTTTGAAAATATTTCTTTGGAAAGAAATAATCTGGTTTCAAAAGTACAGAAACTTGTATATTTGCTAAGCCGATCAATTTGGGGTTTTTTTTTTTTTTTAAGAGGATAGGAATAGTGGCCTATCATTTGGAGTTATTCATAATCTAGAGAAAACCCAAGATACCTTCCATGTGTTTATATTACAGAAATATTTGCTAGACACTATACACATTTTTTTTAGAAACTCTCTTGATTGAACTAAACAAGAACTTAAGCACCAAAGCCAAACCAGTGACCATTCTTGATCGGTAGGTAAAGAACTTGGGAAATGAAAAGGTTCCTATAATTAAGGTGCACTGGAAGAGTTACCAAGTTAAAGAAATAATTTGGGAATCCGAATATACCATGAGGACCTTATATCCCCATCTTCATGATATGAAAGTTTTATTTAAATTTCAAGGACGAAATTTCTTTTTAGGGGGTTAAGTGTTGTAACACCGAAAATTCGGTGTTTGAAAATTTTTTGTTGATTATTAGTATCCATTGTAAATTTTTTGGAAGAATGCGAATTCTAATCGGATCCGGAGTGTGAATGTAGCACCGAAAAATGATACAATTTTGATGTGTGGATGATATACCGAGCCATTTTGGGGTCGTTATGTCAAGTCACTAAAGTAATTCTTGAGGTTGAGACTTAGTATATCGATATATCTAGAGATGAGTTGATATATCAGTGTCTGAAACATACTTCCTGAGAGCATGAACTAGTATATCGATATATCCCAAATGCATATATCGATATAAGAGGTCTCTGAAATGAAATCACTGAGAGCATTGTTAAGTATATCGATACATCTGAACCAAGTATATCGATATATGTAAACTCCTCGTCAGTCTGAGAAGATATGGATAGGTATATCGATATACCCTAAACCATGTATCGATACGTGTTAGTGGAAATGAGAAATGACTAAAATACCCTTTAATTTCAACTACACCCTTAAACCCAATAAGGGATAGAATGGTAATTTTACTTCCTAAAAGGATAGAACAAGAATTCACTTCCCTCATTCACGCCATTTTTCTGGCTCTCTGATTTGAAGACTCGACTCTCTTTTATCTCTCTACACTTACTCTTCTTCTTCACACCAAAATTCATTTCCATCCTAGAAAATCAATTACTCTCTATAATAAATACACTAAATGAACTTCCAATACTTCAAGCAAACTCAAGGAACGGAGGATTTAACGGACGGGGAATGGTGCTCTACGAAGAAAAAAGTTGGGTTTTTGAAACCCAACCCCCAAAACTCAATCCAACCCTAAAAATCAAGGTAATTTTCCATCCTTAAACTTGGTTTTAGTTTCTTTAATGTTAGAATAAATTTTATTGTTGAAATTTATGAAAATTTCAAAGGAGAATCAAAACCCTAGAATTGTGAATAGTGAAAATTGGGGGAAATTGGAATGAAAAATAGTATGAAGGTCTAAATGAGGTGTAAATGGTGGAAATGGAACCATGAACATAGATTTTTTTTTTTGGATTTGGAAAAAATTTAGGGTTTGTGAAAAAATTCAGAAAAATTTATAAACCCTAGAAATGATGGCAAATTGACATTGCAATTGTGGTTATTGGTTAGGAAGGCCAATTGGAATGTGAGAAAATTTCATTGGATTTGAATTGGAAATTGGGAGTGGACACCCTCCCAAGGTGAGTGGATGGTTATGTACATATGAATGAGTAAACTGTTTTCAGTTATGATTTATAAATTGAGTTCTGAAATGAATTTGCAAATGTATTTGAAATTGTTTTGTGATTGTGGTATACCTAAAATAAAATTGTGAAATGTCCATGACTTTTGAACTTGATTATTGAATTATTTGTACAATGTTACTTTGGGATACTCATGTGAATTATGAAATATTGTTCTACTTTATATTTGAGCATGTATTGATTGATAAATTGAGTTTGGTAATATGGTGATGGAAAAAATGACTATAGTCTAAGTACTGCCACAGACCGGACCGTTTGGGGTGGCATGGTTAAGGCTGGTTAAATTTAGCTTGGTGATAGGTGGGTTAGAGAGCCTCCACTGGCTGCCGGATAATGTGGTAGCACCCCACGGAGTTTCGGGTCAACGCCAAGATGTAGGGGATTTTATGAAAATTATGAAAAACCTCTTGACGGATTCTACCAACGGCCATTGGTAGGAGATTGTTTTCGGTAAACCCCAAAATTATGAAAATAAAAACTTAAATCGTTGGATAATTGAGTCATGGAAACTCGATACGATTGTTTATATACAAAGGATTTTATTTATTGCATTGAATAACAGTTGATATAAGTGTTTGGCATTACCACCCTTACCCCTCATTTATATGTTACATGCCACTACACTCCACTCACTGGGTACTCCCAATACTCACCCCACTCCTTTAATCTCTTAGAGGAAGTGTAGACTTTGACGAGTGTTGGCTGATTCAGAGATCTTTTGGTGATCCATAATAGGTATCGGCAGTTGATTCTATTTTCCTGAGACTTGATATAGTTTTATCCGTGGAAGAAAAACTATTGTACTATTCTTTTGAGGTTTGTATTCAATTGATACTTGTCATATCTTTTGGGACAAGTATTGGTGGAATCCAAACTTGGTTTACATGGAAAGTGTTTAATTTTGTTTAAAAAAAAATTATCTTTGCAAAACTTATTGTTCTTAACTAAGACATTTGAACTTTTATTGGGATTATTGAAATATTTTGAAATTGTAAATTATGTGAAACTCTGGATTGGCTGGGATGGCCACACTGCATGTATGCATGTACAGGACCCCTCCCCCAATTATGTGCCGATGCATGCTTGTGTGTACAGGGATGGACCAGACGGGTCTTTTGCATGCGAGTTGTTATTTGATTTTTTTTTTTTTGATGGATTTTAAATTTTGATAGATTTATTGTAAAAAAATTGGAATGCCTTGCGCTATCCTGGTATGTGAGGAGCTTTTGCCCGTATGTTGAGTTAACGCCACTGTTGTTATGTGCTCGACGGGAGAGTCGGGGCGTGACAGACCTTATATTTTCTTATATTGTTTTCTATCTTTTTGTTAGAGGTTTTTAAGCTTAATCATGTAGAGGGCAAGGCCTAACCACACAAACTTTTTTGGTCATCTATGAGTTTTACCTTGATCACAGTTTTTATAAATTATTTTTATAAAAAATGTTTTCAAAATCTAGGATGCTTGAAAATTACTAATTAAAATTATTATTTTATTTATTGTTCATATTTTAACATGATTTAGTTCATGATTTATTTATTTATATACATGTTTTGGAAAATATGATGATAATCATCAGTTATATGTGAGATAGTACCCGATCTTTTTATAATTACGTGAAATCTTGAAATTTATCTATTTTGATATATGTTGAACTCGTCGATGATGTGTTACATGTGCTTTGATCTTGTTTGGGAGTGTTATGTTATCTTGGAGTATGAGTTAGGGATCTTATGGTTATACAGATGGTTTTATGTTTAGATTTGGATATTGTGGAGGATCAAGATGCGGGTCTACCTGTGAGCGTATGGCATGCAATGCTTTGGCACCTAGAGGTAGAGGGAAGGCATTACGTTTTTGAGATCATTGCTGGCCAATGGCCTTTGGTATGCCTTGGACCGACCCCGGATCTATTACGTAATGTGATGTGTTTTGTGTATTGAATGTAAACTGGTATAAATTTTGAAGTGCTTATTTTTATTGAAACTCATGTACCGTATTTTTTATATGAACTGTCATGCATTAATTTTTGATTATAGATTTTCAATAGATTTTCGTGCATTTAAAAATAAGTTCTGTTGTCAGCCTGGTAACGCTCATTAAGACCTTTTAGTCTCACTTTATTTTCTCACAGTTCTCAGATAAGGATTAGTTCACGGTTTACACTCTTTTTTTATCGTTTATCCGGTCGATATTGAGCTCAGGAGGGATGGAGTTCGGATCTCCATGGAGGCTAGGATCTATGCATATGACTATTTGGGTTTTAGGATGTCTTCTCTCGTATCTTGTTTATTTTGGAAAAATTTGTAATTTGAACCAATTTATTCAGTTTGATATTTTATTTTATTAATTTAGTTACATTGACTTAGAATTTGAGAAAATTAGACTTAATCTATTCATTTAATTTAGTCAAATTTTTGTTTTATAAAGTATTCTTTTATTTTTGTTGTTCGGTGTCTAATTAGGTTGGTGATGGTGTTGGCCGTTTAGTAGCCCGTCGATACCTTCATGCCAGTAGCACGGGTAACACCGGAGAAATCCGGATTATGATATGTACTCGAAATTGCATTTTTGAAACTTTTATATTTTGTAAAATGATGGAAAATTAGTTAAAATTTATGTAAGTGTAAATTTCTACTCTTTGAGTCGTCCGGGAAAACCCTTATAGATACTTGATCGATGGTTTCTAAATTTTTAAAGTTTCTGATCGGTAAGGTTATCAGTTAATTGAGCATTCAGTGATCAGCAATTAATGAGATTTGACTCTAGTAAAAAAATTTACCCGTTCGGTGAGATGTTAGTGTGTAGTGAACAAACCCCTCAAAATTTTGATATTTCTGATCGGTAACCGATAGTGATCAATTCTCAGTGATTTACTATCTTCTCGGTGTACAGTGAAGTTACAATTCGTTTAACATTGTAGAGTTGAGTTGATCAGTCATTTTTCATAATTTTTATAATTTTATATATATCTATAGGTACACTCAATTTTCTTATACTGTTCGGTATGTTATATTTTACTTACATATTTGATGATAAATTTTTGTAACGGTCGGTGAATGTCAAATTTTAGAAATCTCATCGGTAGTCATTTCTAAGATAGTTGTTCAGTACTGTATTAATTTACCGATAGACATTTAATTTTATCTCTCGGTATGACTGTTCACTTGTTTCAGACTGTCGGTATTTGACTATTGATAATTGTCTTTCTAAATTTTCTACCGATAAAAGTCCCATTGTTGTTGGTCAATACTTTATTGAAATTTTATCGGTATCCATATCCAACATTCTTTTCAATATCCCGTCCGGTTAACTTTCCAAATTTTATGTCCGACTGAATTTCTACGAGAGAATGTTTTGCCTTCAATTTATTATTCTATTCTATTTTACTTCATTTTAATTTAATTTGATTTAATTTAGCTAAATTTTATTTTATTTTATTTTTTTCGTATCAGTCTCTGTTAGAAATGTCATTCGGTATTGGTTTTGAAATAACCGATCGGTAATAATATTGTGAAACTTCTCGATTTGAATATTTGAACTTTTCCATCGGTAGTTTTCATCGGCATATTCATAAATTTATTCCGTCAGTTGTTTGTTCCATCATTAATTGCATCGATCGGTAAGAGTCATCCGGACAAGTATCGATCAGTAAGAGTCATCCGGACAAGCATCGATTGGTAAGAAAGCCCTCAGTTATTTTGCTGCCCAGACAAGCCCCTTCGGTGCTGTAGCATGAAATCCAAGAAATAGCTCCCTTTCCTTCGTCTTTGTCTCCCTCGAGATTTGAACCCCCAAGTCTCCCTCGGGATTTGAACCCCCAACCTTGCCCTTGTCCAAAAAAAATTTATCCACCAAGCCATTTAACCACTTTGATCATAATATGCAAAATCTTTATTATATTTCATATTTTGAGATTCCCACTAATGTATTCCCATGTGTGAATGTAACCCATCGGCAGAGTGTATTTTTTTTATATACTGTGTTGGTACAATTTTCTATTATCGTTCGGTAACCGATGAGAATTGACCCAATCTCATCACCGACCATTCTTCTCTCTACAAATAAAATCTTAAGTGTTTAAATCCATTGAGAAAAGTCTCCAAATTACCAACAAAGGCATATTGGGTACTTGTGTAAATTGGAAGAGAATAGGGGTAATTAAGTAAATTGTGAAGATGAGTTGCAAATAAAAAGGAGAGTTGAGACTATAAAATCTACGAATATCACATTTCAACTTTTCTCTTGCTTTTCTCTTTCTCTGCTCATACACTACCTCTTCCTCTATTCTTGTTTCTAGCAAAGGTGAATTAAAATACTACAAAACCCACACTCTAGAGACTCTAAAACTTATAATCCAATCTCTAGAGAGTTAGATCTTATGAGAGATCTGAGGTTTTCTAGTGAGAGAAAACTTAGAGTTTAATCGTGACTCGGTTTGAGACGAAATCAAAGACTAAAAGTCTAGGTAATATTTTATTCTCAACTTGGATTTATTTTCCTCTTTTATGGTTTTGGAGTTTATGTTAAAATTTGATAAAATAGATTTGGTAGTTTTTAAGTCACCGAATACGAGAGAAAGATTGGGTATTAAATGTTAGGCTTTCGTTTCTAGGTTTAACTCGAAATAGATATTAATGATTTTTATTACATGATAATGTCCTTAGGAGCTGGACGGACCGATCGTGGTAAGACTATTACTGTAGAGGAATCTGGGAGTGACTACCCTCCCTGTCACTATGAGTGGACGGAGTTTTGTGCTTTGAATGAGAAAAATAATTTTTATAAATTATTTTATAAATGATTTTTAAATGATTTTCTGAAATTATTTGTGTTTGTGGGATGTCCCAAAAATGTGAGTTGAATTCATTTGAATCCACTGCATTTGTGATTAAATATGTGCCACTGTTGCTGAAAATCACATTTATGAATATTGTGTTATGGTTTGGTAACCATTTACTGAATTTGTGACACTCTAGAAATATTTGGATGTTTGTGAAATGGAGGTGCTGGTAATGGTAAATGACTATAGTCATTCCCCCCACGGAGCGACCCGATGGGGTGACGTAGTAGAGGGGTTTGTTTGGTAAGGGAGGTAGACGCGGCCTCCTGCGTCCCCGTCGTACTATCTGGATAGCAACTCGGTGAGATACGAATCAACGCCAAGGAAGGGGGAATTAGTGTTTTGAAAAGGAAATGATCGAAAACCCCTTGGCGAGCTTCCATCCACGTTCGGCCAAATGTTGGGCGTGAGTGTTTTCTTTAAAGAGACCCAATGGTTTATGGAAAGTATGAAACTTGTGGATGCATCTGTTTTTATAATGAGCTGAATTGTATGATACTATTTATGAAATGACGATTTGATTGGAAATTGTGACTTTGACATTCTCACATGCATCACTCATTTATTGTCACAACATGTCATTGCACTCCACTCACTGGGTATCCCAATACTCACCCCTCATTTCCCTTATTCTTTCCAGAGAAAGCGTAGAGATAAGAGCCAATCGGTAGTTAGGCCCAGTCGATCAGTAACTAGATCCAGCCGAGGAGAGTAGCTGTTCGAGACCATAAGAGTCATTCGAGATTGTCCATCGATAATGGTCTATTTTAGTTGTGGAATTTTTGAAGCCATGTAGGCGGACCCATCGGAGGGCGCTTTCTAAAAACTCTTTTGTATGATATTTTATATACATATTTTTTTTAAAATCTAGATTTATAGTTTGAGTGTTAAACTTTGGAATGTTAAATGTTCACCTGTTTTATATTTGCAAGTTTTATTTTGATTTCTTGAGAACTATTGAGATGGCCGGGTTGACCAATTAATGATTCAGAATTACTTTGAAATATTTGGGATGATGGAAATGCCTTGCGGTACTTCGGGACAAGGAGTGGGGTTCACTCGTGTCTCGGGGTAATACGGCGGTTGTCGCATGCTCGGATCCGTGGGTCGGGGTGTGGCACCCCGGGGTAAGGGTGTTACAATAATTATTTATAATTGGTGTTGTGGTGATTATGGTTGATCACCCCATTTAGGTCATTAAACAGCTTACAATGAGTAAGAGGTAATTCATTAATAAATTTGTCAGTTGACTCAAACATTTGTTGCTCAATTATCATTGTTGGGGTTAGGAGAATTAACATCTTCAAACTTCTCGAACCAACTCATGGTAGTCTGCTGGACTTCTTGCATGTTGTCTGATTGATTGTCACCTAGAGTACTATAAAGTGTAAGGATACTACAACTTTCATGGCAATCTGTGGCCACTCATATTTAGAAGCGGTTCCAAAATCTGGTTTTGCCCTGATTTTTAGTACTGGAGGCTAAACATCAGTCAGAATAGGAAAATGTTATGCGTTTTGCAAGGAATTTTTCTCTCTCATGCCGCCTTGTGTATTCTCGTCCTGGTGAAGTTAAATAAGTGAGTATGCATCAGCTGACTAATTATTTTAGAACATTTTTTGTGTGGAATCCCTATTTTTGACCTTGATGAATGTAAAAATTCATTGAAGGACAGCTGATGTTACCCGGTTTGCTATGTATTTTATCTTCATAGCCATTGAACTCAATGAATTGGCTGCAAGAACTGTGCAATTTATATACATTTTGCAAACTCTATTTCTTAGCTTTTAAACCCTGCAATATGCTTAGATTTTTGAAATGGTGACGATCCTGTGCTGATTATCTCAAGTTTAGGAAAAATTAGATCAAGGATGGCAAGGCGACAGTCAGGTGCAAGTGATTGTTAATCAATGGTCTTGTGCGTATGAGTGTGTGTGTTGTTTGACATTTCCTGCATTTGCTTCATAAATGCTGTGCCGTTAATGCTCAATATGGATTTGAACAGGCATGTTGTTTTCATTGGACTCCCTGTACTCATGCAGCTCTGTAAAATACTTCAAACTCTTCATGTGGCAAATTCCTTCTTGGAGTCTTCTGTGAGACCATTCCAAAGATTGTTTATGGCTGCACGGTAAAGGTAAGGGGAATGAAGATTTCTGATATGAATTTTTCCTAAACTCTTTCAAATTAATTTCCCTTCTTGTGATCTGTTTCACATATTAGAAAGAGAAATAGCAACGATTTTAGTTCTGTATAATTTTCTTTCCACTCTGCATGACATATGGATGGGTGATGGGTGACCAAGAGAGGTCTACAATGGTCAATGGTCTAAAATATTAAAGAGGCTGGTTTCAAATTACGGGGAAGCAAATGGATTGTAAAATTGACAATGATGATATGAGAAATTAGTTGGATACATTCTGAACTGGTAAAGTTGAACTCAAACTCTTGAAATAGAGGGAGAGTCAATTAAGTGAACTGGGATAGAGTTGAAGCAAAAACCAAATAAATAACTAAATTACTAAATAAATAAGTAAATAAAACACCAAGATGAGGTAAACAATTACCATAAATGAAGGGATTTTCTGGAGACCACATCTTACGTTATGAACAGAAGGATTAGGTAAGATATCTAATTAAATTATGAAATACTGCCTGATTGTCTTTGCATTTATATGATTTTAATGACTACCTAGCTTTTTGTAGGATAGATTGGCCTTTTCACCTTTTAGAGTTGTGGCACTGGTGCTGCAACCCTGTCATGGCTGACCACAAGCTGTAATAGGAACATTTCAACCCTTTCGTGGCCACAACAGCTTTCATGGTTGTTGTGGGCATAATGATCCTTTGCAGCTGTGACAGGGGTAACAGCCACTATCAAGATTTTTTGGGTAAAGGCATAGTTTAGGCTGTATTGCATGAAGTACCTGACAGAAAGTAGTTTACTGAAGTGCCATAATTGGTTAAAGAGAAGGGGGACAAAGCAAGATGTAAAGAAATAGCAAGGAGTAAGACCTCAACGCCCCTCATCAGCCCCAACGTTCCATTTCCTGAGGATCGATATCCTGGAACATTGGAAGCCTTTGAGGGGAGTTGGAATCTTCTCCACTGAATCAACATTCTAATACCAATGTGTGCAATGTCTTGTTGCTACACTGATGAAATTTCCACTCTATTTATAGGATAGTTATCGTCTCTATTAGCTTTGAGCATACGATCGAATCCAATGTGCAAAATCCTTATCTTCTACTAGTTGCCATAGAATAACCAAAATCTTGTGCATGATTAATGACTGTTACATCCACTAGTAAAAGTTTGCTAGTCTGTTTAGTTGACATGTAGTGACTTCTAAAAACTAGCTTATCCCATGTTTTGGAGATAGATTGGAATATATCTCGACTCTTCCATGATCTATAGGTCAAGTGAATATATATATTCTCTACACGAAATTCAACCTTTCAATCTGTACACTGTGTTAAGGGAGGCCACTATCTTTTACTTTCTAGTGTTCAAGAGCCTTAGAAATCCTTAGCTAGCTCAAATGTTCTGGAAGGGATTATTGCCAATCATAGTAATGTTCCTAAGTAAAACACTTTGGGTTGTGACTCAGGTCATCACAAGAGAAAGGCTCATGGCTTCCCTATGCCTACTGATAGTGTTGATATTGGAAGTAACCCTAATATGTGGGAGTACAATGGTTAAAAATGATAATGGATGGTTCCTGTACGTATATTAAGAGAAAAACAAGCTACAGCTTTCCAAGTTCAGCCTCGTAGACCTATGTTATTGTTGTGAAAATTTGCTCCTCACAATGGTTGACTTTGTCAACCACAAGTAGATCCTCGAGAAGTTGACTTCATGAGCATTATAAATCGAACAGAAATATGTGGCAGTGTTCTTATGATTCTTCTTGCAGTGGCATTGAAGTGGGAGTATACAGTTGGCTTTTACAATTATTTGGATATGAAAGTTTATCACATGTCATCTATCACATTGTTGCTTCTTCTCTTTGTTTCTATAAAATTAAAATATAATCTAAGCAAATCCAGCGATCTTATTTCTAGTTGCAAGAAAGCAACTCATAAGGGCTACAACTAACGATTCTATCATCCTGTGAAAGCTCAATGGGAAATTTGAGCTTCAAAAATCATAAGAGTATTTTGACTAGCAAATCTTTCTAATCTACTTACAATGTGGTCCGTGACTTTTCATGCTTGACATTCTTGTAGTTTCTATAACCATATGTAGGTTAATGTGCTCTAGGACTTTCTGATTTTTCTTTTTCAAGGATAGAATTATATTTCTCTCTCATATTTGATGGAAATGGTGATTCTCTCAATGTATCAGAGATGGCCTTAGGCAAGTTGATGCTATTATGCTATTCCCTTTATTCTTAAAGCATATTCACGTACCTGCAACCAACACGTGGGCTTGGTTTCTTGAGAATTCAGAGTTAAATTTCTGCAAATACAAAAAGGAAAGTTGTATGGATTTTAGGAGGCAATCGTACGACATCTTTTTAGATAGATTCGATCAGAAAGCTATTGCCTTTAGATTCCAATTGCTTTAGCAGATATAAGCATGAGAACAACACGTGGTTTTAAACCGAATGATATTGGATTTGGTTTTACCATGTTTGTCACATGATAATACTTCATAATGATTCTACCGTTTTATCCAATAGCTTGTCTTCTTCTACCTTAGACAACACGCCATGCGTGTTGAGCTTCTCCGTATTTACTGTCCGTCAACTGTGCTTCTAGGTGCATGTGGCAATCCATTATCTATTTAGACTATAAGGAGGAGACTTTGGGATTTGGAATGACACTGAAATGGTTTTCTATATTCCCATCTTCATTGCCCGCCTTGCCTACTTAGAAGCTCTATTGACACTGTCAGGCTCTGAATCAATGACACGCTAATCAAATAATTTATTATCAGTCATAAACTGAAGAGTCTTACCCTAAACTTTACAGAAGAATAATAAACTCTTGAAATCAAGGAGCACTTGTGTTCACTATTGCTGCTGTGGTGATTATGGCTGATCACCCTGGGGAAGTCACAAAACTGGTCAAAATGAATGAGGGATATTTGTAGTGTGTTTGCCTCATGCAGGCCAAACTTGTGTCATGAGTAGTCTGTCAAGGAAACTGATGCGAGAATCAACATCTCCAAATTTCTGCAACCATTCCTGAGACATCTTGCAAGATTAGTGGTAGAAACTCCAAAATCTGGTAGTTGTAGCTCTCTTTGCCTTTGAGCGATGTACAATATCAAAACAGGGCAGACGATTCTCACGATGTGAATGTAAATGTAGGTAGTTGTCACCATCCCACAAAATGGAGCACAAAAGGAGACATCTTCCAAGCAATTTTGTAGTGCTATAACAAAGTCCGTCTCCTATTGCATTTTATAGAATTTTCATATTTCAACTAAACTAGAGAATATGATTTGTAAGAGTATGGAAAAAGAATATTTATGAAACTTATAAAGATGCAAAAACATGCAAAAGTGAGTCTCGTATGTGTATGTTTTAGAGGGAAAAGAAAAGTCAATTCAGTAGCCAGAAACAAGAAGCTTTGGCGGTTAATTCCTTAAGAGTCAGAGAAGAATTGAGTTTATGACCCTCTTGTGAGGGCTCTCATATGGCTTATTTCATAGTGACTAGATTAAATAAACTTGGAAAGATCTGCAATAAAGCTCAGAAATTTAGAATACGGTAAAGTTTTAACCCTTGGTCACATGAATTATTCAAATACTACAAATACATGTCTTTTTGTTCCTCCCTGTGTGTCCATGCCTCCATTACATTTCTTTTTGATACATCCCATGTGTCCATGCCTCCATTACATTTCTTTTTGATACATCCCATGTGTCCATGCATTCATTACTTCTTTACTTTCCTCTATTTTAGAAACCATTTCCCTGCTTCATGATAACCTTGTGAATCCAAAAGAAAGATATTCTTGTACATGTCTTTCTTTTAAATAAAGTCAATCATGACAGTTAAAATGTCCTGGCTTAGTGAAGCGAAAAGAGATTAAAGGTGAAACTCCAGTCGACCTTACTAACTTTAGAAGATGAGTGAAGTCATTAATCCCGGCGACAGAAGGAGCAACTAAGATGAGATAGTTATTTTATAATGGACAGTATTTCAGGATGTAAACATGGGTATAGGTTGAGCTAGTTTTGTTCATATCCCATTAGGTTTGCTTGCAAATGATCTGAATGGTAGCGATGCTAGTGTTTTGGAGCTCATAAAGTTTCAGGGAGAAACATTTTCATCAATAATTGCACCATAAATGATAATAGAACAGACAACCAAGATGTTGTACTTGTTAAAATATTTATACAAAAAATGAGGTAGGTTGTGGAGGTGGAAATTTTTGTCCTCTGCAAAGTTAAATCTACCGAAAACAATGAGGAAGATCTCAGTGCACCTCAAAGTCTCCCAAACTTTCTACTATCCAGGAGAAGATAGCCTGAAATATTGGAAGCCTTTGAGGGGAGCTGAAACCTTCTCCGATCAACCAAAGACTTCTGCTAACTCTGGAAATAAAGTCTTGTTGCGACTCCAATATCCGATGTCCATTCTATTTATAGGATGGCTATCCTCTCTATTTTGTTGGAGAAGGAGATCGAATCCAAAATGCAGAATCCTTGTCTTTTGCACTAATCTATTGTTCTAGTTGCAATAGAATAACCTAAGCCTTGTGCATAATTGACCAGGATGTTATTTCCACTATAAAAAAGTTTACCGATTTTTCCGTCCCAACAGCCATTAACAAATAAAAACTTTTTCATACCCTGTTACGAGGAATAAAGAGAAATTTGCATGGACTCTTTCCCTGCTCTAAAGGTCAAGAGAATATCATATATTTCTTCCATGAATGCCAACCACTTTATCCAAAGGAAACAGCAAAGCCACTAGTACCTACTTATCCACCATTCATGTAGCCTACATCCTTAGCTGGAACATCATTTTAGAAAAAGAATTTTTGGTTCTTATGGTAAGGAATATAGTCTACTTTCACTTAAGAGTGCTCATTGGATCATGTTTGAGCTGTGACAAAGATCCACAACTTTCTTTCATGTCAATTCTTCCTTTGTAGATGCTCTCTTACCCGTTGTGGCCTGCATTAAAGTGTTGCTATTGGAACTTGGCCTCCATTAAGGGGAGTTTTAGGGTGGAAAAGGGAAACAAAATACAGATTTACATTATGTGAATTTATCTTTTAGTTTTAAGAAGTCCTTGCAGGACCTTCACTTGTTTAAACCGGGTAAGCTTAGTTCATTATAGATATACTGTGCTCCTTGGTTCGGCTGACCTTCATCAGCTATAAGAAGTGCAAGTGGATCCTTTAGGATTCAACTTCTGTGGAGATATGAACAGATTAAAGAAAGATTTACTTAATTTTCACATACTTTTGTTGCACTAACATGAAAATGGGATCAAGTTTTTCTGTCTTTTGGGGTTTATCAGGTCATTGCTGATCATCTCCTTTAATTTCTTTGTGCACCTTTTGCTTCCTCCAAAAGGCGTGATGCACTTCTAAGAAGTGCGTATTGACTCTTAGAGTGCATGTTTGTGCGTAACACCGACCCTTTAGTATACTCATACATGTACTATTCTTTATTTCATATATGAGATTTCACATGTTCTATATAGAAAATTAATTAAGAAATTTTTCCGCTAAAATCGCTCCAAAAAAGATTTTGGTCCAAATCGTCGAAAATTAAAAAATTTCTAAAATGATCACCGATAGTCCAAAGCTAATGAGAATGATTCTAGAGTGTAAAAAAACCTCAAATTATGTAAATCAGGGTAAAATTTGCTTCGGAAAGCTAAATCCGTCAATTTCCGAAAAATGGCTCAAAAAGCCTAATTTTGGGACAGGGAGCGTCCAGAAAGACTAAATGACCACATTTCAATGTGAAATGGATTTAGTTAGACCTAATATGAGGAAAGGGGTCTAGTGTGAAAATAAGAAAAATTTTGGGGTCAAAATAGAATTTTCAAAGTTTGAGGGGCTTGTTTGCAATTACAATGACCTAGAATTAATCTACCAATTTTGTTCTCCTAAAACCCTAATTAGACAAGTGTAGAGAGATGGTGGAATGTGATTGGCCCAATGGTTGGACAAGTGTGAATAAATATGAATAAAAATTAGTTGAAAACTTTGACATTTGGAATTTAGAATGAATTCATGAAAAAAGAAAACTCATAAAATTAAACAAAAATTCTGCTTGTATTAAGCCAAAGTGCTGAAAAGAAGAAAACGTGGCTGCTCTCAAAAATATGTCTACTAGAATGTCATGTGGTTGCTGGACGCTAAGAATATATCTTGTATCCCTTCCTTGCCGGCTGCCTCTTATTTTCTAAGAAAAGCCAACATTTCTCAACCCTAATTGCTAAAAATAAATAAAAAGAAATTTCTAAATATTCTACTTGATTTCTCCAAGTCATGAACTAGCTAAAATAGAAAATTACAAAATATAAGTTTTTAAAATTTTCTACTTCTAAATGGAATAACAAATCTTCAAAACCTTTAATGTTTCCAAATCCATCTCAATTCTTTCTTGAATGTGCAATTAGGAATGGAAGCTTGTTGAAGTAGATCTTCAATAAAGTTTTGTATTATTTCCTAAAATCCACGTGTCCACGTGCTAACGAATGAGTATTATTGTCCAATTTTTATTCCTTACATTCAAAACTCCAATTTGGTTATTTTTCTTTACTTCCCTTCACGAACCTCCTTCATTTATTTTAACATATAAAATACCACAAATTAGTATAATATTTACCCAAAAATAATACAAAATCAATCACAAATATTACACTTATTTTAAACCCTATCAAGATTTCATTTGCTTTATCATAGATGAGCATATGTGTAAGTAGAACACAAAGATGTAAATTAATGATATTGGATTTGGTTGTGCCATGGCTTTTGCATGATAATACATATTGGATTTCTTTTCTTCTTCTACCTTTCAAGGACATGTTGTTTAAGATGTTGCATGCTTCTCTATGCATTTAAGTGCCTGCCCCATATGTATCTGTGACTATATATTGTAGTCAGACTATAGTTGGGTTTCTCTAGTTCTCACATCATACTTTGCCTTGCGCACTTTTGTTTTTCATCTTTGGAATCAGGTTCCAAGCCAATAAAATGCTAGAAAAGTAAGTTGTCATCGGTAGTTAAGTGAAACGTCCAGTTGAACTCTCTGATCTTTATAATAAAACAATCGTAGAACCTAAAGGATAATTGTGAGTGCCCTTACTCCTTTTTCTTTTTCTTTTTTATTTTTAATATGTAATTATTTCCTTGACTCAAAAAAAGAAATTTTCAAAAAAAATTAAAAATTAAAATTAAAAATTAAAAGAGATAGATTTTTATTCATAAAATCATGGAGAAAGAGAGTTGAGTTAAAGTGATAAATTGGATTTGAATTAAAGAGATAGATTTAAAACTCCTTGAAATCATTCTAATCACTAAAAGTTCTCTTAAATTTGAGTTAAAGAGAGTTGTTAAAGTGTTTTTTTTTCCCCAAGTTTCAATTGGAGTTAAATTGAAAGAGAACAGAAAGAGAGAAAGAAGAGAGATATAGAGATTGGGAGTCTAGAGTAGGGGTATTATGACACTCGAATCGAGTTGGGTTGTATTGATACCTGAACTCGGTTCGAGTGTTCATTAGGTGAGCTCGAGCTCGAACTCGTCGAGTTTGTATTTCTTGAGTTTGAGCTTGAACTCAAAGTGTCATCAGGTGATATCATTAGGTAGTGCCTCTTAATTAATTGATCTCAGATAATATATTCAAAAGAGTATACCAATAAACGTAATTTCACATCTACAAATTATTTTAAAAAATAAAATTAATTGGGCTCTTCAAGTTTTTGAGTTCGACAAAGTTGGACTCGAATATGAGCTCGATACTAAACATCCCTAGTTTATAGCAAGAAATTTGATAAATTGAGAAAAATTCTTGAGTGATTCTTGTTTCTAAAATAATTTTAGAAAGATTTAAATTTGAGAGAACAAAACTCATTCGGTTGAGTCACTAGAAATTGGAGGAAAGAGTTGCCAAAATTCAGAAATTCAATCTCTCTTTGTTTTTTGGACAGTTTCAAGGTATCATTGTTTTTGATTTTTCTTTCTATAGTTAATATTTTTATGAGATTTTTAGACCACTGTGAAGATGACACTTAGTAGATTAATTGACCTTTAGAAGGTTAGATCTGAAAACCTCAAAATCATGGAGAACAATGCACTAGAAAACCCCATTGTCGCAAACTGGAATAATCCAGATTTTTAATTCTGTTTCGAGTAACCCACTTTGACCTCTCATAACTTTCTCATTTGAACTCCTTTTTCCTTGATTTTTATACCATTTTAAATTTCATACTTTGTAGAATAATTTATCTTTAGAAAGTAGACTCAGAATCTCGTCAGATCTGGGTCAAAAATCATGTTGAATATCCCCTGTCTGCTATGTGAAAACCAGAAAACAGACTCAAAGTACACCTTCAACTCGATTTTCCGACGATCTGGAGTTGTTATCACGGACTCCAATCGATTCAAGGATGATATCTATACTTCCTACTTTCTGCCCAGTTGTTGGTTATCTCTTTTCGACACCGAACCACTATGAAAAATGGCGGTCAAACCAGCAAAAAAAACAATCTCGGAAATCTTGAATCCCACATTGGATAGGAGCTTCTCCTTGAGTCTATATATATATCAACTTCTCCAACCCATGTCATAATCTTGGTAACATGTGGACCAGTTGACTTTTTTGACCCGGATCTGAGACTTGATGCAATCCACGTGGTAGAGACCAACCAACCACAGAGGGACACGTGGCGATAGTTGATCACATGGGTGGTGACTTGATCCAAGGTGACACAGAGTGTGCCACATGGCATTATGTTTAGCAGCCATGTGTAGTACACGTGGCTGAAACCGTATAGTTGGACCAATTAGATGCTGACATGTAGCAAAGGCAATCACATGACAAGATGTGCTTCTTTATACATAGACCTTGTAACACCGAAAATTCGGTGTTTGCAAATTTTTAGTTGATTATTAGTATCCATTGTAAATTTTTTGGAAGAATGCGAATTCTAATTGGATTTGGAGTGTGAATGTAACACTGGAAAATGATACAGTTTTGATGTGTAGATGATATACCAAGCCATTTGGGGGTCGTTATGTTAAGTCTCTGAAGTAATTCTTGAGGTTGAGACTTAGTATATCGATATATGTAAACTCCTCCTCGGTCTGAGAAGATATGGATAGGTATATCAATATACCCTAAACCATGTATTGATACGCGTTAGTGGAAATAAGAAATGACTAAATACCCTTCAATTTCAACTACACCCTTAAACCCATGAGAGATAGAATGGTAATTTTACTTCCTAAAATGATAAAACAAGAATTCACTTCCCTCATTCACGCCATTTTTTTGGTTCTCTCATTTGAAGACTCGACTCTCTTCTCTCTCTCTACAATTACTCTTCTTCTTCACACTAAAATTCATTTCCATCCTAGAAAATCAATTACTCTATACAATAAATATACTAAATGGACTTCCAATACTTCAAGCAAACTCAAGGAACGGAGGATTTAATAGACGGGGAATGGTGCTCTACGAAGAAAAAAGTTGGGATTTTGAAACCCAACCCCCAAAACTCAATCGAACCCTAAAAATCAAGGTAATTTTCCCTCCTTAAACTTGGTTTTAGTTTCTTTAATGTTAGAATAAATTTTATTGTTGAAATTTATGAAAATTTCATTTGAGAATCAAAACCCTAGAATTGTGAATAGTGAAAATTGGGGGAAATTGGAATGAAAAATAGTATGAAGATCTAAATGAGGTGTAAATGGTGGAAATGGAACCATTAACATAGATTTTTTTTTTTTGGATTTGGAAAAAATTTATGGTTTGTGCAAAAATTCAGAAAAATTTATAAACCCTAGAAATGATGAAAAATTAACATTGCAATTGTGGTTATTGGTTAGGAAGGCCAATTGGAACATGAGAAAATTTCATTGGGCTTGAATTGGAAATTGGGAGTGGACACTCTCCCAAGAGGTGAGTGGATAGTTTTGTGCATATGAATGAACAAACTGTTTTCAGTTATGATTTATAAATTGAGTTCTGAAATGAATTTGTAAATGTATTTGAAATTGTTTTGTGATTGTGGTGTGCCTAAAATGAAATTGTGAAATGTCCATGACTCTTGAACTTGATTATTGAATTATTTACACCATGTTACTTTAGGATACTCATATGAATTGTGAAATATTGTTCTACCATATATTTGAGATTACATTGATTGATAAATTGAGTTTGGTAACATGGTGTTGAAAAAAATGACTATAATCTAAGTCTTGCCACAGACCGGACAGTTTGGGGTGGCGTGGTTAAGGCTGGTTAAATTTAGCTTGGTAGTAGGCGAGTTGGAGAGCCTTCATAGGCTGCTGGATAACATGGTAGCACCCCACGGAGTTTCGGGCCAATGCCAAGGTGGAGGAGATTTTATGAAAATTATGGAAAACCTCTTGGCAGATCCTACCAACGACCATTGGTAGGAGATTGTTTTTGGTAAACCCCAAAATTGTGAAAATGAAAAATTAAGTCGTTGGACAGCATAATTGAGTCATGAAAATTCGATACGATTGTTTATATGCAAAAGATTTTATTTATTGCATTGAATAACAGTTGATATAAGTGTTTGGCATTACCACCTTCACCCCTCATTTATATGTTACATGCCACAGCACTCCACTCACAGGGTATTCCCAATACTCACCCCTTTCCTTTAATCTCTCAGAGGAAGTGTAAACTTTGGCCGGTGTTGGCTGATTCAGAGATCTTTTGGTGATCCACGATAGATATCAGTAGTGGATTCTATTTTCTTGAGATTTGATGTAGTTTCATCCGTGGAAGGAAAACTATTGTACTATTATTTTGAGGTTTATATTGAATTAATACTTGTCATATCTTTTGGGATAAGTATTGGTGGAATCCAAACTTGGTTTACGTAGAAAGTGTTTAATTTTGTTTAAAAAAAAATTATCTTTGCAAAACTTATTGTTCTCAACCGGGACATTTGGACTTTTATTGGGATTATTAAAATATTTTGAGATTATAAATTATGTGGAACTCTGAATTGGCTGGGATGGCCATACTGCATGCATGCATGTACAGGACCCCTCCCCCGATTATGTGCCGACGCATGCTTGTGTGTATAGGGATGGACTAGATGGGTCCTTTGCATGCAAGTTGTTATTTGATTTTTTTTTTTATTTTCATGGATTTTATGTTTTGAAATATTTATTATAAAAAAATTGAAATGCGTTGCGCTATCCCAGTATATGGGGAGGTTGTGCCCGTATGTCAAGATAACGCGACGATTGTTACGTACTCGACGGGAGAGTCGGGGCGTGACAATTCTATTGGTATCAGAGTTTAGGTTTACGATTTTAAAAGTTTGATGGTTTTGAAATATTTTCCAAATGTCCCAAAAGTTTTTCTAAAAACTTTAAAATGTTTAGTTTATTTTAAAAAAAAATGTTTAGATCTTTTAAAAAGGTTTTCGGAGAATGTATAGAACTTTCCATGATTTTTCTAGGAAGTTGGGAATGTTCTTTTTAGGGGGTTAAACTCTTGGACTAGTTCCTATTTCTATTATTAAAGTGTAGATCATCTTTGTAGAACCTTGTTCCCCAAACGAAGAACGTGTAACAAAAGTGAGATATTTTTTTCACTCCACATCCACAACTTGAGTGATGTATCACTCTATAAATGGTCACTTGATTGTGACTCAAAATTGAACATCGGATACGTCCGGATTTTTGATATGTATTCTGAGTCGTTTATTTAATTTTTTATATATTTTATAGAATGCAGGAAAAATAGTTAAAGTTAATATAAGTGTAAATTTCTACTCTTTGAGTCGTTCAGGAAACCCTTGTAGATACTTGACCGATAGCTTCTTTATTTTAAAGTTTCTAATCGGTAAGGCTATCAGTTAATTGAGTGTTCAGTGATCAGCGTTTGGTGGGATTTGACTTTTGTAAGGAAAGTTACCTGTTCGATGAGGTGTTAGTATATAGTAAATAAATTCTTCAAATTTTGATTTTTCTGATCCAAAGCCGATAGTCACCGTTGCTTAGTGATTTACTGCCCTCTCAGTGTAATGTAAAGTTATAGAATTATTTGTCTGTTGTGGAATTGAGTTGACAAGTCGTTTTTCACAATTTTTATAATTTTATATATACTCATCGGTATACGCAATATTTTTATACCGTTTGGTATATTATATTTTACTTACATCTTTGATGGTAAATTTTTGTACCAATTGGTAAATGTCAAATTTTGCAAAACTCATCGATAGTCATATTAAAATAGTTGTTCGGTACTGGCATTATAATTCCTATCGGTATTGTGTTAATCGATCGACAGACATTTTACTTTACTTTCCAATGTGTTACCGTTTGTTTGCAAACTATCGGTAATCATCTTATTAAATTTCCACATGTTTCATCGGTACCGAAAGATAGCTCAATTTTCTCCATTTTTTCAATTCCATCGGTTGCCTTAGACAACATTTGTAAATTTTACTTTTTATTTTTTATTTTATTTTTCAATATTGGTCTCGTTTTAACAATATTTTCAGTATTGATTTTGAAATGTCCGATCGATGACCACACCTTGGGTATTTAAACCTTCCGATCGGTACATATTATTCCCATCAATAAATGCACCCGTTTAGAAAAATTCTTCAATCGGCTATTTGTATTCTCCCGAACGCATATCTTGATCGGCTCCATCGGTTGTCTCTTCCCACCCAATCGGTCATGATTTTCATTGTCCTGTGTATACACACACACACATAAGCTTTGAAAATCCATTTAAACTCCACCAACGTGCACCAACGAAGACTTGATCCCATGACTTTGGCTTCTTCCAAAAAAACTTTTGCCACTAAAGCATTCAAACACTGTAAATGTGTTATGCTTTATTTATTATTTATATTATATTCCAAAAATTTATATAGTTGTATTTCTAAATGAATTGTATCTACACTTTCAATTTTCTCAACCCATCGATAAGCGTATTGTCTCCAACTAAATTTAACTCCTAATAATTAACCCATAGTGTTAACTCTTCCCAAAATCAAAGAGAACATGTTGGGGCAATTATGTAAATTAGGAGTGAACAAGGGTTATTTGGTAAATGTGAGAAAATGGATTGGAAATAAAAAGATGAGTAAAGAATGAGACTCCAGATTGTTCACGTAACCCAACTTCACTTTTTCTCTCTAAACCATTTTCTCTTCTCTCCCCTAAACTCCATCGATCTATTAACAGAACCAAGATTTAAGGTTCCAAATTTCTCAACTAGCCCTCTAAAGTTAGATTCTAGTATTGATTTTGGAATAATCTAAGCATGTATTATTGTCAAAGGAAGAGTTAAATTTCTAGGGTTTAGTGAAATCTGAACGGAAGAGGGTTTCTTGGAGATAGAAATTAAGGTATTTTTATTTTTATTTTCATATCTCACTCGTTAGTTTATTTATCTAGATATTTACTTGGTTTTGAGAGAATATTTAGTCACCAAAAGTGAGAGGAAAACTGAGGTTTGAATGATTGGGGTCTCTGGGTTTTACTTGAAAATAAATATTGATGATTTTATTTTTTGATAAATGCCCATTAGGAGCCGAACGGATCAATCGTGACAAGGCTATTGCTGTTGAGGAATTTGGGAGTGACTACCCTCCCGAACACTGTGAGTGGACGGACTGTTGTGCTTTGAATGAGAAAAGTGATTTTTTATAAATTCTTTTATAAATGATTTTTCTAAAATTATTTGTGTTTGTGGGATGTCCCAAAATGTAAGTTGAATTCATCTGCATCCGCTGCATTTGTGATTAAATATGTTCCATGGTTGCTGAAAATTGCATTTACGAATATTTTGTTTTGATTTGGTAACCATTTACTGAATTTGTGGCACATTAGAAATATTTGGATGTTTGTGAAATGAAGGTGCTGGTGATGGTAAATGGCTATAGTCATTCCTCCCACGGAGCGACCCGATAGGGTGACGTGGTCGAGAGTTTGTTTGGCAAAGGAGGTAGACGCGACCTCCTACGTCCCCGTCGTACTATCTGGATAGCACCCCGGTGAGGTACGAGTCAACGCCAAGGAAGGGGGAATTAATGTTTTGAAAAGAAATGATTGAAAACTCCTTAGCGGGCTTTCATCCACGTTCGGCCAAACATTGCGCGGGAGTTTTTCTTTAGGGAGACCCTATAATTTTGGAAAGTTTGAAATTGTGGATGCATTTCTTTTATAATGATCTAAATTGTTTGATGCTACCTATGAGTTGATTTGTTAGAAATTGTGACTTTGACATTCCCACACTCACCACTCATTTACTGTCACAACATGTCATTGCACTCCACACACTGAATATTTTATACTCACTCCTCTTTTCTTATCTTTTTATAGGAAGTGTAGATATAGCAGTAGCCCCTTTTTGTTAGATAGATCCAGCAGAGGAAAAGCTATCTGGACTTTTGTTGGTATTGACTCTCCCTAGTTGCGAAGCCTTGAGACTTGTTGATGGACCCATCAGAGGACATGTCTTTTGACAAATGAAAACTTTATTTCTGGAAATGATGTTTGCAAATCCAATCGTTGTATATTTTACATATTTATATATATATATATATTTTTTCCTTAAATGGAACTTTCGTTAAATGTGTTAATTGTTTGATGTTTTGGTTTCCTTGGATTGAATGAGAATATGTCTTTAGCCTTGCAGGATCTTGGGATATGTGTTGATGATTGTACGTATTCCTAGATCACGCGGCGGTAGTCACGTGCTCGGACTGCGGGTTGGGGCGTGACACAAAACCTTATGTAGCTTGTTTGGCCAAATGTTGGGGACTTTAGTAGTGGTTTTGGCCTTTAGACCTATATCCTGATGTTAAGAGTTTGGTATATATGTATAATTAGTATAATAATGTTGAGTCTCTAGAAACTCATAGAGGTGTATATCATGTGTTCAATGATGGTGTTTATTTGAACTTTTAGTAGTTCGGTTAATAGAAGGTAAATGAGAAAGTTTAGAGAAACCATCTATAAGTTTGCCTTCACATTGTCTTCGGATTTGTATGAACTAGTAGGCCAATCACTAAGTGGGGAGTTTAGTGTGGTAAGATTCCCTTTTGAAAAACTGAATGGGGTTAGAGGTACTAACAGTATGACTGGCATGACTCTTTGATTGGGATGGCGAGTTGTAAGACATTTACTTGTGTAATAGTGAAGTAATTTGGGCTCTGTGAGAGGGCAGAAATGTAGTGTCTTATATTGATTGTTTTCTTTGCTTTAAACAACTGAGAGTCCTAACTCCTTAATTTTAAGTATGACTTTCATATTAGAACCGCTTCTTATCACTTTCCCATCCATTCGAATCCTTGTTGCATCACTTCAGTCTGATTTGCTTTCAGGTTCAAGAAACATGTGGCTATCTCATAAGGAACTTAAAGAATGGTTAGAGTGGTGGAGCAATTTTGTGATAGATAAAGTCTAGCAATGTTCCGATGACAAATGAGGGTACTATATTTGGCAATAGCTTGTATATTGAGTGGCCTACATTATTAATGATTTGCAATAAGGGCTAACAACTACTACAAACAAGGATTTTATGATTTTTTTTCTTAGAAAATCCAATCATGAATATTATTGTCCATTTAGCTTCTAAGGGAACCACTTTTGAAGATATTTAAGGCAATCCAGATGTAGTCACAGGTAAATTCCTTTGAATTTGATGATTCAAAAATTTGAATACAGATACAATGTGATTTTGAGTATGTGATTTTGAATTTGGGATATACTAGTGATACGTCTTGATACTGAGAAAATTAAGAATGATTTTAGATACCTTGTGATAGTCACGGTGGCATTGAAGACTATAAATTTTGGTGATTATAAGTGGAGCATTTGACTTTTTTTTCTTTTCATTTTCATAGTCACCCGATTTTGTATATAAGCCTTTGTGTTATTCCGGACACACCATCCCTTTTATGTGCTTTTGAGGGTCATAAGGTATTTTAGTGGTTCAAATATTTCCAACAAAATTGAGTTTTTTCACTAAATCTAGGGCATATTGAGGAAATGTGGGAAGAGACTCATGTATTAAGATATAGACATGCAAATTCCTCTATTTAAGTTAATTAACACCCAAAAGTGATGTTGGATGAATATTTGATAAGGTGAGGTAATAGAAACTTGGGAAAGATGATTTATGTGATGCATAACATCTAATTTCTTTAATACAATCTATAAGATATTACTAATACAGGTTATTTTATATGTATATTGGATCGATCAATCTCTATAGTGGTCAAAGATTGGCTTATCAAATCTTAGTCTTTGTAAGAAAGAGACAATTCTACTAAATAATTCTAGTCACCACACAACTATCCCTTAAAGAGCTATCTCGAAGGGTGCCTATCGCTGAGGCCAATGGGAAACTTGAAAAATAATCTTTTGTCACAACTGATTAAAGATTATAGAATTTAAATTTCTAAAAGCTTGAGAGTTTCTTAGTCTAATCTCAAATGCCGAAATAGTTACTATAGTTGTACAATGTCCACGAATTTTTAGTGTTCTCATATTTATGGAATCCTCTTGAGTCTATAAGCATAAACTCCCTCAAAGAACAGGGAATCATGAGTTCTTGTTCATGGATGGCTAGGGGAATGATAAAATATTACTCTATCCCTTGATTTAGTCAATTGTTGTGTATAATCCTAAGACATTGAGATGGTTATTCATTAGGGCCTAGTTCTGAGGGCAAAACACATTCAAGATGGTTGGGGAATAATAAAGAGTGCTATAGAGAAGCATGGAAATTGGATGTTGGTTTATAACACTAAGTAGGATGAATGGAAGATTGGTAAGGGTAAACAAAAGTGATTAATTGCCGAAATTGTTAGAAAATTTCCTTCTATTACCTATAACTGAAAAAAAAAGGGAGGCACTGGGAAAGTGTATTCCAGAAAGGACAAGTTGTGACCATGACATACATATAAAAACTCATACTTGCTGACAATTTAGACCTGAATATAGTGCATTAAAGCCATAGAAGGAATCCTGATAATATTGTAACTTAGCCAAAACAGTCATGGCATTATCAGACTGGCCTATCATGCAATGAGGTTTTGCAATGAGTTTCACCACATGTGAATCCAAAATATGGGCCTAGAGGTCTTGATGGTTGTGAAATTTTGAGTGGCCTTATCAAAATTTGGTGCAATGATCTTTTGCTAGCTCTAAACAAATTTGTGAGTTTTGAATTTTAGTATCTTCAAGGTTTTAGAAAAATGAAGTAATTGTTTACTTATATTTTGATTGCCGGTGGTTGTAGACAGCAACTTGTGAGTTATTGGTGTTTTGATTATACTACTTTATAAAAAAAAATGCTATGGCTTTAATGGAACCACTAGTGAGTTTGATGTTTTACGTTATTGTTTTTGCCAAATTGCTGGTCCCTTAGTTGTTAAGTTGTTATCTATATTTAAGAGTTTTGGTGGAGTTCCTGTGTAAATTAAAGGTCAAGATAGAATAAGTCATCTTCAATTATTGGTGAGCAGCCTAAATATGACTCACTTAAAGTGACCTGAAGTCAAGAAGATAATAGATATCAAAGCATCTTGTGGAACTCTGGAGTATCACTTAAAGCTTATTGGTACTAGAGCCTTCAATTAGATTTCTGGTATACTTTTACTCACAGTTTGGGGTCCAGTTATATTGTTATTTTTATTGATGACAATCTAAGAAAGCCAAGTTTTATCTGATGGAAGAATGTTTTAAATTGTTTACTAGTTTGCAAATTTGGTGACAAAATTGAAACTTAATTATTCGACTTGGGATTTGTTCATAGCTTAAGAGGGTGGAGAGGATATCCTCAACGTGCTAAATATACTTGAGAGTTATAAGGAATTTTAACCATTGGTAGATAAGATCAGTAGTAGATTAAATGAATGCAAAGTAATTCTTATGATATATCCTATGAGATTTTATACTATTTTGTCAATCTAGTGGCACAAAACGCTTTGTTGAAGTTTAAGATATATAAGTAAGATTTCCAATTTTGCTCTTGAAACAATTACAAAGATCATGATGGTAGTTCTCTGTTGTTGGAAGTCGTTGGCTTCAATATTATTCTATGGGCCTTTTATGACTGTATAAATTGTAGTTTGTAAGGTGGCCCATAGAAACCATTGGCTTTAATAGAAATTTATAAGTTATTATAAAATGAACAGGAACTTGAATTATGGAATTGTTATGGGAGACTTGGTATTTTTGAAAATATTTCTTTGGAAAGAAATAATCTGGTTTCAAAAGTACAGAAACTTGTATACTTGCTAAGCCAATCAATTTGGGTTTTTTTTTAAGAGGATAGGAATAGTGGCCTATCATTTGGAGTTATTCATAATCTAGAGAAAACCCAAGATACCTTTCATGTGTTTATATTACAGAAATATTTGCCGGACACTATACACATTTTTTTTAGAAACTCTCCTGATTGAACTAAACAAGAACTTAAGCACCAAAGCCAAACCAGTGACCATTCTTGATCGGTAGGTAAAGAACTTGGGAAATGAAAAGGTTCCTATAATTAAGGTGCACTGGAAGAGTTACCAAGTTAAAGAAATAATTTGGGAATTCGAATATACCATGAGGACCTTATATCCCCATCTTCATGATATGAAAGTTTTATTTAAATTTCAAAGACGAAATTTCTTTTTAGGGGGTTAAGTGTTGTAACATCGAAAATTCAGTGTTTGAAAATTTTTAGTTGATTATTAGTTTCCATTATAAATTTTTCGGAAGAATGCGAATTCTAATCGGATCCGGAGTGTGAATGTAATACCAGAAAATGATACAATTTTGATATGTTGATGATATACCGAGCTATTTGGGGGTCGTTATGTTAAGTCCCTGATGTAATTCTTGAGGTTGAGACTTAGTATATCGATATATCTAGAGATGAGTTGATATCTCAGTGTCTGAAACATACTTTCTGAGAGCATGAACTAGTATATCGATATATCCCAAATGCATATATCGATATAAGAGGTCTATGAAATGAAATCACTGAGAGCATTGTTAAGTATATCGATATATCTAAACCAAGTATATCGATATATGTAAACTCCTCGTCAGTCTGAGAAGATATGGATGGGTATATCGATATACCCTAAACCATGTATCGATACGTGTTAGTGGAAATGGGAAATGACTAAAATACCCTTCAATTTCAACTACACCCTTAAACCCAATAAGGGATAGAATGGTAATTTTACTTCCTAAAATGATAGAACAAGAATTCACTTCCCTCATTCACGCCATTTTTCTGGCTCTCTGATTTGAAGACTCGACTCTCTTTTATCTCTCTACACTTACTCTTCTTCTTCACACCAAAATTCATTTCCATCCTAGAAAATCAATTACTCTCTATAATAAATACACTAAATGAACTTCCAATACTTCAAGCAAACTCAAGGAACGGAGGATTTAACGGACGAGGAATGGTGCTCTACGAAGAAAAAAGTTGGGTTTTTGAAACCCAACCCCCAAAACTCAATCCAACCCTAAAAATCAAGGTAATTTTCCATCCTTAAACTTGGTTTTAGTTTCTTTAATGTTAGAATAAATTTTATTGTTGAAATTTATGAAAATTTCAAAGGAGAATCAAAACCCTAGAATTGTGAATAGTGAAAATTGGGGGAAATTGGAATGAAAAATAGTATGAAGGTCTAAATGAGGTGTAAATGGTGGAAATGGAACCATGATCATAGATTTTTTTTTGGATTTGGAAAAAATTTAGGGTTTGTGCAAAAATTCAGAAAAATTTATAAACCCTAGAAATGATGGCAAATTGACATTGTAATTGTGGTTATTGGTTAGGAAGGCCAATTGGAATGTGAGAAAATTTCATTGGATTTGAATTGGAAATTGGGAGTGGACACCCTCCCAAGGTGAGTGGATGGTTATGTACATATGAATGAGTAAACTATTTTTAGTTATGATTTATAAATTGAGTTCTGAAATGAATTTGCAAATGTATTTGAAATTGTTTTGTGATTGTGGTATACCTAAAATAAAATTATGAAATGTCCATGACTTTTGAACTTGATTATTGAATTATTTGTATAATGTTACTTTGGGATACTCATGTGAATTATGAAATATTGTTTTACTTTATATTTGAGTATGTATTGATTGATAAATTGAGTTTGGTAATATGGTGATGGAAAAAATGACTATAGTCTAAGTACTGCCACAGACCAGACCGTTTGGGGTGGCATGGTTAAGGCTGGTTAAATTTAGCTTGGTGATAGGCGGGTTAAAGAGCCTCCACAGGCTGCTGGATAATGTGGTAGCACCCCACGGAGTTTCGGGTCAACGCCAAGATGTAGGAGATTTTATGAAAATTATGGAAAACCTCTTGACGGATTTTACCAACGGCCATTGGTAGGAGATTGTTTTCGGTAAACCCCAAAATTGTGAAAATAAAAACTTAAGTCGTTGGACTGCATAATTGAGTCATGGAAACTCGATACGATTGTTTATATACAAAGGATTTTATTTATTGCATTGAATAACAGTTGATATAAGTGTTTGGCATTATCACCCTCACCCCTCATTTATATGTTACATATCACTATACTCCACTCATTGGGTATTCCCAATACTCACCCCTCTCCTTTAATCTCTTAGAGGAAGTGTAGACTTTGACGAGTGTTGGCTGATTCAGAGATCTTTTGGTGATCCACAATAGGTATCAGTAGTTGATTCTATTTTCCTGAGACTTGATGTAGTTTTATCCGTGGAAGAAAAACTATTGTACTATTCTTTTGAGGTTTGTATTCAATTGATACTTGTCATATCTTTTGGGACAAATATTAGTGGAATCCAAACTTGGTTTACATGGAAAGTGTTTAATTTTGTTTAAAAAAAATTATCTTTGCAAAACTTATTATTCTTAACTAAGATATTTGAACTTTTATTGTGATTATTGAAATATTTTGAGATTGTAAATTATGTGAAACTCTGGATTGGCTGGGATGGCCACACTGCATGTATGCATGTACAGGACCCCTCCCCCGATTATGTGCCGATGCATGCTTGTGTGTACAGGGATGGACCAGACGGGTCTTTTGCATGCGAGTTGTTATTTGATTTTTTTTTATTTTATTTTGATGGATTTTAAGTTTTGAAAGTTTTATTGTAAAAAAATTGAAATGCCTTGCGCTATCCTGGTAAATGAGGAGATTTTGTCCGTATGTTGAGTTAACGCTGCTGTTGTTATGTGCTCGACGGGAGAGTCGGGGCGTGACAGACCTTATATTTTCTTATATTGTTTTCTATCTTTTTGTTAGAGGTTTTTAAGCTTAATCATGTAGAGGGCAAGGCCTAACCACACAAACATTTTTGGTCATCTATGAGTTTTACCTTGATCACAGTTTTTATAAATTATTTTTATAAAAAATATTTTCAAAATCTAGGATGCTTGAAAATTACTAATTAAAATTATTATTTTATTTATTGTTCATATTTTAACATGATTTAGTTCATGATTTATTTATTTATATACATGTTTTGAAAAATATGATGATAATCATCAGTTATATGTGAGATAGTACCCGATCTTTTTATAATTACGTGAAATCTTGAAATTTATCTATTTTGATATATGTTGAACTCGTCGATGATGTGTTACATGTGCTTTGATCTTGTTTGGGAGTGTTATGTTATCTAGGAGTATGAGTTAGGGATCTTATGGCTATACAGATGGTTTTATGTTTAGATTTGGAAATTGTGGAGGATCAAGATGCGGGTCTGCCTGCAAGCGTATGGCATGCAATGCTTTGGCACCTAGAGGTAGAGGGAAGGCATTACGTTTTTGAGATCATTGCTGGCCAATGGCCTTTGGTATGCCTTAGACCGACCCCGGATCTATTACGTAATGTGATGTGTTTTGTGTATTGAATGTAAACTGGTATAAATTTTGAAGTGCTTATTTTTATTGAAACTCATGTACCGTATTTTTTATATGAACTGTCATGCATGGATTTTTTATTATAGATTTTCAATAGATTTTCGTGCATTTAAAAATAAGTCTTGTTGTGAGCCTGGTAACGCTCATTAAGACCTTTTAGTCTCACTTTATTTTCTCACAGTTCTCAGATAAGGATTAGTTCACGGTTTACACTCTTTTTTTATCGTTTATCCGGTCGATATTGAGCTCAGGCGGGATGGAGTTCAGATCTCCATGGAGGCTAGGATCTATGCATATGAGTATTTGGGTTTTAGGATGTCTTCTCACATATTTTGTTTATTTTGGAAAAATTTGTAATTTGAACCAATTTATTCAATTTGATATTTTATTTTATTAATTTAATTACATTGACTTAGAATTTGAGAAAATTAGACTTAATCTATTCATTTAATTTAGTCAAATTTTTGTTTTATAAAGTATTCTTTTATTTTTGTTGTTCGGTGTCTAATTAGGTTGGTGATGGTGTTGGCCGTTTAGTAGCCCATCGATACCTTCATGCCAGTAGCACGGGTAACACCGGAGAAATCCGGATTATGATATGTACTCGAAATTGCATATTTGAAATTTTTATATTTTGTAAAATGATGGAAAAATAGTTAAAATTTATGTAAGTGTAAATTTCTACTTTTTGAGTCGTCCGGGAAAACCCTTATAGATACTTGATCGATGGTTTCTAAATTTTTAAAGTTTCTGATTGGTAAGGCTATCAGCTAATTGAGCATTCAGTGATCAACAATTAGTGAGATTTGACTCTAGTAAAAAAATTTACCCATTCGGTGAGATGTTAGTGTGTAGTGAACAAACCCCTCAAAATTTTGATATTTCTGATCGGTAACCGATAGTGATCAATTCTCAGTGATTTACTATCTTCTCGGTGTATAGTAAAGTTACAATTCGTTTAACATTGTAGAGTTGAGTTAATCAGTCATTTTTCATAATTTTTATAATTTTATATATATCTATAGGTACACTCAATTTTCCTATACTGTTCGGTATGTTATATTTTACTTACATCTTTGATGGTAAATTTTTGTAACGGTCGGTGAATGTCAAATTTTAGAAATCTCATCGGTAGTCATTTCTAAGATAGTTGTTCAGTACTGTATTAATTTACCGATAGACATTTAATTTTATCTCTCGGTATGACTGTTCACTTGTTTCAGACTGTCAGTATTTGACTATTGATAATTGTCTTTCTAAATTTTCTACCGATAAAAGTCCCATTGTTGTTGGTCAATACTTTATTGAAATTTTATCGGTATCCATATCCAGCATTCTTTTCAATATCCTGTCCAGTCAACTTTCCAAATTTTATGTCCGATTGAATTTCTATGAGAGAATGTTTTGCCTTCAATTTATTATTCTATTCTATTTTACTTCATTTTAATTTAATTTGATTTAATTTAACTAAATTTTATTTTATTTTATTTTTTCGTATCAGTCTCTGTTAGAAATGTCATTCGGTATTGGTTTTGAAATAACCGATTGATAATAATATTGTGAAACTTCTCGGTTTTAATATTTGAATTTTTCCATCGGTAGTTTTCATCGGCATATTCATAAATTTATTCCGTCAGTTGTTTGTTCCATCATTAATTGCATCGATCGGTAAGAGTCATCCGGACAAGCATCGATCGGTAAGAGAGCCATCGGTTATTTTGTTGTCCGGACAAGCCCCTTCAGTCCTGTAGCATGAAATCCAAGAAATAGCTCCCTTTCCTTCGTCTTTGTCTCCCTCGGGATTTGAACCCCCCAAGTCTCTCTCGGGATTTGAACCCCCAACCTTGCCCTTGTCCAAAAAGAATTTATCCACCAAGCCATTTAACCACTTTAATCATAATATGCAAAATCTTTATTATATTCCATATTTTGGGATTCCCACTAATGTATTCCCATGTGTGAATGTAACCCATCGACAGAGTGTATTTTTTTTATATACTGTGTAGGTACAATTTTCTATTCTCGTTCGGTAACCGATGAGAATTGACCCAATCTCATCACCGACCATTCTTCTCTCTACAAATAAAATCTTAAGTGTTTAAACCCATTGAGAAAAGTCTCCAAATTACCAACAAGGGCATATTGGGTATTTGTGTAAATTAGAAGAGAATAGGGGTAATTAAGTAAATTGTGAAGATGGGTTGCAAATAAAAAGGAGAGTTGAGACTCTAAAATCTACGAATATCACATTTCAACTTTTCTCTTGCTTTTCTCTTTCTCTGCTCATACACTACCTCTTCCTCTATTCTTGTTTCTAGCAAAGGTGAATTAAAATACTACAAAACCCACACTCTAGAGACTCTAAAACTTATAATCCAATCTCTAGAGAGTTAGATCTTATGAGAGATCTGAGGTTTTCTAGTGAGAGAAAACTTAGGGTTTAATCGTGACTCGGTTTGAGACAAAATCAAAGGCTAAAAGTCTAGATAATATTTTATTCTCAACTTGGATTTATTTTCCTCTTTTATGGTTTTGGAGTTTATGTTAAAATTTGATAAAATAGATTTTGTGGTTTTTAAGTCACCGAATGCGAGAGAAAGATTGGGTATTAAATGTTAGGCTTTCGTTTCTAGGTTTAACTCGAAATAGATATTAATGATTTTTATTACATGATAATGTCCTTAGGAGCTGGACGGACCGATCGTGGTAAGACTATTACTGTAGAGGAATCTGTGAGTGACTACTCTCCCTGTTACTATGAGTGGATGGACTTTTATGCTTTGAATGAGAAAAATAATTTTTATAAATTATTTTATAAATGATTTTTAAATGATTTTCTGAAATTATTTGTGTTTGTGGGATGTCCCAAAAATGTGAGTTGAATTCATTTGCATCGACTGCATTTGTGATTAAATATGCGCCACTGTTACTGAAAATCGCATTTATGAATATTGTGTTATGGTTTGGTAACCATTTACTGAATTTGTGACACTTTAGAAATATTTGGATGTTTGTCAAATGGAGGTGCTGGTGATGGTAAATGGCTATAGTCATTCCCCCTACGGAGCGACCCGATGGGGTGACGTGGTAGAGGGGTTTGTTTGGTAAGGGAGGTAGACGCGGCCTCCTGCGTCCCCGTCGTACTATTCGAATAGCAACTCGGTGAGATACGAATCAATGCCAAGGAAGGGGGAATTAGTGTTTTGAAAAGGAAATGATCGAAAATGTAACACCGACACTGCGGTGTCCGTACAAGTATCCTGTTCACGAAATTAAATAAAATATTTCTTCATTTACATATAGAGAGAGAAAATTTTAAATTATATTGATTTTCGATTTTGAGGTATGTAATTTGAAATTTTTGGGATATTTAAAATATCCGTATTTCCGATTTATAAAATAAAGTGAGTATAAAAAAAATTATATAGATGATTTATTTATTCATTTATTTATTTATACATTACTCAATTAAATTTTTTGTTAAATTTATTTACAAAAAGATTTATTTATAAAAAAAAAAAAAAAAAAAAAAAAAAGAAAAGTCAAAATTAGGGCTAAGCCCTAATTTCTTCATTCTTTTCTCTCTCTCCCCTCTTTCTCTCCCTCGCCGCCTCTCCCTCTCCTGCAGCCATGCCTTCCTCGCGCCTCCGCCTGGCCGCCGCCGTTGCCATCGCCGCCACCGCGACCACCACGGGTCGCCGCTTGTCTCCCTCCTGCTCGAGCGCGCGACTGCGCGGAGCAGGCGCTCGCGCGCTCCCGGGCGCGACCGGCCCGCGCCACTGTTCCCCAGCGCGCCCCCCGCCCGCGCCGCTCCCGGGGCCGCGAGATTGCCTCTCCGCGCTCGCGGCCGCGCGCAACAGCGCGTGACCTGCGCGCGCCTGCGCGGCCGCAAGACGGGCCCAAAGCGCGCGTGACCCGCGCGCCGGCGCTTCGCTCGCGCGCGCTCGTCTCCATCCTTGCTCGCACGCTCGTGTGCCTTCGCGCTCCTTCGAGAGCCCACTGCAACCCTTTCACTGCATAGGTAAGGGTTGAGTTAGATCTTAGTTCTAGGGTTTGAGTTCCATAGTGATTAAGTCTAATTGCTAAAATTTGCTTCAATTTGGAGACATTGCGGGGTTTTGGAATGAATCGAATGTCGCACGGACGTTAGGGTTTTTGGATCGCAGTGAACCCTAGGTGAGGGATTTCTAACTCATTTGAATTATTTGGATGCAATTAGGGTAAATTAGGATCAAAAGTATTGTATATGTGTTGGAAGTATGTTAGATTTGATTTTAATGCTTTGTGTGACATTATAAGTAATTATTCAGGTCAATTATAGAAATTTTATATGAATTGGAATGTTCGGAGGAGAGAATCATGTTGATTTGATTTGAATGGTTGCTTTTAGAGTTTAATTTGATGAATGTATGAAAACTAGGTGAAATTTAGGATTTGAGCCTAAGGATTGATGCATGTTTTACATTATAGTTGGTATTGCATATAGGTAAGTCAAATACACTCTCTATATTATGAAAATAGGTTTCAATACCTTTAAAATGACATAAGGTTTGAAGAAATCGGATGAGAATCGAAAAGTATATGATTTTTCAAAGATTTTTCTATTTTGTAGACAAGTTATTAATTTACGCATGTTTCCGACTTTGAGTGGTTTTGGAGTTGAATTAGACTTGGTTTTGAATGTGTTACTTAATTATAAATGAAATGAAATTGATGACATTAGAGTGTATTCATGAATTGAAGAATTGAGACTTGTACAAAAATTAGAGAAAATGGAAATTGATGACATAATTATGATTTTGTATTAGGAAGGTCAATCGAGGATCGAGTAAAATTTTAATTGAATGAATTGTAAGTATATGCAAGTGTATATGGATTGAACAGTGTGATGTTATAAATGTACATAGATACAATTGAGGTTGAGGTGTGAGAAATATATGATGTGTTATAATTGTAGTGACTTGATTGGAGACTGATCGAGGGGAGCACGATTTCGACACTTGTGCATTGTAGGGAGTGATTGACCCTCCCGTATACTGTGAGTGGGTTTTATTGAAATGTTTTCGTTTAATATGCAAACTCTGTTTTACAACAATTTGATAAATAAGCATGATTTATCGTATGCTTAAAATGTTTTGATTGGTTTTGAAAATGATTTTGTGAACCGATGGAGTGTCTGAAAATGTGGTTGAATTATGAAATATGCATCCATGGGATTGAAATGTAAAATGTGCCATTTTATGAAATATGTTGCATTTGGTTTGTGAACCTGATTTATGGCACATGTTTTGATATGATATTGATATTGGCCTTGAGGGCTGTGATTTGAACTGTGATATTGATATTGGCCTTGAGGGCTGTGATATGCATTGTTCCGTAGCTACGAAGGACACCGTGAGAGGCGCTTTGGTGGCGTCCGGATATGCCTAGGCCTGGGGTATCCCACGAGATGTCGAGATGAGATGATATTTACTACACGGAACTAGGCAGGTTGAACCCGAAAGGGGGAGGACTTGGCTGCTAGTCAAGTCTAGCACCTGGACGAGGTCCGTCGCCAACGCCGGGGTAGAGAGCACTTTAAATAAAATCGCATATAACACCCCCGGTGCGCCTGTCATAGGTCGTGGTAGACCTCTGCCAGGAGTTTTACGGCTGGCAGCTCTATGATTTTGATGAAAGTATTTTGGATGCATATTTGGTTTGTTGATGCGTGTAAATGATATATGGTTGAAATGAAAAGCATGATGATTTGAAATATGAATTGTATACTTATACTTTGACACTCCAGTTTCACACCCCATATTACACGATTACATTGACCCACTCACTCACTGAGTATTCTTCCCTGAATACTCACCCCTCCTTTTTCCCTCCCCAGACAGGGATTATGGTGCTAGAGCGACGCATTTGGCTCTGGAAGGTATGATAGCTTGATGGTGGATTTGGGTGATTATCGACGGTGAGATTTAAGTTCTAATTGAAAATATGAATTTCATATTTTATTGTCGACCCTGCGTGGTCTTGTTGAGGTCCGTAGTTGACCGTGTACATATTATGGGATGACTGTATAATTTTTAGACTTTTGTTTGCGAAACTCTCATATTTCGCTTGCATTGAGGCATTTGTAACCATTTGTAAACATTTAAAGTGTTGACTTGGGAATTTGTAAAATAATTGTATAAATTTAGGTCCGCTCGGTGTGGCGGGTGTTCATGCTCTAGTTGGGCATGACAGTAGAGGTCTGTGGTTAGGACTGTTGGTGATGTGTTAGCCTTGCGTTGTCTGGATGTCGGTTGGGTGATTGGTGGATTGTTTTTAGGCCGGGATGGCCATTTGATTTATTTTTAGAATGATTTTAAATTATACAGGTTTATACAGGTTAATTGTACATTGGGAGACCTCCGATTTATGGGGAGGCTCTGTCCGATTTTTTGTAGAAATACAGCCGACATCCAGGGCAACGGGCGACTGTTCACGATTCCCGGTTCGGGGCGTGACAGAAAACCCCTTGGCGAGCTTCCATCCACGTTCGGCCAAATGTTGGGCGTGAGTGTTTTCTTTAAAGAGACCCCATGGTTTATGGAAAGTATGAAACTTGTTGATGCATCTGTTTTTATAATGAGCTGAATTGTATGATACTATTTATGAAATGACGATTTGATTAGAAATTATGACTTTGACATTCTCACATGCATCACTCATTTATTGTCACAACATGTCATTGCACTCCACTCATTGGGTATCCCAATACTCACCCCTCATTTCCCTTATTCTTTCCAGAGAAAGCGTAGAGATAAGAGCCGATCGGTAGTTAGGCTCAGTCGATCAGTAACTAGATCCAGCCGAGGAGAGTAGCTGTTCGAGACCATAAGAGTCATTCGAGATTGTCCATCGATAATGGTCTATTTTAGTTGTGGAATTTTTGAAGCCATGTAGGCGGACCCATCGGAGGGCGCTTTCTAAAAACTCTTTTGTATGATATTTTATATACATATTTTTTTAAAAATCTAGATTTATAGTTTGAGTGTTAAACTTTGGAATGTTAAATGTTCACCTGTTTTATATTTGCAAGTTTTATTTTGATTTCTTGAGAACTATTGAGATGGCCGGGTTGACCAATTAATGATTCAGAATTACTTTGAAATATTTGGGACGATAGAAATGCCTTGCGGTACTTCGGGACAAGGAGTGGGGTTCACTCGTGTCTCGGGGTAATACGGCGATTGTCGCGTGCTCGGATCCACGGGTCGGGGTGTGGCACCCCGGGGTAAGGGTGTTACAATAATTATTTATAATTGGTGTTGTGGTGATTATGGTTGATCACCCCATTTAGGTCAGCTCACAATGAGTAAGAGGTAATTCATTAATAAATTTGTCAGTTGACTCAAACATTTGTTGCTCAATTATCATTGTTGGGGTTAGGAGAATCAGCATCTTCAAACTTCTCGAACCAACTCATGGTAGTCTGCTGGACTTCTTGCATGTTGTCTGATTGATTGTCACCTAGAGTACTATAAAGTGTAAGGATACTACAACTTTCATGGCAATCTGTGGCCACTCATATTTAGAAGCGGTTCCAAAATCTGGTTTTGCCCTGATTTTTAGTACTGGAGGCTAAACATCAGTCAGAATAGGAAGATGTTATGCGTTTTGCAAGGAATTTTTCTCTCTCATGCCGCCTTGTGTATTCTCGTCCTGGTGAAGTTAAATAAGTGAGTATGCATCAGCTGACTAATTATTTTAGAACATTTTTTGTGTGGAATCCCTATTTTTGACCTTGATGAATGTAAAAATTCATTGAAGGACAGCTGATGTTACCCGGTTTGCTATGTATTTTATCTTCATAGCCATTGAACTCAATGAATTGGCTGCAAGAACTGTGCAATTTATATACATTTTACAAACTCTATTTCTTAGCTTTTAAACCCTGCAATATGCTTAGATTTTTGAAATGGTGACGATCCTGTGCTGATTATCTCAAGTTTAGGAAAAATTAGATCAAGGATGGCAAGGCGACAGTCAGGTGCAAGTGATTGTTAATCAATGGTCTTGTGCGTATGAGTGTGTGTGTTGTTTGACATTTCCTGCATTTGCTTCATAAATGCTGTGCCGTTAATGCTCAATATGGATTTGAACAGGCATGTTGTTTTCATTGGACTCCCTGTACTCATGCAGCTCTGTAAAATACTTCAAACTCTTCATGTGGCAAATTCCTTCTTGGAGTCTTCTGTGAGACCATTCCAAAGATTGTTTATGGCTGCACGGTAAAGGTAAGGGGAATGAAGATTTCTGATATGAATTTTTCCTAAACTCTTTCAAATTAATTTCCCTTCTTGTGATCTGTTTCACATATTAGAAAGAGAAATAGCAACGATTTTAGTTCTGTATAATTTTCTTTCCACTCTGCATGACATATGGATGGGTGATGGGTGACCAAGAGAGGTCTACAATGGTCAATGGTCCAAAATATTAAAGAGGCTGGTTTCAAATTACGGGGAAGCAAATGGATTGTAAAATTGACAATGATGATATGAGAAATTAGTTGGATACATTCTGAACTGGTAAAGTTGAACTCAAACTCTTGAAATAGAGGGAGAGTCAATTAAGTGAACTGGGATAGAGTTGAAGCAAAAACCAAATAAATAACTAAATTGCTAAATAAATAAATAAATAAAACACCAAGATGAGGTAAACAATTACCATAAATGAAGGGATTTTCTGGAGACCACATCTTACGTTATGAACAGAAGAATTAGGTAAGATATCTAATTAAATTATGAAATACTGCCTGATTGTCTTTGCATTTATATGATTTTAATGACTGCCTAGCTTTTTGTAGGATAGATTGGCCTTTTCACCTTTTAGAGTTGTGGCACTGGTGCTGCAACCCTGTCATGGCTGACCACAAGCTGTAATAGGAACATTTCAACCCTTTCGTGGCCACAACAGCTTTCATGGTTGTTGTGGGCATAATGATCCTTTGCAGCTGTGACAGGGGTAACAGCCACTATCAAGATTTTTTGGGTAAAGGCATAGTTTAGGCTGTATTGCATGAAGTACCTGACAGAAAGTAGTTTACTGAAGTGCCATAATTGGTTAAAGAGAAGGGGGACAAAGCAAGATATAAAGAAATAGCAAGGAGTAAGACCACAACGCCCCTCATCAGCCCCAACGTTCCATTTCCTGAGGATCGATATCCTGGAACATTGGAAGCCTTTGAGGGGAGTTGGAATCTTCTCCACTGAATCAACATTCTAATACCAATGTGTGCAATGTCTTGTTGCTACACTGATGAAATTTCCACTCTATTTATAGGATAGTTATCGTCTCTATTAGCTTTGAGCATACGATCGAATCCAATGTGCAAAATCCTTATCTTCTACTAGTTGCCATAGAATAACCAAAATCTTGTGCATGATTAATGACTGTTACATCCACTAGTAAAAGTTTGCCAGTCTATTTAGTTGACATGTAGTGACTTCTAAAAACTAGCTTATCCCATGTTTTGGAGATAGATTGGAATATATCTCGACTCTTCCATGATCTATAGGTCAAGTGAATATATATATTCTCTACATGAAATTCAACCTTTCAATCTGTAGAGTGTGTTAAGGGAGGCCACTATCTTTTTACTTTCTAGTGTTCATGAGCCTTAGAAATCCTTAGCTAGCTCAAATGTTCTGGAAGGGATTATTGCCAATCATAGTAAGGTTCCTAAGTAAAGCACCCTGGGTTGTGACTCAGGTCATCACAAGAGAAAGGCTCATGACTTCCCTATGCCTACTGATAGTGTTGATGTTGGAAGTAACCCTAATATGTGGGAGTACAGTGGTTAAAAATGAGAATGGATGGTTCCTGTACGTATATTAAGAGAAAAACAAGCTACAGCTTTCCAAGTTCAGCCTCGTAGACCTATGTTATTGTTGTGAAAATTTGCTCCTCACTTTGATTGACTTTGTCAACCACAAGTAGATCCTCGAGAAGTTGACTTCATGAGCATTATAAATCGAACAGAAATATGTGGCAGTGTTCTTATTATTCTTCTTGCAGTGGCATTGAAGTGGGAGTATACAGTTGGCTTTTACAATTATTTGGATGTGAAAGTTTATCACATATCATCTATCACATTGTTGCTTCTTCTCTTTGTTTCTATAAAATTAAAATATAATCTAAGCAAATCCAGCGATCTTATTTCTAGTTGCAAGAAAGCAACTCATAAGGGCTACAACTAACGATTCTATCATCCTGTGAAAGCTCAATGGGAAATTTAAGCTTAAAAAATCATAAGAGTATTTTGACTGGCAAATCTTTCTAATCTACTTACAATGTGGTCCGTGACTTTTCATGCTTGACATTCTTGTAGTTTCTATAACCATATGTAGGTTAATGTGCTCTAGGACTTTCTGATTTTTCTTTTTCAAGGATACAATTATATTTCTCTCTCATATTTGATGGAAATGGTGATTCTCTCAATGTATCAGAGATGGCCTTGGGCAAGTTGATGCTATTATGCTATTCCCTTTATTCTTAAAGCATATTCACGTACCTGCAACCAACACGTGGGCTTGGTTTCTTGAGAATTCAGAGTTAAATTTCTGCAAATACAAAAAGGAAAGTTGTATGGATTTTAGGAGGCAATCGTACGACATCTTTTTAGATAGATTCGATAAGAAAGCTATTGCCTTTAGATTCCGATTGCTTTAGCAGATATAAGCATGAGAACAACACGTGGTTTTAAACCGAATGATATTGGATTTGGTTTTACCATGTTTGTCACATGATAATACTTCATAATGATTCTACCGTTTTTATCCAATAGCTTGTCTTCTTCTACCTTAGACAACACGCCATGCGTGTTGAGCTTCTCCGTATTTACTGTCCGTCAACTGTGCTTCTAGGTGCATGTGGCAATCCATTATCTATTTAGACTATAAGGAGGAGACTTTGGGATTTGGAATGACACTGAAATGGTTTTCTATATTCCCATCTTCATTGCCCGCCTTGCCTACTTAGAAGCTCTATTGACACTGTCAGGCTCTGAATCAATGACACGCAAATCAAATAATTTATTATCAGTCATAAACTGAAGAGTCTTACCCTAAACTTTACAGAAGAATAATAAACTCTTGAAATCAAGGAGCACTTGTGTTCACTATTGCTGCTGTGGTGATTATGGCTGATCACCCTGGGGAAGTCACAAAACTGGTCAAAATGAATGAGGGATATTTGTAGTGTGTTTGCCTCATGCAGGCCAAACTTGTGTCATGAGTAGTCTGTCAAGGAAACTGATGCGAGAATCAACATCTCCAAATTTCTGCAACCATTCCTGAGACATCTTGCAAGATTAGTGGTAGAAACTCCAAAATCTGGTAGTTGTAGCTCTCTTTGCCTGTGAGCGATGTACAATATCAAAGCAGGGCAGACGATTCTCACGATGTGAATGTAAATGTAGGTAGTTGTCACCATCCCACAAAATGGAGCACAAAAGGAGACATCTTCCAAGCAATTTTGTAGTGCTATAACAAAGTCCGTCTCCTATTGCATTTTATAGAATTTTCATATTTCAACTAAACTAGAGAATATGATTTGTAAGAGTATGAAAAAGAATATTTATGAAACTTATAAAGATGCAAAAACATGCAAAAGTGAGTCTCGTATGTGTATGTTTTAGAGGGAAAAGAAAAGTCAATTCAGTAGCCAGAAACAAGAAGCTTTGGCGGTTAATTCCTTAAGAGTCAGAGAAGAATTGAGTTTAGGACCCTCTTGTGAGGGCTCTCATATGGCTTATTTCATAGTAACTAGATTACATAAACTTGGAAAGATCTGCAATAAAGTTCAGAAATTTAGAATACGGTAAAGTTTTAACCCTTGGTCACATGAATTATTCAAATACTACAAATACATGTCTTTTTGTTCCTCCCTGTGTGTCCATGCCTCCATTACATTTCTTTTTGATACATCCCATGTGTCCATGCCTCCATTACATTTCTTTTTGATACATCCCATGTGTCCATGCATTCATTACTTCTTTACTTTCCTCTATTTTAGAAACCATTTCCCTGCTTCATGATAACCTTGTGAATCCAAAAGAAAGATATTCTTGTACATGTCTTTCTTTTAAATAAAGTCAATCATGACAGTTAAAATGTCCTGGCTTAGTGAAGCGAAAAGAGATTAAAGGTGAAACTCCAGTCGACCTTACTAACTTTAGAAGATGAGTGAAGTCATTAATCCCGGCGACAGGAGCAACTAAGATGAGATAGTTATTTTATAATGGACAGTATTTCAGGATGTAAACATGGGTATAGGTTGAGCTAGTTTTGTTCATATCCCATTAGGTTTGCTTGCAAATGATCTGAATGGTAGCGATGCCTAGTGTTTTGGAGCTCATAAAGTTTCAGGGAGAAACATTTTCATCAATAATTGCACCATAAATGATAATAGAACAGACAACCAAGATGTTGTACTTGTTAAAATATTTATACAAAAAATGAGGTAGGTTGTGGAGGTGGAAATTTTTGTCCTCTGCAAAGTTAAATCTACCGAAAACAATGAGGAAGATCTCAGTGCACCTCAAAGTCTCCCAAACTTTCTACTATCCAGGAGAAGATAGCCTGAAATATTGGAAGCCTTTGAGGGGAGCTGAAACCTTCTCCGATCAACCAAAGACTTCTGCTAACTCTGGAAATAAAGTCTTGTTGCTACTCCAATATCCGATGTCCATTCTATTTATAGGATGGCTATCCTCTCTATTTTGTTGGAGAAGGAGATCGAATCCAAAATGCAGAATCCTTGTCTTTTGCACTAATCTATTGTTCTAGTTGCGATAGAATAACCTAAGCCTTGTGCATAAAGACCAGGATGTTATTTCCACTATAAAAAAGTTTACTGATTGTTCCGTCCCAACAGCCATACAAATAAAAACTTTTTCATTCCCTGTTACGAGGAATAAAGAGAAATTTGCATGGACTCTTTCCCTGCTCTAAAGGTCAAGAGAATATCATATATTTCTTCCATGAATGCCAACCACTTTATCCAAAGGAAACAGCAAAGCCACTAGTACCTACTTATCCACCATTCCTGTAGCCTACATCCTTAGCTGGAACATCGTTTTAGAAAAAGAATTTTTGGTACTTATGGTAAGGAATATAGTCTACTTTCACTTAAGAGTGCCCATTGGATCGTGATTGTGCTATGACAAAGATCCACAACTTTCTTTCATGTCAATTCTTCCCTTGTAGATGCTCTCTTACCCGCTGTGGCCTGCCTTAAAGTGTTGCTATTGGAACTTGGCCTCCATTAAGGGGAGTTTTAGGGTGGAAAAGGGAAAAAAATACAGATTTACATTATGTGAATTTATCTTTTAGTTTTAAGAAGTACTTGCAGGACCTTCACTAGTTTAAACCAGGTAAGCTTAGTTCATTATAGATATACTGTGCTCCTTGGTTCGGCTGAACTTCATCAGCTATAAGAAGTGCAAGTGGATCCTCTAGGATTCAACCTCTGTGGAGATATGAACAGATTAAAGAAAGATTTACTTAATTTTCACATACTTTTGTTGCACTAACATGAAAATGGGATCTAGTTTTTCTGTCTTTTGGGGTGTATCAGGTCATTGCTGATCATCTCCTTTAATTTCTTTGTGCACCTTTTGCTTCCTCCAAAAGGCGTGATGCACTTCTAAGAAGTGCGTATTGACTCCCAGAGTACGTGTTTGTGTGTGTAAAATTTCAAATTTTTATTCAAGTTTTTTCAGATGAAACTTTTAATTGGTATGAAAAACCATTTGTTTTCAAATAATTTTTCTTTTTGGTTAGGGAACTTTTGGAGAAAATGTCTTTGAAAAAATAAAATTAAAGCAACTGTTGTTCTTTTCTTGTTACGTGCATTTGCACAACTTTGCCATTCAAATAGGGACACGGATAGTTGTAGGGAATATAGCTTTATTTGCAACTTCTATTTTCAGAGTTTATCATAGAATGATGAGCAAATGGATTTTCAACTGTTTGTGACTTTTCAAGTTGGCAACTTGCTGACATTAAGCTATCTCCCTTACTCTCCAAGCATATCGACATATCTATGGCAAGCACATGGGTTTCATTTCCAGAACCTTCCATGTTAATTTGCTGCAAATAGAAAAGAGAAAATATGTGTAGACTGCGGGAGGCAATAGTACAAAAGATTTAAATGATAAAGCTAGTATCTTTAGATTCCATCTGCTTTAGCAGACATAAGCATGGCTGAGCACATGGTTTTGAACTTGATATTGGATCTGGTTGTACCAGTTTGCATCAAATAGAGAAACCCTCAAATCCGAGCAAGTAGAGCGGTGTGAGGCTCTTCAACAGCTCATGACGACAATAGACGATTTTAGGAAGGGACTCAAATTTCTTGGCCTATACTTTCTAGCAAGAACAATGACTTACTGAAGAATGATCCAATGTCATTAGTTGAGTATCCAACTTATTGAAATCAATCTATAATATTTTTTCTTCTCTGCTTCTGTAACACAGAAAATTCAGTGTTTGAAAATTTTTAATTGATTATTAGTTTCCATTGTAAATTTTTTAGAAAAATGCGAATTCTAATCGGATCCGGAGTGTGAATATAACACCGAAAAATAATACAATTTTGATGTGTGGATGATATACCGAGCCATTTGGAGGTTGTTATGTCAAGTCCCTGAAATAATTCTTGAGGTTGAGACTTAGTATATAGATATATCTAGAGATGGATTGATATATCAGTGTTTGAAACACACTTCCTGAGAGCATGAACTAGTATATCAATATATCCCAAATGCATATATCGATATAAGAGGTCTATGAAATGAAATCATTGAGAGCATTATTAAGTATATCGATATATCTGAACCGAGTATATTGATATATGTAAACTCCTCAGTCTGAGAAGATATGGATGTGTATATCAATATACCCTAAAACATATATCGATACGCATTAGTGGAAATGAGAAACGACTAAAATATCCTTCAATTTCAACTACACCCTTAAACCCATAAGTGATAAAATGATAATTTTAATTCCTAAAATGATAGAACAAGAATTCACTTCCCTCGTTCACGCCATTTTTTTGGTTCTCTCATTTGAAGACTCGACTCTCTTTTTTCTCTCTACAGTTATTATTCTTCTTCACACCAAAATTCATTTCCATCCTAAAAAATCAGTTACTCTCTTCAATAAATACACTAAATGGATTTCCAATACTTCAAGCAAACTCAAGGAATGGAGGATTTAACGGACGGGGAATTGTGCTCTACGAAGAAAAAAAGTTGGATTTTTGAAACCCAATCCCCAAAATTCAATCCAACCCTAAAAATCAAGGTAATTTTTCCTCCTTAAACTTGGTTTTAGTTTCTTTAATATTAGAATAAATTTTATCATTGAAATTTATGGAAATTTCGAAGGAGAATCAAAACCCTAGAATTGTGAATAGTGAAAATTAGGGGAATTTGGAATGAAAAATAGTATGAAGCTCTAAATGAGGTGGAAATGGTGGAAATAGAACCATGAACATAGATTTTTTTTTTTGGATTCGGAACAATTTAGGATTTCTACAAAATTTGGGAAAAATTTATAAACCCTAGAAATGATGACAAATTGACATTGCAATTGTGGTTATTGGTTAGGAAGGCCAATTGGAACATGAGAAAATTTCATTGGACTTGAATTGAAAAATGGGAATGGACACCCTCCCAAGAGATGAGTGCATGATTATATGCATATGAATGAGCAAACTGTTTTCAGTTATGATTTATAAATTGAGTTCTGAAATGAATTTGCAAATGTATTTGAAATTATTTTGTGATTACGGTATGCCTAAAATGAAATTGTGAAATGTCCATGACTCTTGAACTTGATTATTGAATTATTTGCACCATGTTACTTTGAGATACTCATGTGAATTGTGAAATATTGCTATACCTTATATTTGAGTATGTATTGATTGATAAATTGAGTTTGGTAACATAGTGCTGGAAAAAATGACTATAGTCTAAGTCTTGCCACGGACCGGACCGTTTGGGGCGGCGTTGTTAAGGCTGGTTAAATTTAGCTTGGTGGTAGGCGGGTTGGAGAGCCTCCACAGGCTGCCGGATAACGTGGTAGCATCCCACGGAGTTTCGGGACAACACTAAGGTGGAAAGGATTTTATGAAAATTATGAAAAATTTCTTGGCAGATCCTACCAACTACCATTGGTAGGAGATTATTTTCGGTAAATCCCAAAATTGTGAAAATAAAAATTTAAGTCGTTGGACTGCATAATTGAGTCATGAAAATTCGATACGATTGTTTATATGCAAAGGATTTAATTTATTGCATTGAATAACAGTTGATATAAGTGTTTGACATTACCACCCTCACCCCTCATTTATATGTTACATGCCACTGTACTCCACTTACTGGATATTCCCAATTCTCACCCCTCTCCTTTAATCTCTCAGAGGAAGTGTAGACTTTGGCGGGTGTTGGCTGATTCAGATATGTTTTGGTGATCCACGATAGATATCGGTAGTGGATTCTATTTTCTTGAGACTTGATGTAGTTTCATCCGTGGAAGGAAAACTATTGTACTATTCTTTTGAGGTTTGTATTCAATTGATACTTGTCATATCTTTTGGGACAAGTATTGGTGAAATCCAAACTTGGTTTACGTGGAAAGTGTTTAATTTTGTTTAAAAAAATTATCTTTGCAAAACTTATTGTTCTCAATTGGGACATTTGGATTTTTATTGGGATTATTGAAATATTTTGAGATTGTAAATTATGTGAAACTCTGGATCGACTGGGATGGTTACACTGCATACATGCATGTACAAGACCCCTCCCCCGATTGTGTGCCGACGCATGCTTGTGTGTATAGGGATAGACCAGATGGGTCCTTTGCATGCGAGTTGTTATTTGATTTTTTTTTTATTTTGATAGATTTTATGTTTTGAAAGATTTATTATAAAAAAATTAGAATGTCTTGCGCTATCCCGGTATATGGGGAGGTTGTGCCCGTGTGCCGAGATAACGCAGCGGTTGTTACGTGCTCGACGGGAGAGTCGGGGTGTGACAATTCTATTGGTATTAGAGCTTAGCTTTACGATTTTAAAAGTTTGATGGTTTTGAAATGCTTTGAAATGTTTTCCAAATGTCTAAAAAGTTTTTTTAAAGACTTTGAAATGTTTAGTTTATTTTGAAAAAATGTTTAGATCTTTTAAAAAGGTTTTCGGAGAATGTACAGAATTTTCCATGATTTTTCTAGGAAGTTGGGAATGTTCTTTATAGGGGGTTAAGCACTCGAACTAATTTCTATTTCTATTGTTAAAGTTTAGATCATCTTTGTAGAACCTTGTTCCCCAAATGAAGAACATGTAACCAAGGTGGGATATTTTTTTCACTCCACCTCCACAACTTGAGTGATGCATCACTCTATAAATGGTCACTTGATTGTGACTCAAAACTTTTTGTAGCTTGTTTGGCCAAATGTTGGGGATTTTAGTAGTGGTTTTAGCCTTCAGACCTATATCCTGATGTTAAGAGTCTGGTATATATGTATAATTGGTATAACAATGTGGAGCCTCCAGAAACTCATAGAGGTGTATATCATGTGTTCAATGATGGTGTTTATTTGAACTTTTAGTAGTTCGGTTAATAGAAGGTAAATGAGGAAGTTTAGAGAAACCATCTATAAGTTCGCCTTCACATTGTCTTTGGATTTGCATGAACTAGTGGGCCAATCACTAAGTGGGGAGTTTAGTGTGGTAAGATTCCCTTTTGAAAAGCTGAATGGGGATAGAGGTACTAACAGTATGACTGCATGACTCTTTGATTGGGATGGCTAGTTGTAAGACATTCACTTGTGTAATAGTGAAATAATTTGGGCTCTGTGAGAGACAGAAATGTAGCGTCTTGTATTGATTGTTTTTGTAACACCGACACTACAGTGTCCGTACTAATGTACTGTTCATGAAATATATATAGAATATTTCTCAGTTTATATAAATAGAGAGAAATTTTTATTTATATTGATTTTTGATTTTAGGGTTTTTAAATTTAATTTTTGGTATATTCTATATATCGTACCCGCGATTTGAAGTCTAAAGCAAATATAAAAATATATATATTCATTTATTAATTTAGTTATTCACTCATTTATTTATTTATAAATTTGTTTTATACAAATATATAATAATAATAATAATAATAATAATATAAAAAAAAATCGAATTAGGGCTAATAGCCCTAATTCTTCTCCTTCTCTCTCTCTACTCTCTCTCTCCCAAACCAACTCTTCACTTTCCTCCCGCGATGATTCCTTCTCTTTCGCTGCCGGCTCCCTCAACCGCAACCTTCCCTCCCTTCGCCGTCGCCGCTGTAACCGCAACCACCATCACCGCTTACCCTACCGTCACTCTCTCTCTATCCCTCGCAGTCTCGCGGGTTCTCTCTCCCTTTCTCTCGATCTATCCCATTCAAACTTCCTTCTCCCTCCGCCACAGTCTCTGCCGTGCTCCACCACCCACAGCCGCCACCGACCACCACCCTTCTCTCTTTACCTCCCTTTGTTCTCTCTCTCTTTGTGTTTCCTTTCCCTCTCTCGCGATCTCTCTCTATCTCGCGCTATCTCACTCTCTCAATCGACCGAGGTTTTGTCACAACTGATCAAAGACTATAGGATTTAAATTTCTAAAAGCTTGAGAGTTTCTTAGTCTAATCTCAAATGCCGAAATAGTTACTATAGTTGTACAATGTCCAAGACTTTTTAATGTTCTCATATTTATGGAATCCTCTTGAGTCTATAAGCATAAACTCCCTCAAAGAACAGGAAATCATGAGTTCTTTTTCATGGATGGCTAGGGGAATGATAAAATATTACTCTATCCCTTGATTTAGTCAATTGTTGTGTATAATCCTAAGACATTGAGATAGTTATTCATTAGGGCCTAGTTCTGAGGGCAAAACAAATTCAAGATGGTTGGAATATAATAAAGAGTGCTAAAGAGAAGCATGGAAATTGGATGTTGGTTTATAACACTAAGTAGGATGAATGAAAGATTGGTAAGGGTAAACAAAAGTGATTAATTGCAGAAATTGTTGGAAAATTTCCTTCTATTACCTATAACTGAAAAAAAAAAAAAGGAGGCACAGGGAAAGTGTATTCCAGAAAGGTCAAGTTGTGACCATGACATACATATAAAAACTCATACTTGCTGACAATTTAGACCTGAATATAGTGCATTAAAGCCATAGAAGGAATCCTGATAATATTGCAACTTAGCCAAAACAGTCATGGCATCATCAGACCGGCCATATTTTGTCATGCAATGAGGTTTTGCAATGAGTTTCGCCACATGTGAATCCAATATTGGGGCCTAGAGATCTTGATGATTGTGAAATTTTGGGTGGCCTTATCAAAATTTGGTGCAATGATCTTTTGCTAGTTCTAAACAAATTTGTGAGTTTTGAATTTCAGTATCTTCAAGGTTTTAGAAAAATGAAGTAATTGTTTACTTGTATTTTGATTGCCAGTGGTTATAGACAGCAGCTTGTGAGTTATTGGTGTTTTGATTATACTACTTTATAAAAAAAAAATGTTATGGCTTCAATGGAACCACTAGTGAGTTTGATGTTTTACGTTATTGTTTTTGCCAAATTACTGGTCCTTTAGTTGTTAAGTTGTTATCTATATTTAAGAGTTTTGGTGGAGTTCCTGTGTAAATTAAAGGTCAAGATAGAATAAGTCATCTTCAATTATGGGTGAGCAGCCTAAATATGACTCACTTAAAGTGACCTGAAGTCAAGAAGATAATAGATATCGAAACAACTTGTGGAACTCTATGGAGTATTACTTAAAGCTTATTGGTACTAGAGCCTTCAATTAGATTTCTGGTATACTTTTACTCACAGTTTAGGGTCTAGTTATATTGTTATTTTTATTGATGACCATCTAAGAAAGACAAGTTTTATTTGATGGAAGAATGTTTTAAATTGTTTACTAGTTTACAAATTTGGTGACGAAATTAAAATTTAATTATTCGACTTGGGATTTGTTTATAGCTTAAGAAGGTGGAGAGGATATCCTCAACGTGCTAAATATACTTGAGAGTTATAAGGAATTTTAACCATTGGTAGATAAGATCAGTAGTAGATTAAATGAATGCAAAGCAATTTTTATGATATATTCTATGAGATTTCATACTATTTTGTCAATCTAGTGGCACAAAACGCTTTGTTGAAGTTTGAGATATAAGTAAGATTTCTAATTTTGCTCTTGAAACAATTACAATGATCATGATGGTAGTTCTCTGTTGTTGGAAGTCGTTGGCTTCAATATTCTTCTATGGGCCTTTTATGACTGTATAAATTATAGTTTGCAAAGGACCAATCCGGTCCAATCCTTCACACACAAGCATGCGTCGGCACACACATTTAGGAAGGGGGTTCCTGTACATGCACGCATGCATATTTGGCCATCCCAGTCATTCCAGAATTCTCAACACAAATAAAACATTCAAAATAAAAGAAGTCTCAAATTATAATCGCAGAATTTTACTAATTCTTGCATAAAGAAAACAAGCTAGCATCCGTAAAGTCCAAATGGTATAAGATATACAAAAATTCATAAAATCGAAAGTAAATATTGAAATCAAATATTATAATCCAAATGTCCCAATTAAATAGTAAGTTTTACCAAAATGAAATTTAAAAGAAAATGAACAAGTTCCAAACAAATTCCAACATAAACGACGTAAGAATTCCACCAATACTTGCTCCTATATATGAAACAAGTATCGATTTAATCCTTACCAAAAGAATTATACAAGTCTTCCCTTCTATGGATTTCAGATCAAGCTAAAATAACCTTACATCACTATGATACCTAAACAAGTCAGCGGATAAACCTTCACAAGCTCCAATTGCTGTCACAGACCTAAACTTCCTCTAAAAGATATAAAAGAGAGGGTGAGTATTGGGAAATATTCAGTGAGTGTATAGCATGTTATGATAATAAATAAGTGGTGATTGTGGACATGTCAAATGTTTCCTTCAAAATCATATGATCACATCGATAAATTTCAATGTAAACAAAATCTCAACAAAATATGGTAAATAATTCACATGAATCCAATCATCACATCTTATTTTCCAAAATCACGGGGTTACCAAAATTTTTCCACCAAAGGCTTGGCCCTAACCAGTGGTGGAATCGCCAAGAGATTCTCATCAATGTCAATAAATCATATACAATACCCCCTTCCTTGGCTTTGACTCGGGCCTCCCCTGGGATATAACCAGACTAGTCTGAGTGGAGGGATTTAGAAGCACATCTCAAGCGCAGCTACCTCTTCATCCAAATAACCACCCAACCACATCACCCCGTCGAGTCACTCCGTGAAGAGAATGACTATAGCCATTAACCATGCACACAGTACCATTTCGTAATCATCAAATCATATACCAAAATGTGTCAACAGTTATTCAAACAAATTTTTAATACATAAATTCCATCAGTCACTTTCAACACAAGTCAATAAACGTGGCACATCAATTTCAACAACACATGGATGCATTCGGTAATTCAAATTCCCTTTCAGGACATTCCACAATCACAAAAACAATTTTAGAAATATTTGTAAAAGCATTAGAAAACATTTTATAAAATCAGAATAAAACATTTTCTCACTTAAAACTATAAATATGTATCCACGCACCTCTTGGGAGGGTATCCACTCTCAATTCTGTAATTTAATCCAAGGTAACCCTTCTCAACCTTCAAATGGGTTATCATATACCAATAATCACAATTTCATCTAATAAAATCTCATTACATGGTTTTCAAATTTTTCCTAATTTAATATAGCCTCAAATTGCATATTCACAAATTCTAAACTCTCATTTCATCAATCTAAGATTATTTGCCTCTCAAATGAACTTTAATTCCCAATATTTCTAAACTTGCCCAATTTTCTTCCGAATTTATATAACCATAATATTTTTCAAGCATATTTTAAAGTAAACTCTAAAGAAAACTATTCTAATCAACCCAGTAAGATCCTATTATCCTCTAACATGCCTCTTTCGTATTAATCAGCCTAAATTCATGTAGAATTTAGATGTAACCCTAGAAATCACATATCAAATTTCAGGAAAATGCATTCTCTTCAAATTCAACACATTTTCAGAACATATACAAAACTTTCATTCTAAATTCAACCTAAATTCATTCAATTATCGAAGGAACTAGAATTTCTCTCACCTAGGGTTTCACAATTCGCAGCCCTCGTTCGAATGCCTTCTCAGTTCAATCCGAGACCTGTAGTGCTTCCAAACCGAAACAAAGTTTAGTAATTAGACTTAAATTATCAAGAGAATCAAAACCCTAAAGCTATGGTCAGAGCCAGCCCTTACCTGCATAGAGAAGAAATCGCAAGAGCCGCGGCTTAGGGTTTCTGACAGTGATGTTATTGCCAGCTTAGAGCTTCAACGAAGGTCGCAGAAGGAGGTTACAGTGGCAGAGCAGCACCGCATGAGCGAGGGAGAGGAGCAGAGGGTTATCACTTGTACGCGAGAGAGAGAAAGATATGGAGGCTAGCTGTTGCACGCGGTGGTGACAATCGAAGGAAGGCATCGGCTGTGAGAGGTAGAGAGCGACGATAGAGAGGGAGAGGCAGTGAGCGATTGAGAGAGAGAGAGAATTCGAGAGAGAAATAGTGAGTGAGATAGAGACAGAGACAGGGAGGGGGTCGACCAGGTGGTGGTAATGGTGGTCGGAGGAGCCACCAGTGAGTGGCAGAAAGTGCGACGGAGGAAGGCGGAGAATCGATCGAGAGAGAGAGGATGGAGATTCGAAGAGAAAGAGAGAGAGACGCGAGAGAGATAAGAAGGAGAGAAGATTAAGGTTTATACTCACTTTTCACTAAGTTTTAAATTTCATAAAAATAGGATTCACTACGAATCGCGGACTCAACATTTTATATATACCCAAAATCTAATTTAATACCCCAAAAAAAAATCAATAAAATTTAAAATTTTCCTTTATATTTATCTAGACATTTTTATAGAATATCTCTAACACCGAATTTTCGGTGTTACAACACTTAACTCCCTAAAAACAAATTTCATTTTTAAAATTTAAAAGAATACTATACATTAAGAAGATGTGGTTATTGCTTTCTCATAGTATTTTCGAGTTCTCAAGTCTCTTCATCCACCTAATCGTTTTCCCATTAGACCTTAACGATAGGAACTTACCTATTCCACAATCTCTTACGCGTAGGCCAAAATCAAGATGTGAATCGAGGAGCACAATCGCATACAATTGATACCGAAATCCCATGGAGCCTTACAATCTTCGCCATATACATTTTGGCTAACCTCTCTAGAGAGTAAATTTAATGAAATCATGCCACTTGAAATTTGTGCTCTATCTAAACTTAAGTCTCTACTTGAGTTCAAATTCTTTTTTGGTCTGAACTATCTTAAATATTATTCATAGACCTCACCTTGCTTATGGATCTTAACATTTCATGGAATAGTTTTAGCCTCTCGTCCTCCAGAAATAGGGAACTCGATAAGTATGTTCTTCCCTGACCTTTCGTATAATCATTTCAATGGTCAAATCTCAGGAGAAATAGAAAAGTTAAGAACCTGACCTCCCTTAACCTTTCTAGTGATAATCTCAACGTCTCTCTTTTAGTAGAATTTGGAGAATTAAAAAGCCTAGATGTCATGGACCTATCTTGTAACAATTTCATAGATTCGATCCCTTCCACTTTAACTCATTTAATCAACCTCATCTACTTGTCACTCGACTTTAATCAACTCAATGGCTCCATTCCAGTAGAAATTGGAGAAATAATAAGCCTAATTACTTGGATCTCTCCCATAACAACTTGATGGTCTCAATTCCTTTGGTTCATTTACCCTAACTGATTGAGTTATCATAAAGTTATGGGTCTATGCTTACAAAATAACAAAATCAAGGCTTTATTCCTCCATGTTTGAGTCTTTTAAGAACAATTTATTAAAATAAAGAGTCACAAATAGTGGTGAAATTCTGAATCCACCCCTTTCAATTTCTTTCTAAAAATCCAGTTGCTCATTATTATATGAAAGGAGCTCCCAACATGAACAGCAATAAGTCTTCCCTATGGTTACAAACAAACCTTTCATTAGACAAAACTATATCACCAAAATGATTAAATCAACAAAACATCTCCTAGATAAATATAGATCTTCTCAAGGCATTATCGTACAAAATCTCTCTACATCAATCATTCTATCTAAAGTAACATTAACTCATCAAACAAAATAAAAGACCTACTAAAGCGAATCATTTTCATCACAGGTACCTACCATTGTAAGTCTCATTTATAATAATACTATCATATTTTACTTGTTATGCATATCTTACTTGTTATGCATAGATGTGCTTTTCAAGATTTGACCTTAGTCGTAGGTAGAAATCAAAGTTCATGTTTCGAATCTAAGATTCTTCCAAAGAATTTTAGAAAAGACTGGAGTGAGCATAGAAATTTCTTAGTAAATAGACGGCATGGCATATTGAGCATGAATGAGGGTTGAAGGTAGTTGTGTCAAACACAAATAAAAATTTATTTCTATATAATACCAAAATCATTTATAATAACATAAATTCATATCAAATTTTCCATGACTCATGTTTTCCAATTCAATAAACAATTTTATATTTTCTTTTCAATAACTTTAGGGTTTGTCCAAAATCACTCACCTACCCACTCTCCTACCCAGGGTAGTTGGTAGGATCCGCCAAGAGATTTTTCAAAATTTTTAATAAAATACCCAATTTCCTTGGCGTTAGTCCAGAGTTTCGTGGGGTGCCACCACATTGTCACAGGATCGGCTTGTGGAGGCTTCCCATCTCGCCTACCACCAAGCAAAATTTCTCTATCCCAACCTTAACCACACTACCTTCATGGCCTCAATCCATGGCAAAACTTAGTCTATATTGGTTTTCCAACACCATGTTATCAAACTTAATTTATCAATCAATTCATACTCTCAAATATAAGGTATAGCAATGGTATTGCTCCCAGTACCGGTATGTGGAGCGGTACTAGCCGATGGCGTAGAGACATTCGATGGACCACTTCTATGGTCGATCAAGTGATCTCGACTCATGTGACCTATATATCCACTTAAACCCAATTCGGGGTAAGAATTTTTGAAATGCCTCACTTTCCCACAATGAAAAACATTTCAAAGGCTCAACGTATGGTCCAGGGTGGTGTTTCTTACAATTCCAGTAGGGTTCTCTATTTGGCCCCGCTGACTTGCTCCCGGACTTTGCACTAGAGGTCGGTGTGCTAAACCTTGGCATTTGTTGGCCTTGTGGAGAGCCAATGAACCCTGAAACTGTAACTCCACTAGAGAAGTTCATGCTCCTATTTCTCTTGGACCCTTGACTCACATAGAATTTAGACTTCCTTTTCTTTCTATGGTCTTCTCTAACCTTTCCTCTTTCAATAACTATTTTTTCGGCTCTCAACGCCAACTCCAGAATATCCTGGAAGGTATGCCCCTTGGTGATAGACATTTTCCCTATTATATTCAAGTTCAGTCCCGACTCAAACTTTAAACGCAGAGACTCCTCGGAGTTCACAAACTCCGGAACATAAGTGGTAAGTTCTCTCAATTCTGTCTCATACTCAGATACCGTCTTGTTTCCTTGAGCTAACTTGAAGAATTCCTCTCTTTTCTGATCCCGATAGAATCGGGTGTAATATTTCTCCACGAAGGCCTTACGGAATTCTGTCCAAATAGGAGGAACAGGACTTCTACCCTTCACATTCTCCCACCATGTCCTTGCACCTTTATCCAATAGTTTTATTGCCACCCATAATTTCATCTCATCACTTAATCTCATGTCAGAGACGGTCTCTTGAATTCAACCAATCCATTCCTTGGCCACTGAAGCATCACAGTACCCGCAAATGTTTCACACCCTAGTTGTCTTGCCTCCTTTATCAACTTAGATAACTCTCCAGTAGGGCGATCGGCTATTGTAGCAACCGGAGGAGGAGGTGCTAGTGGGGTATTAGGTGCAGCAACCTGAACTGAAGGAGGAACCAGCGAAGGAGCTGAAGATCGAGGTAGAGCTTGGTACTGTGCTCCGAATGTGCTCCACCACTCCATTACTTGCTGGAGTGCGGCAATAGGAGGAACCGAAATCCCAATGGAAGGAGTCGGGTGTGTGGATGCAGAAAGAGGAAGAGCATACGAAGACGACTCATTCTCGTGCTCCGGTAGAGGAATCTCGTTCACATTCCTCATTCTCTTTCGTGGAGGCATAGCGAACTACAAAACAAAAAGCTATAATTAAGTTAAAGGGTTAAGCGAAGACTAATACTTAACCCCCTAAAAAGAATGTTTCTAATTTCTTAAAAAAAAATCCATAGAAGACTTTGTACATTTTCTGGAAACCTTTAAAAGATCTAAACCCTTTTCAGAAACTAAAATTTCAAAGTTTTTAGAAAACTTTCAAGACATTTGGAAACATTTCAAAACATTTCAAAACCATCAAACTTTTAAAATCGTGAGTCTATACTCTGATACCAATAAAGCTGTCACGCCCTGATCATCGGACCGACCACGCGATAACCGTTGTGTTGTCTCGATACACGGACAGAATCTTCCCATATACCAAGACTCCGCAGACTATATTACTGAACAATAAATCTTCCGATGCATAAATCCATCAAGATCAGAAAATCATGAAACAATACACATGTAAAGGATTCATCCAGTCCATCCCTGCACACACAAACATGCGTCGTCACACACATTTGGGAAGGGGTTCCTGTACATGCACGCATGTATAATTGGTCATCCCAGCCATTCCAGAATTCTCAACACAAATAAAACATTCAAAATAAAAGAAGTCTCAAATCATAATCGCAGGATTTTACTAATACTTGTATGAAGAAAACAAGCCACCATCCGTAAAGTTCAAACGGTATGATATGTACAGAACTTCATAAAATCGAAAGTAAATATTGAAATCAAACATTATAATCCAAATGTCCCAGTTAAACAGTAAGTTTTACCAAAATGAAATTTAAAAGAAAATGAACAAGTTCCAAACAAATTCCAACATAAGGGACGTAAGAATTCCACTAATACTTACTCCTATATATGAAACAAGTATCGATTTAATCCTTACTAAAGAATTATACAAGTCTTCCCTTCCATGGATTTCAAATCAAGTTAAAATAACCTTACATCACTATGATACCTAAACAAATCAGCGGATAAACCTTCACAAGTTCCAATTGCTGTTACAGACCTAAGCTTCCTCTGAAAGATGTAAAAGAGATGGGTGAGTATTGAGAAATACTCAGTGAGTATATAGCATGTTATGATAATAAATGAGTGGTTATTATGGAGATGTCAAATGTTTCCTTCAAAATCATATAATCGCATCGATAAATCTCAATGTAAACAAAATCTCAACAAAATATGATAAATAATTCATATGCATCCAGTCATCACATCTTATTTTTCAAAATCACGGGGTTGTCAAAATCTTTTCACCAAAGACTTGACCATGACCAGTGGTGGAATCGTCAAGGGATTCTCATCAATGTCAATAAATCATACACAATACCTCATTTTTTGGCTTTAGCTCGGGCCTCCCCTGGGGTGCAATCAGGCTAGTCCGAAGGAAGGGATTTAGAGACACCTCTCGAGTGTAACTACCTCTTCATCTAAATAACCGCCCAACCATATCACCCCATCGGGTTTCTCCGTAGAGGGAATGACTATATCCATTAACCATGCACACACCATTTCGTTATCATCAAATCATATATCAAAATGTACTAACAGTTATTAAAACAAATTTTTAATGCATGAATTTCATCAGTCACTTTCAACACAAGTCAATAAACATGGCACATCAGTTTCAACAATATATGGATGCATTCGATAATTCAAATCCCCTTTCGGAATATTCCACAATCACAAAAACAATTTTAGAAATATTTTTAAAATCATTAGAAAATATTTTATAAAATCAAAATAAAACATTTTCTCACCTAAAACCATAAATATGTATCCACTCACCTCTTCGGAGGGTATCCACTCATAATTCTGTAATTTAATCCAAGGTAACCCTTCTCAATCTTCAAATGGATTATCCTATACCAATAATCATAATTTTATCAAATAAAATCTCATTACAGGGTTTTCAAATTTTTCCTAATTTAATATAGCCTCAAATTGCATATTCACAAATTCTAGACTCTCATTTCATCAACCTAAGATTATTTGATTCTCAGATAAACTTTAATTCCCAATATTTCTAAACTTGCCCAATTTTCTTCCGAATTTACATAATCATAATATTTTTCATGCATATTTTAAAGTAAACTCTAAATAAAACTATTCTAATCAACCCAGTAACATCCTATTATCCTCTAATATGCCTCTTTCGTATTAATCAGCCTAAATTTATGTAGAATTTAGATGTAACCCTAGAAATCACATATCAAATTTCAGAAAAATTCATTCTCTTCAAATTCAACACATTTTCAGAACATATACAAAGCTTTCATTCTAAATTCAACCTAAATTCATTCAATTATCGAATGGACTAGAATTTCTCTCACCTAGGGTTTCACAATTCGCAACTCTTGTTTGAATGTCTTCTCAGCTCAATCCGAGACCTGCAGTACTTTCAAACCAAAACAGAGTTTAGTAATTAGATTTAAATTATCAAGAGAATCAAAACCCTAAACCTATGGTCAGAGCCAGCCCTTACCTACGCAGAGAAGAAATCGCAAGAGCCGCGGCCTAAGGTTTCTGACAGTGATGTTATTGCCAGCTTAAAGCTTCTGCGAAGGTCGCAGAAGGAGGTTACAGTGGCAGAGCAGCGCCACACGAGTGAGGGAGAGGAGTAGAGGGTTGTCACACACGCGCGAGAGAGAGAAAGAGAGGGAGGCTAGTGGTTGCGCACGGTGGTGACAATCGGAGGAAGGCATCGGCCGTGAGAGGTAGAGAGAGACGATAGAGAGGGAGAGATAGTGAACGACTGAGAGTGAGAGAGAATTCGAGAGAGAAACAGAGAGTGAGATAGAGAGAGAGAGACAAAGAGGGGTTCGGCCAGGTGGTGGTGATGGTGGTCGGAGGAGCCACCAGTGAGTGGCAGAGAGTGCGGCGGAGGAAGGCGGAGAATCGAGAGAGAGAGCGACAGAGATTTGAAGAGAAAGAGAGAGAGATGCAGGAGAGATGAGAGGGAGAGAAGATTAGCGTTTCTCAAACCCTAATTAAAAAAAAAAATGGGGACGCAGCGTGTTGGGGCAAAACGCTCCATCTCCTCTCTCTATTTTTTTTTTTTACATATATATCTATAAATAAATATATATATCCATATATGTTTATACTCACTTTTCACTAAGTTTTAAATTTCATAAAAATAGGATTTACTACGAATCGCGGACACAACATTTTATATATACCCAAAATCCAATTTAATACCCCAAAATTAAAAATCAATAAAATTTAAAATTTTCCTTTATATTTATCTATACATTTTTACAAAATATTTTTAACACCGAATTTTAAGTGTTACAAGATGATTCAGGTGACAAATTGAGTGCTTGTTATCTATATGGAACATGCATGGACAGTATTTCAGAAATTAATATGGACAGAGGTGGCCAAGTCTGATGGACAACACTTATATCAAAAGTTTATGAGCTAGTTATGTTCATATTCTACTATGTATGCTTGATCAAGATAATTCGTAGGGGAGGAAACACCAATTCATCCATAATCTTCGGGCTCAATAAAAAAGGGAGGTGATAGAGGTGAAGTTCTCCTTCCTAAGTGTCTTCCTGCAACCAAGTGGAAGTTGAGCCCACCAAAAACAATGAGAGAGATCTCAGTGCGCCTCAAAGGCTCTCCCAAACTTTCCACTATCCAAGTGCAGCTAGCCAGAAACATTGGAAGCCTTTGAGGTGAGCTGGAACCTTCTCCGATCAATCTGAGTAGATACAAGCAATGCCTGGATCTTATTGCTTTTCCAATGCTTTGAGATTCGTTCTATTTATAGGATGGCCAACCTCTCTATTTGCTTTGAGAATGAGGATTAAATCGAATGTGCGAAATCTTTGTCTTTTGCTCCAACATCGTGTGCTGGTTGGCTTGAGAATAACAAAAGCCTAGTTCGCGATTGACTAGACTGCTATTCCACTAGTATAACTTTTGTAGTTTGTTTACTCCAACAGGAGTTGACAAATAAAAACTAATCATCTGTTTTTTTGGAGATTATAAATCGATTTGTTTTGACTCTTCCAGTGATCTAAAGGTCAAGAGAATGTTTTATGACCTTTCCATGGAATTCAACCCCTTATCAAAAGATAACAAGGGAACCCTTTGGGATCTACTTTGTTCTTATAACCTGTCCTTATCTAGCATATCAATTTAAAAGGGAATTCTTTGCAGTTGTTAGCACAACACAGCCCACTTTTCCTGGAGGGTGCTTTGGGTCATGGGTTGGAGTCGGACTATGACGATAGATAGAACAATTTAACTTCCCTTCATGTCAAATAAACCATTCTCTGCGGGCACTGGTGAATTCAAAAAATTATATTTGGGGGGTGAAGTATAACATGCAAGGGGCATGGAGTGGAGTGGGTGGAGGTTATAATTTTTAAGAAATAAACAGGATTTTAAAAGATTACAATGGTATTTTTAAGATATTTGAAACATTTAGCGACATTTAATAAAATCGCTAAGACAAATATACATTAAAATTTTTTCCCAAAATTTCAGGGGCGGTAGTGCCCTTACCCAACTTCACTTTGCCTGTACCTCGAGGTATTCACACCACTTGGTAAGGTCATTTGGCACACACAAAAAAAAAAAGAAAGAAATTGTAAGACTCAATTTTCTTTGGATCCCAAAATAAGAAATTCTTACAGTTTTATCTTGGACTTGTCCGTTGTTAAGGGAGTTGGGGTTGAAAAGGAAAACTTTTACCATTTTTTGTACATTTGTGTTATGATTTGAGAAGGACAAGAAGACATGAGTTTACTAGTTTTTGCTTATTTATTCCAATATTGAAAATCTCACACCTTACTGTGCTCACTTTGAAGTATGCTTAAGGGATCTTAGGAAAAGCCACTAAAACGAAAAAGATTATACTAGACATGGATCGGACATGTGCTTATAGAAAAAGCCACTAAAATCTCAAATCTCATTTATCCCCTTTGTTGTTTGTGTGAAACAATTTCGTAAGATATTTGAAAAATGAAATTCTAGAAACTTGTTATTGAAATTTGCCTAAAGCATGACTGTGTAAGATTTTGTGGTTAAAAATTCAGATTTCAAAAAATTTTTGATGTGTGAGCACATAAAGTGCAACGTTTTTTTAACAAGGTGAGCAGGACCTTTCCTAGTTTCAGCCACAAAGGCTAAGCTCGTTGTTGTGAGAAACATTGCTTCTTATAGTTGACTTTCCAAGCAATGCCCACAAATTCTCCTTGCACTGACTTTCTAAAGTTGCAGCATAAAAATGAATCTGGGAGTTATGTTATGCCTTGAATCTTATTATGTGAAATCGTGTACAATAGAGAGATATTGTGTGGAGAATTTTATGCTTTATCCTCTATATTTTGCATGTGGCATAGTTCAAACTTGAAGGGTTATACTTCCCTGGTACTCATTTGATTTTTGACATTTCAAGTTAAAGATCACTATTTTATTTTGAGGACTTCTCTTCCTTTGAGCTTTTATCGTTATTTCTCCTTTACTTAATATTATTCTTGTATTATCAAAAAATATTGGTCTGAGTATTTTGTTTCTTAATTTTTCTTCAAAATTATAAAGCATTGACCCTATACCAGATTCTAACTGTGGAGGACAACCTTAGATAATATTATTATGTTCCGTTATTCTTCAAGTTGTGTCCAACCACGTGATGACACAACTTGGCATTATGATGAGATGAACAATTGCATTTCCTAAAAACATGCCAATAGAGAGGTACATACTCATTTCTTGTGTTAGGTACAAATTGTGTGCGTATCTTTGGGGGGCGGTGGGGGGGTTCTCCAAGTCATTGAAGCGGATGTCATTGCTTAGGTCAATACTCTTAAACAAAAAAGGGATCCCAGAAGGTCAGATGGTCAATGGACAAAAGCAATAATATAAATCATAAACCAAACCCCATAGAGATTATAGACAATAGAGAGAGATGGAGGAAAACAAATTGAAGCTCTACGGCATGTGGGCAAGTCCTTTTGCCAAGAGGGTTGAAGTGGCCCTCAAAATTAAAAGCATCCCTTACGAGTGGGTGGAAAAAGACTTGAAAAACAAGAGTGACTTGCTCATCAAATACAATCCTATTCATAGAAAGGTTCCTGTACTTGTCCACAATGGAAAACCAATTTCTGAGTCACTTGTCATACTAGAATACATAGATGAAACCTGGACAAATTCTCCTCGTTTCATGCCCAGTGATCCCTACAAGAGATCCAAGCTTCGTTTCTGGGCCAATTTTATTGACCAACAGGTATGAACGGATGACCACTTCTATACGGTTCCCCTCTTATGCATGACATCTCTTTGTCTACAATTTTCTAATTTTTGTGTGTTAGATTATGTTTGAATTAGAAATGGTGAAATGTGGACTAAGCATTGATCTTGAACATAAAAGGCCTAGCTTTAAATTGGAACGCTATCTTCATTTTCATAGTACTTGCATACATTTTTTTTCCATATATTTTCGGGCATTTGTATTAGATGTCATGTTTAAAGCTCTAAATGAAGTACAGGGAAATATTTTCCAACAAGAGCCAATGGTGGAAACATATAGGAGAGGAAGAATTTAAACAAGAAGAAAGCTGGAAATAAGTAACTTTGTTGAGACATGTTTTGCACAGCATGGTATCTATTAGATAATACACAATTGGAGACGTGATAAAACATTTTACAGAGTGATGTGACTTTCATGAATGGAAAAGCCAGATTTATAACTAGTTGTGTTAAAAGTGAGTCGATTTGACTTGAATTGTGGTGCTATGCGGATGCAATGGTAGGGCCCGCTTACGAGGAATTGTACCACTATGTTCAATGATGTGTGTCTGGACTTTATCTTTCAGAGCCCATCGGCGGCTGCAAGGCCAGGGTTAGATTTAGCTGATCCGTCCGTGTTGAGTTTCAGAAAGCCGTGCTCAAGAGGAAGCCATTTGATCCACTTGGTAGTAGTAGGAGACTAAAGAGAGCTTCTGAATGCTACTGCACAAAAGTTCTCTTTGTCAAAATTTAGGGTGAGGACTGCAGTGAGGCTAGGATTTAAAGGTTTGGAAATAAAGATGTGAGTGCATCTTTCTTTTCAAATGTGCCATATAGCAGACATAAAAAGAATACTCCAAGCCGCTCATTGGATTTGTCTATTGTCAAAGCAGTTTTTCCTAAGCCAAGAAGAGGAGGAAGCTATGCTGAAAATAGTTGGAGAGGGGGAGATAATTTGTCAAGCTTATTTGGCCTACTTACAATCTCTTAAGGTGTAGAAGATGGTTTCTTCTAGGTGATTGTAGATGGCACAACTGGGATTCTCTGTGAGCCTTCTTCTACTTCTTTCCTTGTTAGTGAGAAGCTTACCTTGCATAGTAATCCAAATGAAGATTTTAACTTTCTAGACTAACAAGCTTCCAGATCCACTTCCATTCAGTCGACTGGTTAGTGATGATATTAGACGTATTTTGGAGGAGCTTGTTGGTTGAGGCAACTATGAATGTACCATCAATGGTCATCTTCTAGCACACAGAATCCTGAGTCTAGATTTGGTTAGGTAACATGATGGCTCTTATTTCCTCTACTTTGATGGCTGGAAAGACCCTTTTTAGATCTTCAATCTTTCGATCCTTGTCCTCAGTTAAGAAATGATTAACTTTAGTGTTATAAGATGGATCACGCGGCGAGGTTAGAGAGAGGTTTAGATGTTCATTCTTGCCCACCTAGAGATCTTGCCAAAAACTCACATTATGACTATCTCCAATCTTCCATAAGAGGTTCTTCCTTAGGCATTTCCTACTTTTTAAGACGCTTCTCCTGATGAAAGAGCGGACAGGCTTCTTCTTATGTTCTAGAAAGGCTTCATTTTTCAGATACTTGCTGCAAAGAGCCCTGCACCATAAGGCTTTATCTCCATTGAAGAGTCTCCAAGTTAATTTTGTGAGTAAAGCTAAGTTGTTGTTTCTGGATTTTCTTACACCTGAGCCTCCTTCAGCCTTCTTTTTACATATGGTATCCCAATTAATGGGGTAGATTCTCCTAGTGCCATCTTTTCTTCCCCAAAGGAAAACTCTATTGATTTTGTCTGGACACTTGCAAGTGTGCTCAGGGATCCAAGCAGTTTGCATAGAGTGCATGGGGATGGATGACGTGACTGCTTGGATCAAGGTACTTCTACCTACAGTGCTGACCATTGCCATTTTCCAGTTGGCTAGCTTGGATTAAATCTTCTCTTCAAGGTAGATGTGAGTGTTTTTCCTCACTCTCTTATGTAGGAGGGGGACTCCTAGGTAAATGCCAAGATCATCAGTAAGGCTGAATTTGCTTATAGCAGCTAAGGAGCTTCTTAGGGACGAAGGAGCCTTGGGGGGAAGTCTAAATTTTGGACTTAGAGAGATTGATCTTTAGGCTACTCTCTGAGGAGAATTCCCTTAAGCATTCAAGGATGCAGCTCAAATTTATATGGTCTAACTTTGCAAAGATCATAATGTCAACAATGAAGAAGAAATGGAAGATAGGAGGGCCATTAAGACTGGGCTTGATAGGGTTCCATCTTCCTTTACTAACTTTGTCTTGTATCATGTAGGAAAGTTTATCCATGACCAAAATAAAGAGGTTGGGGGATAGTGGGATGCCTTGTCTCAAGCCTTGACCAAGTTCAATGTAGGGAAGAGTTTCACCATTCTAGAGAATTGAAAGATCACAGTTGGTGATAGCGAACATGATGATGTTGTTCATGGTGGATTTGACAGAGCTGAAGGTAGTTCATTTGCCATTGAGTCAGATATTTTGGTAAGAGAGGAAGATAGTTTAATTGTTATTGCAAGGGAGCCGGTTCATTGTTCAAGTTCTACCAATAATTGGTATTGCAGGTGTTGGGAAGATGACTTGCTCAATTAGCATGTATTGATGAAAGAGTGACAGATCATTTTGATATGAAAGCTTGGGTCTATGTGTCCCATCAATTCAGTACAGTAAAACTTTTGAAGGCAATTAGTGAGTCCACAATCAATGAGAAATGTCCTTTTTCTCAACTGGAATCCCTGCAGTGAAGGCTATGTGTAACACCGACACTACAGTGTCTGTATTGTACTCCTGTACTTGAAATTAATAAAAATATTTCCTCCGTTTATATATATATATATATATATATATATAGATATAGAAAAATTTTAAATTTTATATTGATTTTCGATTTTGGGATATTAAATTTGAATTTTCGGTATAGTTTAAAATGTTGCGTCCGTAATTCACAGTAAATCTCATTTCTACGAAATTTATATGCTAGAAAAAAGTTGATATAATATATATATTGATAATTATTTATTTATTTATTTATTAATTTATAAAAAAAAAAAGGGAGAAAAGACCCAAAACGCAGCGTTTTGGCCCCCCTCCCCCAATTTTCGAATTAGGGCATAAAGCCCTAATTCTTTACCCTAATTCCTCTCTCCCTCTCGTCTCTCTTCGTCCCTCACTCCCTCGCGCTCTCCGCCCTCCTTTCCGCCGTGAACGGCCACCGCACACCACCCACAATCGGCCGATCATCTCTCTGCCTCCCTCTCTATCTCTATTTCTCTCTCTCAGTTTCGATCTCTCTTAGTCCCTCTCGGTCTCTCTCCCTCTTGATCTCCTCCACCGCGAACGGTCGCGATCCGCCATCTCCGTCGCTCGCCGCCTTCGGTCGTTTTCTCTCCCTCTACCTTCGGCTCTCTCTGTTTCTCCCTATCTCTCTCTCCCTGCGCACACGCGACTGCAGCGCGTGATAGCTCCCTTGCACGCGCGACTGCAGCGCTCACCTTCCCTTCCCGCGCGTGACGGTCCCCCTGTCTCCCTCTTCCTTGCTCGCACGCGGCGTTGCTCTCTCTGCCGAGAGCCTCTCTGTAACCTTCCCTGCCCTCTGCCATGACAGCACTCTGTCAAAAACCCTACGTTGAGCTACGATTCCTTCTGTGTGCAGGTAAGGGCTGAGTTTTGATTATAGCTCTAGGGTTTCGAATTTCCTTGGTAATTAGGTTTAATTGCTAAAATTTGCTTCAATTTGGAAGCATTGCAGGTCATGCAATGAATTGAATGGCGCACGGACGCTAGAGCTGCGAATGGGAAAACCCTTGGTGAGGTAAAATGCTGATTTCTTTGATAAATTGAGTGAATCTAGGATGGAGAGATCTTTATATATTTAGGATGTATTTAGATTTGATTTGAATGCATTTATGAAATTCTATGTTTGAATATTAAGGTTGAGTCTAGTGTCTGATATGGAAAGAGAATATTTCGGATGATAGAATCATGTTGACTTGATTAGAATGGTTGCTTTTAGAGTTTAATTTGACGAATGCATGAAAATAGTGGGAAATTGGGATTTGAGTTTAAGGATCGATGCGGTATTTCTCATTTTAAGTTGTCTTGCATATAAGCAATCAAAATACAACTTCTATATTATGAAAATAGACTTCAATATCTTGAAAATGACTTATGGTTTGAAGAAATCAGATGAGAATCGAAAAGTGTATGATTTTTCAAAGATTTTTCCAGTTCGTAGGAAATTTATTTATTTTAAGCGTATTTCCAATTTTGATTGATTTTAGGATTGAATCAGACTTGATTTTGATTTGATTAATTATTTATAAATGGAATGAAATTGATGACATTATAGTATATTTATAAATCGAAGAATTTGGATTTGTATAAAATTTGGAAAAATAGATAAAACCTAAAAATATTTAGAAATTGATGAAATGAGAATCTAGAAAGGTGATTGTGTAAATGTGTTGGATTTTGGCATTGAAGTATGGTGTGTTATTGACTATGTGTGTGTGAAATTGAGGCCATGAGTGTGAGGAATTATGTATATATGTATGCTGAATTTTGGATAGAGGTTAGCGAGCGTGTGGATGTAAAAATGTCTTGATCGAATCCATTGAAGAGATTGGGAATGAATCTAGTAAGCAAGATGGAGGTTTATATGTGTATGCAATAAGGTATAAAAAGTGTATGCATATATAGTGATATTGGTGTGTTAAAGTGATATGAAAATGTGTAATTGTAAAGAATGAGCAAAAGCATGTGTTTGTATTTATATGATAAATGTATAGTATTGTATTGGTGTATTGAAGAGAAGAAGTTGATAAAGAATTTTGAATAAGAGTGTGTTGGTGTATATACTGGCTCTTATGTGCGGCGAGAGATTGGATTGATGTGAGCTTTGTGCAGGATTGGTTGAGTACCACCACTTAGAGTCTTGTGAACATGTTGTAAGCATGAACAAAATATAAAGAAGGTAGTGGCCTAAAAGACTTGGCTTGACATTAGAAATTTGAAAGTGAAAAACATGTATTTTAGCCAATTGAACAACATATAGTCTTTTAGCATAACTTTCTCTACACAGCTCTGAATGACATGAGGTTTTTTGCCTTAAACACTAGACATCATTAGCTTTAAAAATGAAATAAGAAACTCCTTGATTTGTAAAGGTGTATTAGAAGTTATAGCATATTTCCTATAACTGCGCAGGTTTGAAACTTGTTGATTTTATACATTCGTAAGTGTTGGATGTCTTGATCGAGGGGAGCACGGTTTCAACACTTGTTGTGCATTGTAGGGAGTGATTGACCCTCCCGTATACTATGAGTGGAATTTATTTCAATGTTTTCGTTTAATATGTGAACCCTGTTTTACAACAGTTTGATAAATGAGCATGATTTATCGTGTGTTTGAAATGTTTTGACTGGTTTTGGAACTGACTTTTGTGAACCGATGGAGTGTCCAAAAATTGGTTGAATTATGAAAATATGCATCCATGTGGTTGAATTGTAAAATGTGTCATTTTATGCTATATGTTGCATTTGGTTTGTGAACCTGATTTACGGCACATGTTTGATATGATATTGATTTTGACCTTGAGGGCTTTGGTATGTATTGTTCCGTAGCTACGAAGAACACCGTGAGAGGTGCTTGGGTGGCGTCCGGATATGCCTAGGCCTGGGGTATCCCACGAGTTGTCGAGATTATATTTACGACACGGTACTAGCCAGGTTGAACCCGAAAGGAGGAGGATTTGGATACTCTCTCCAAGTCTAGCACCTGGACGAGGTCCGTCGCCAACGCCGGGGTAGAGAGCACTTTAAATAAATTTGCATATAACACCTCCGGTGCGCCTGTCATAGGTCGAGGTAGACCTACTTTCGGTTGACAGTTCTATGATTTTATTGACAGTGTTTTGGATGCATATTTGATTTGATAATGCGTGCTAATGATATATTGTTGAAATGAAAAGTATGATGATTTGAAATATGATTTGTATACTTATTCTTTGACATTCCAGTTTCACACCCCATATTAGACGATTACATTGACTCACTCACTCACTGAGTATTCTTCCCTGAGTACTCACCCCTCTTCTTTCCTCCCAGACAGGATTATGGTGCTAGGGCGACGCATTTGGCTCTAGAGGGCTTGATAGCTTGATGGTGGATTTGGGTGATTCACGACGGTGAGATCTTAAGTTAAATTTGAAAGATGAATTTCGTATTTTATTTTCGACCCTACGAGATCTTGTTGAGGTCCGTAGTTGGCCGTGTACTTATTTTGGGTGAGTGTGTAATTTATGTATGTTTATTTGTGAAACTCTCATATTTCATTTGCATTGAGACAATTGTACGTATTTGAATAATACTTGGAAAAATTATTGTAAATTGTATAAAAACTTAGGCCCGTTCGGTGTAGCGGCTGCTCATACTCTAGTTGGGCATGACAGTAGAGGTCTGTGGCTAGGATTGCTGGTAATTTAGTTAGCCTTGCGTTGTTCTGGATGTCGGTTGTGGAATTAGTTGATTTTGGAGAGGCCGGGATGGCCATTTGTTTAATTTGCAGGATGATTTTAAATTATACAGGTATACAGGTTTATTTGTATATTGGAAACCTTCGATTTATGGGGAGGTTCTGCCCGATTTTCTGTAAAAATACAGCCGGCATCCAAGGTAACGGGTAACTGTTCATGATTCCCGATCGGGGCGTGACACTATGACTTACTGCACAAAAAGAATAGTTATCTTTTTTTTTCACCACCAATATATGGATTTATACTCCAATTAATTCGATTTGAGAGTCTGAAGGGTCCCATGGGATGACATTTTCAATGTAATTTTTTTAGAATGTAACACTCTATTCCACTAGATCGACTATTCGTTGCTAAAATAATTACCTAATTGTGTTAGAGGATGTATGGAATTAGGACCCTGATGTGTGGGATAAGCTAAGATCCATCCTTATTACCACCTACAGTAGAAAGGCTGCTTCAATTATGGGTGCGACTTCTCCATGCAATTTAAGTGGTTTGCATGATGATAGCTATTGGGTGTTGATCAAGAAGGGGGCTTTTGACCTAGGAGAAGAAGAGTATAAGAACCTTTGGCCCATTGGAAAGCAAATCATCAAGCAATGCGAAGGCATCCCTTTGGCTGCAAAGACTTTGGGAAGTTTGTTGCGCTTTAAAAGAGGAAAAAGGGATTGGTGATTTGTGTAATAGAGAAAACTTTGGGTTTGGATGTCTTCAAAATTGGTTTTTTGTCAACACAGAATTGTCTGAATTTTTGTGTGTTGAATATATTGAATATGTTAACTATCGACTTTAAAGTTGAGTTTTTTTCATCTACCATCTCATCTTAAACATGTCCCTTAAGACCACTCAAGTGGTAAATCCTCTTCATTTTCATCATTTTTTTTTATTCGATCCCGTTTGGTTGCATCCCCTTATACCAAAAACAAAAAAATCTCATCTTAAACATTGCTTTGCATTTTGCCTAGTGTTTACTAAAAATTGTGATTAGGAAAGAAAAATTAATCTGACTTTAGATCTTCCACATGGAGGTAGATTGCTTGAGGACATTGGGGATGAATATTTTAATGGGATATTATGGATGTGATTCTTTGAAGTTGGTAAAAATGTTGTTGATGCTCGGTTGGGCTGGACCAAGTTTGCAAGCCCACCAAGGATCATTTTTTTTTTCACTTGATTACGTATATTCAAAAATATGACTAATCTGATTCAGACAGTTATGGTTCCAATTTAAAATTTGACTTTTCTAACATCTATTTTTTCATTTTTAATAGTAAAATTTGAAAATTTAATTAAAAAAATTTAGTATTTTATTACTGAATCCACGAGAAGTTGGTCCAACAAGGACTAACTTCTTACCCATTTGCACACGTCAATAGATTAATTATCAAAAAAAAGTATACAAATGCCTAGTTGATCTAATGGCTAACCACTATTAACCCTTAAGTAAAGTTTCGAATTCAAATTTTACGTATAGAGAAACAGACATTAAAAGAGTTTTATCTCTTAAAACTATAATCTGACTTGAACTGAATTTAGTTAAATTTAACATGATCACTGGATACCAATGGTTTATAAAAAAATATAAAATTTTAGAACAAAAATTCAATTTTTGATTTTTGAAAATTATCAAAATCTAGATAATTATCAAAAAGGAAAAATAATTACCTATCCGAACTATATCAAAATTGAATTTTCAAAATTTGAACTCTACATGATTTGGTTATTATATTGATTTTTTTTTTCTTTGCAACCCGGAGAGGAATAAATTTAGGGCTTTTAGATGAGGAACGTCTTGTTTATATTAAACTAATAACAAGGGTAAAACAGTAATTTTAAGTTAAGTGAAGATATGCAAATTTCGTATAAAATGTCTCAGATGGAGCCGCAAGCAATTATATGCTATATCTTGGGCCCCATGCCATTCACCCGTTCAGAGTAGGACTATGTTTTTGTGGCTAAATAAATTAAAATTTTTTGATATTCGAATCTGATCAATTCTGGGTTTTGATAATTCCTAAATTGGGTTCTCCAAAACCCACTAATTTTCTTCAATTTTGATTAACTTTTTGGGGACAATCTAGGGTTTAGTTGGGGTCTTAGGGCTATTTTTCTCTTTTCTTTTAAAAATTTTTCTTCTGGGTTTGTAGGATTCAATTTGGTTATGATAGTGTGACTCAATCTGTGAATTTGGTACTAGGATGATGTTACTTTCCCATGTTTAATTATGTCTCATTCTTGATCTGAAAATTTCCAACTGGTATTCTGAAAAATCCAAATATTACTTTTTCTAACAATGTGGGTTTTTTTCCTGAGCTTTATTTAATGTAAGTCAAGGACTTTATGGGTTTTTTTCAAAAATTCAACATCAAACTAATTTTGTTTGCACTAACAATTACTAAAGACTTCCATTTTTCTTTGGGGGGTTAGGATTTTAGCAAGTTTGATCAGTTTTCAGTTCCTAGTTAGTGTATGCTTGTACATTCAATTTCTGATTAGGACTGCTAAGTTCCAGGTTTTTTCTTTTACTTGCATCATTAGAACGCTTTGCTCCAATTTGATTTTTGTAGGATTCTCAACTCTGAAAAGCAACAACAATGGCGGATACAAAAACATTAGAAGAGAAATATGAAAAAGTGTTGAAAGACAAACAGCGTATGGAAAACAAGGAGAACAAACATGCAAATATTCAAGGTAATGAGGAATTAGAGTTTCTTAAACTCAGCAAGCAACTCAAAGACAAAATTAGAAAGCAACTCCCAAGACAATCCCCTACTACTGTTCTTAAGGATACTATGGACAAGAAAGTTTGCCTCGCCGCAAGTAAGTGATCATGGTTTTTTTTTCACCATTTACTTGGTTTACCCAATAAAAAATAGTTTGGAAAATTCATGTTTTGATTTATTTTTAACTGGGATTGTGAATTTCCTTTTTAATTTTGCAGCTATGGATCATTTTTCGGTCCATCGGAACCTGGTCTTACACAGAGTGATCAAAGAAAGGCAGTCAATCGTTGAGGCACATCAAGCAGCAAAGGTGTCTTAATACCAAATACACAAAATGAGAAGACACCCTTATCTTGTTTTTTGAAATGACAAGGGTTTTTTTTTTTTTTTTTTGGCGAAGTCCAGTTGAAGAATTTTATATTTTAGATTTCCTATTTTCTATAAATCTCATTTGGATGTCTTCTTCACACAGTACAAAAATTGCTAGGGAGGAGGACAAAAGAGAGCTGAAGCGCATTCTTGAGGAAGAAAAGCAAGACAGAGAAGCAAAAAGACTGAAACTACACACTAACAAAGGATTAAGAAATTATTAGACATATTTTGCTCCGCATTTTGCTCCGCAAGTTATTGTAAGTTATAAAATAATAAAAAAATAATTTACACATTTTGCTCCGCAAGTTTAAATTTTTGAAATGAGACTCTTGATATTAAAATTGAAAAACATGAACTCAATTATTTTTTAAATGGAAAACAGAATTCGGAAGAGCGATTTCTAAATTAAAACTAAATTGGGTTTTATAGTTATTTGAATCGAATTAATTAAATTTTTAGATATCAATAATTAAATATCAAAAAAGATTTTATGTTATAGTCATTTCAAATAACTTCTAAATAAAAATTTTGTATTACAATATACCAATTTGATATGATCTTCTTTTAGTAAACAAATGTAAAAATAGATATTAATCTATAAAAGAGTATCATTTTAATTAGTGATAACAATAATATTAATTAGTTTTTAGATAAGTTGATTAATAAAAAAATTCTTAATTTGTGGAGGGAGAGAGATAATCTTCCGCACGGGGAGCTCTAAACAGCACGTGAATTCTAATTCTTAACTAAGTAGAGAATCTGATTTTATCCGAAATTCCAGGAAAGGTCGATCAATTCTAAATTTCGTCGACAGCAATGATTCTAACCTTAAACAAAAACCTTAAAATTAACCAAAAACCTAGTTTAATTCGAACACATCAAGTCAACACAACGCGACAAAACATGGAGAATTCTATAAAAGGGGCATCACTGTTGCTTCAACTCAATCATACAACGAGGCCCAGCAAGGGAGAGAGAAATTTTTTACAAAATGCCAACATAAGGTAAAGAGAGAGAAAAGGAAGGGAAAGGTTTTATTCAACTACCATTCAAAACCAAAGTCAAGAGCTTTGATTATTCGATTTCAAAACGCATATGAAATTGGAAGGGTTGGCATAATCAATGGGTAAAGAACAATCAAACGCAATAAAGGAATTGACAAACCCTTCTGTGGTCATCTCTCTCGAGACAGACACGGACATGGCTTCCTCTTCCAATAAAGATTCTGCAGCAAACCCTTCATGGTTTACTCCCAAAAGGTACTATTTTTTGCGTTCATTAGCTTTTCCATCTGTTTCTTCTAAGTTTTTTTAGGGTTTTTTTTTTTTCCTGTAATGGGTATGGGCTAATTTGAAGGATAATGTTGTTCTTCTGCTTTATCCTTGCCGGGGTTTTTGTTTTATGACTTTTGGTTTGGGATTACTGATGGGGCGATTCAATGTGAGTTTCGAGAATGCTTATGGTATTTTTTTATATTAATTTGATAATTGGATGAATTATTTTGATTTTTAGTTCTTTTTTTTTTTGGGGGGGGGGGCTTCTCTAAAAGAGTTTTGCTCGAGATTACTAATGAGTTGTGTTGTTTCTGGACATTTTGTTTTATGACTGGTTTTGTAGGTTGCTTATTTTATTTTGCGTGATTAATATGATAAATTATATGGATCGAGGAGCCATAGCAAGCAATGGCGTGAATGGGAGTGAGAATACTTGCACCAATGGTACTTGCACTGGTGGTAGCGGAATTCAGTATGCCAACTTCTTGACTTGAAACTTCTGAGAAAATTCGTTAATTTTGTTATCTGCCTTAGAATTGTTTTCAAAGTCTAGGTCATTGACTAGTTACAACTTGCATGTAAACTCTATACTTCGTATGATCCCACATTCTTGAAGTTACACATATGATCCAAAGCATGAAAGCTTCATATTTAGGGAAACCCTTCATTCTTACCCCTCTAAAGTGTTGCTTCACATTGTTCTCCACTTCTCTGTTGCATTTGTAATGCACCAAAGAGCTCTAAAGTGGTTGGTATTGCAATGTGCAGTATCCAAAGACATTTTGTGTCCTTAACTGACTCTGGAGTTTTTTTGAGAAAGTTTGATGCTCAGAACTGGCGCTGGATACTTCCTTTTAGTCTGTTTATGTCTCTTTCTAAATTTCTGGTTATTTGTCAATAAAATTTATTTGTAACAAAGTAAATGATGGTTTTGATTGCTGAATTACTTTTAGCCACTAGCATCTTCCTTTCAAGCAAAGACAGGTCAAGGTCATAGATTTTTTGTATCGAAATTCTCTACTGTCAGATATAAAGAAAAAACAGAAACGAAAGCCCAATAGCTAGTGGTAAAATGATTGAGAGGGTGTTTATCATTATTTACTCATTCTGCAGATACGAAATGGTGGTGCATGCATGCCCAGTTGTTGGACCCATGTAATCTAGCATCAACATAGATGCATATATATAAAGTGAATAGTGCATAGCCTTTTGCAATACTTTGGCTGTCAAATTCATCTTCTAGGAAGAAGGCATGGCCTCTTAGTGATGCTTTTGCGGTTGACTTCATTTTTCATATTTATGACATGTTTAATTAATCATCAGTTCTTTGTTAAGTGTAGGGGTGATTTTAACTTGAGCAATTTTGAGGATGGTGTTCTATCATCTGCTTTTATGGTTGGACTTCTAGTGGCTTCTCCAATATTTGCATCCTTAGCAAAGAGGTAGCAACCTTCCATTGGTGCATCAGTTAATTTGCCCTTTTTCTGAAAATATTAAGTTTTTGTAACAGCTTGACTCTATATCATGTATCAAATCTGGATGCTTCACTTTCATGTTTGTATAACATGATGCTTTGATGGCTCTTTGCAGTTTCAATCCATTTAGACTTATTGGGGTTGGATTGTCGGTCTGGACTTTTGCTGTAGCCGCTTGTGGTTTTTCTTTCGATTTTTGGTCCATTACAATATGTCGGATGTAAGTGGCTTAGTTCATTTCTTTGGATTTATTTTACAAGTCATTTCTCACTTCTCATGGCGGTCCTGCCCGCTAAACTCTGCAGGCTGGTTGGTGTTGGCGAGGCCTCATTTATAAGTCTTGCAGCCCCTTTCATTGATGATAATGCCCCAGTTACTCAGGTTTTGTCTTTCTCCATTTGTGCTGGGCTTAGATTTGGGATCTGTGTGATTCTTTTCTGGTTTTTTGTCTGGGGGTCCTTGGCATTCCTTGCAACTGTTTCTCTTTAATAGCAAAGGCTTTTTTGCAGCATGACTTTGTTGGTGGAGTGTAATTAACTGTAGAAATCTAGTACCTCCAGATGTGACTAGTTGTTTTATTTAGATATTCAATCTCAAGAACTATGAAATTTGTAGGACTTCGAAAATGGTTTATTTGAAACATAACAAGTCTGAAGGGACTCAAAACCTTCGTGGATTCCAAACTGGGTACAAACAATGATAGCAAGTGTAACTAATTTTATCATTGCTCTCGATTGACGACAAGTGAGAAGCATGATTTGAACAACTTCTCTCCAATATTAATATATAGCACCAAACATATTGTAACCGGTGTGAAACCTCCGATTTGAGGTCTCGTTTACAAAAATAGGAGTATCTCTTTGCAAAGATGGATTATATCTCTATTGATTTGTTTCTCTGGGATGACTACAACTTTCACCATCTAAAAATGATATGTTTACCCGGAATTCCTAATAGGCTCTCGTCCAGCAGCAGATAATCCATGATCGGCATAATTGCTGCTTTTGTTTCGTTCATGTAACTGCTCTTAATAATGCATCTGCGCTTTATTCTTCTGTCACAACCTCATCCATTGTTCATTTTGCATCAGAAAACAGTATGGCTTGGAACCTTCTATATGTGCATACCAAGTGGATATGCACTCGGCTATGTCTATGGTGGACTGGTAAGTGAATACTACTGGCTAATGCAACTTTATTTAACCTTCTACCAAATATTGTCTGTAACTAGTTGGCATGATATGTGTGCCAAAAATAGATTCTTACGTGTGTGATATAGAGATAAAGCATTTGTGGGCTAGTAGTATATTCACATATGTTCCATTAACTTGGTTCCTAGCACTATATCTTCATTGCTGTTTTATGTTAGGTTGGAGATCATTTCAGTTGGCGATATGCATTTTGGGGAGAGGCAATTTTAATGCTTCCGTTTGTTGTTCTTGGTTTCATTATGAAGCCTCTTCAGTTAAAAGGTAGTTCTGTCTTTACATATAATTGTTATGTGTCTTTTTTTGACTTTGCAAGCAATTTTTAACAATTTATATGACTACTACAGGATTTGCTCCTGCTAACTCCACGAAGGCCCTGACATCTGGAGAGACAGTTGCCCCTGATGTTCAAGGTGATGCCTGTTCCAACTAAACTAGGGCATATATGAATGGTTTTGAAATGCTAACTGCAAAATGATTGCATGACTATGGTTCTTGAAAGACTGTTTACTCAATTGAAAATTTCTGTGGGCAATATATCATCAGTATAACTTTGTCCAAAAGCTTCAATGCGTACATAGAAAATTGGTTGAGTAAATTTTCATGACACCTATAATGCTAATTGAGCTGTAGAAAACTGAACTTATTTTTTGTTCTCTTTACTAGAGTTTGTGTTTGCTATCCAGTTTTTTATTTTAATTTCTTGAAGTCCTATAGATTTTTTCTCGCCCAGTCTATTTTGGGGTCCGACTTTGCTACCTGAGCATCCGTGACATTAGTGATATCTAATATAATGTTGTTTGACACTAATTATTGCTACAAACTCTGTAATTAGTCTTCAAAGCCATCACATCTTATTCGTGGTGTAATTGCAAGTCAGTAAACTCAAGTTGGATCTTTGAATCAATCTGGTGTAGCACCTTATTAATTTATAACAATAACAACAATTTAGACCTTCTGTTCCAAAATTTTGGGGTTTTCCATTTTAAAGACAAATATCGAGAAGATAAAATAATAATAATAATGATAATAATAATAATAATAATAATAATAAGAGTGTGGATTTAATTTGTGTGGATTCTCCTACATCACTCATTCATATGTAAGACCATCTTCTCAACTAAACCCTTAATTATCATATCTTTACGGATAACTTGCATCCAAATTTTCAATGGTCTATCTTTATATTTTACTAAATATTCTATATTTAAGTTCTCAATCCTCCTAATAGGTGCGTTTTTAGGTTTTTGTTGTACGTGCCCAAACCATATCAGACGATACTCTTGCATTTTATTCGCAATTGAATGTCTCTAATTCTATTCTTTCTAGTTTTGTCATATATCCATCTAAATATCTTTATTTCAGTTATATCCATTTTATGCTCTGTTATTGTTTAATGGCTTAACACTTAGTGTCTTACAATAGGTCTTATTGCAATTCTATAGAATTTTCTATTTAAATGTAATGGTATCGTGCGATCGCAAAGGACTCTGGATGCCCTTCTCCATCTTATCCAACCCGCTTGAATCCTATTATTTACATCCTCATTTATATTGTCATTGTTCTAAATAATTGAATCCAAATATTTAAAAGTGTTCACTTTTAGGTATATGTTTTCCTTCTAATTTAATCGTTTTCACTAAATCTACATTTCATGTACTCAGTTTTCGATCTATTCAATTTAAATCCTTTGAATTCCAATGTGACCTTCCATAACTCTAATTTAGTACCAATACTCTCTAATTTTATCAACCAACACTATATTATCTGCAAAAAGTATACACCATGGTGTTTCATCATGGATTTTTTTGTGATTTTATCTATCACTATTGCAAAAAGGATGAGAGTTAATGTCGAATTTTGATGGAGTCCAATGTTAATAGAAAAGCTATCGATCAAATTCCTGCAAGTTCTTACATTTGTCACAACTTCTTTATACATATCTTTAATAAGATTAATGTATTTCAAGATAATCACTTTCTTCATCAGCGCCCACTACAATACCTCTTTAAGAATCTTATCATATGTTTTTTATAAATCAATGAATATCATATGTAAGTCTCTTTTTTGTACTCTAAATATTTCTATCAACTGTCTTAATAAGTAAATTGCTTCAATGGTGGATCATTCCGACATAAATCCAAATTGATTCTGGGACACACTTCTTTCCAGTTTAAATCCATGCTCTATCACTCTTTCTCATAACTTGATGGTATGATTCATGAGTTTAATTTCTCTGTGGTTGAAACTATCTTGTATGTCTCCTTTTTTCTTGTATAGTGGTACAAGTGTGCTCTCTCTCCATATTTGGAACATTTTCTTAGTTTACAAAATTTTGAAAAGAGTCATCAACATTATTATACCGAAATCACTCAAACATTTCTATACCTTAATGAGAACAATCTTATATATCTCTAGGAACAATCTTACGTTTAAAATCTTTATTAATCTCTTCTATAGATATTTCGATATTTTCTATACCTATTGTACTCTCAACGTTAAAGAGATTATCAAAATAATCCCTCCAACGTTTTCTTATGTTTTCGTTCCTTACAAGTATATTATTTATTTCATTCTTAATACACCTAATATCATTTAGATCTTGTTATTTCCTCTCTCTTAATTTAACAATTCTATAGATCTCTCTTTTTCCGTCTTTAATCTCTAGTCTCTTGTATAATTTGTTATACATTTTATTCTTTGATTTGTAGATAATCTTTTTCACATTTTTTTTTGCATTTTTGTATTTTTCATGTCTCGTTACTACTATTACTTTTAAGGTTTTTATAGCACTCTCGTTTAGTTCGAATAACAGTTTGTATTTTTTCGTTTCACCACCACGACTCTTTGCCTATTGGAGCTCGACCCTAAGACATGCCAAGATATTCCATACTTATATTCTTAATATTATTCGACATCTCTTTCCACATTGTTTCTGAGTCATCATTAACAGACCAATTTGCTACTTCAATTAATTTGTCTCCAAAAGTCGTCACATTTTCTTCTTTCAAATTCCACTACTTAGTTTTTGGCTTCACAAATGGTTGGCTTCACAAATGGTCGACACTATTTTTGTCTTTTAGACACACATAAGTCTAAAATTAAAAGCCTATACTAAGTTGTTATCATTTCCCCCGGTATAACTATGCAATCTTTACAGGTTATTCTATCACCTCTCCTAGTAAGAAAGAAATCTATTTGATTAGCATTCGATCCTTTTTTATATATAATTATATGAGACTCTTTTTCTTAAAAAAAGTGTTTACGAGTACCAAATCGAATACTATGACAAACTATAAGATGATACCTTCTTACTAACAAAGCCAAGGTTTCTATGTATGGTTTTGAATCCCTCATTTTTCTCTCCTATATGTCCAATTAGGTCTCCTCTAATAAATAATTTCTCTCAAGTAGGTATGGCTTGTATAACATCATATAAATTTTTTCGCATACACACTGACTATATTAATTACATTTTCTCTATTTACTAACTTGACAAGTATAATTCTATCTCCCTTTTTTCTTATCTCTATTACATCTTCTAACAAGTTCTTATGTACAATTACTCCAATCTCATTCTTAGTTCTATCCCTATGTATGTATTAAAGTTTATGACCATAAGACTCTACTACTTTAACCTTTTCTCAGACCCACTTAGTTTCTTAAAGACATATGATATTAGTTTTTCTTCTATTCATTACTTCTCCTATCTCTCATAACTTTCCAGTTAGAGATCTCATGTTCCAAGTGATTATATGAATCCTATTTTCATGGACTATCTTATTTACCCATGTCCTAATGTCCCTTGTTATTTTATTACTACACCAGGAATCCGATATAGCACGTCGCTGAGGGGAAACGCCCCGAGCACCTTGTTAATTTACAAGAGGAAAACCATAGAAGCCATGTAATAAGTAAATGCCAGCACTATTTAGATAGAAAATACAAGATTAGGGGTTCTGGGAGTTCTTGTTGTTGCTCATCTAAAAGTGCCAATGTTGCATTCTTTCAGTTGCCTTTTCATGTATCCTGATGCTTGGTTGATGTATAATTGCAGATTCAAATACTTCAAGTGGTAATGGGAGCTTTATACCCAAAAAAGAAGAGTTCAAAGATCAACCAATAGATAAACCTTCCAAGTAAGGACCCAGTGAAGCCTTCTTCTGGTTGCATTTGGTATATTTGCTTTTATACTGCTTTCAAACATAATGAAAGTCTAACATCCTTTCTTTATTATGTAGTCCTACAAGTTTCCAATTTCCCAAATGAATGTACTCTTGCATGATATTAAATTGTTTTTGTTGAATCCACATTGGTCAACTGGCTTTTTTCATGTTAGGTCTTCCCCCTCAAGAATGACTTTGTTCTATTTAGTATCTCAAGGAAGCATTATAATCACATATACTTTTGACATGAATCTTCTGGCTGCCTTGCTGTGATATTTTATGTTTTATATGGCATATCTTAATTCTCAACTCATAGCTCATGATTGTTAAGGTAATGGATAAGCACTAGATGTTGAAAGTATTGAACAAGTATTTAGGAACAAAGTAATATCTTTCAGAATTTTAAAAGCTGTCTTGTGCCTCTAGTTAGCATCTTCAAGACCTTTTGACAAGTCTCATTACCTAGCCCATACATGATATGGATTTATGTCATTACCTCAGAAGTACCAAAATACTACACTACATGTACACGTGCATGTGCATGTTCATGTGCACTTCTACTTGTTCACATCTCTTTTGTTGGAAGTTTGAGCTTCCTAGAGTTATTTAAAAAGGATAATAGCATTGCTTGCTATATGAATAATGCCATACTAATTTTAGGAAATTTGCTTTTAAACTTATCCTCTAAACTGGAAGCTACTTGTAGAAGTTTAGAGTCATTGACAGTGAATCTATTATTTTTCAATTCTATTCTATGGCAGGTTGAACATTGCACGCAATCAGATCTCAAGATTTTTGAAAGATTTGAAGATCCTTTTGCTTGAAAAGGTTTTTGTTGTAAATGTTCTAGGTACTTCCTTTGTAACACTTTATTTAACATGTCTCTTATTGCCGTCACTTTTTCAACATCTAAGCTATGTTGACATGGTGTCTCTCTCTTATTGCAATGGCTGCTTTCAGGTTACATCGCATACAACTTTGTTATTGGGGCATATTCATATTGGGGACCAAAGGCTGGATACTATATCTATAATATGGCAAGTACTTAAGTAGCTTATTAATTTTTTTTTTTTTGGGAATAATAACAAAACAATGAGAAGGAAAAGGTATCACATGGTTTGATCATTTTAGTTCTTTTTCTTGGCAGAGTGATGCTGATATGATCTTTGGGGGAATTACAATTGTTTGCGGAATACTGGGATCACTGGGAGGAGGATTTATTCTGGACCATGTGAATTCCACCATCCCAAATGCTTTCAAGGTAAAATAGTGTTCCTTACAAAGGACATATATTGACTATAAAAAAATGGCTTACCTGGTGCACAAGATGCTCCCCGACTTAGAGTGGGGGTAGGGGGAGGGTGGGCGTATATGTCCGTAACCTTCCCCTTGCATTTTGTAGAGAGGTTGTTTTCACGTTTCGAACCCGTGATCTTGAGGTCACTAAAAGAGCAACATATATTGACTATCCTGGGGATTAAAGCTTCTTAATCCTTTTACCGCATTTCATTTCAAATATCTAGGTACAAGCACATCCTACCATAGATATATGTGTGTGTATATATGTAGGGGGCAGTGTGTGGACAGATGTCCAGAAGTATGAAATTGTGTCTATCAAGTTCACAATGCTCAGGAAAGTTTAAGCAGATATATAGCCAAGTAGACCAAATAAGCAAGCACAAGATGAAACAAACCTGTGAAGTACAAGAAATTTATAATTTTTTTTGTTGTTCCATTCTTGGAAGGAAAGTCATATGTAACAAGGACACTTTATCGATGCTACCCAAATACAGGTAAGCTATGTTCAAGAAAGAGAACCTACAGAGTCAACAAACTAGTAGCAATAATAACCACAAGAAGAAACTTTGAAGTTACTCCAGATATTGTTAACCCTAATTAAAAAGTCAATGAGATTAATATCCTTAAAACAAATCCAGTAACTCATCCTGTTAGAAATGATAGTTTGGGTGTTCTGGGTGTTGCCTCATAGCAGTCACTATGGTCATCTCTAATTTCAAACTTGTTGCGTGGCAAACTGAATACCTAATGGAATTCTGCTGCAGCTTCTTTCGTCTACAACATTTCTGGGGGCAATTTTCTGCTTCACTGCCTTTTGTTTCAAGAGTATGTATGCTTTTCTGGCTCTCTTTGCTGTTGGTGAGCTGCTCATCTTTGCTACTCAGGTAGGAATCTTGTCCATGCAGTAAGCTTAGAAAATCTCTGATAATTTTGTTATATGACATTCTAGCTATCTTAATATCGCATGTTCATCATATGTTTCAAAGTCAAACCATAAATGGCATATGCTGTGTGTAAATGAGAAGTCAACTTGAGGACTGTGATGAACATGCCTTTTAATAGCCAGTCATTTAGATTGGTGATCTTATAGTGTGTGTGTGTGTGTATTAAGAGATTGATCTTCTAAGCTATGAGATTTCCAACAATTGCTTTGTCCTATGATATTAATATTTGGACGAGGATATGATCGCATTAGGCACTTAGTTTATACATATATCCCAACATCCACTTTGTCAAGTTCTTATACTGCTGAAATATTTCCCTGCCCCTAATAAAGCTCCATGTCCACATTAATGAGAATGACATCAGAACCGGGAACCAAGAAACCCATCTTGGAAACGGCATTCGAGTTATTGTTGTGCCTTCTGTAATTTTACATGTCCTTCCTATTCTCCTCATGTGAATCAAATTGCTTGTGAGGTTTCCTCTTCATTGTCTGAAAGAATCACCTTTACTTATACTTAAAATGATGCTGAATGCAACAAAAGAAGGAAAATAGAAAGAGAAGCAGGAGAAGAAGAGGGAGACAGAAACTAGTAAAGTGGGATAAGAGGAACAAAGAAAGAGATTCGAGAACCAATTCACTATTCCCAAAGACAATCCTTAATGCCTAAATATATAGAAATACCCTAACACAAATAAGGAACTAATATCAAAGAACAATCCCATGAAATTATAAGAGAAACTATTCTAAAACCTTGTACGCTATCATATCCTGTGTCATTAAGTCACAGACTTACACATGGCTAGACCATCTAAGTGCATGCTCTCCTCTTATTGAAGGATCATTTATATTTGGTCTTACTCTCTCCGATTTTTTTTGATAAGATACCCAATTAATGGATCTTGTGGCGTGAGAACATAGTAAACTAATTTTTGATTTAAGTGATTATTAGAAAATGGTCAAATTGTTATTCTTCTGGAAGATAAAGAAATTTAAACTTGTCGATATATCCATGTGTCTGATGGTTTGAAACTTCTTGGATTACTTGTGCTTTTACTATATTTTTGAGGACAGTGCGTATAGAGATGTTAAACTGATGATAGTTATTTTTCTTTGCAGGCTCCTGTTAACTTTGTGTGTCTTCATTGTGTTAACCCAAGTTTGAGACCACTATCTATGGCCATGTCTACCGTTTCTATTCATCTCTTTGGAGATGTGCCTTCTTCACCCCTGGTTGGAGTTCTCGAGGTATTCATCATGTTTTTGCTGTTTTTATTTGAACTGCTGATAGTGCCTCTTCTTTCATTACCAAGACCACTGTTTTTTTATGCCTCTGTGGTTTTGAGATAGTTTTTATTTTTTAGGTTAAGAAAATATGAGAGCATTGCATTATGTAATGTTGTAGGCATATTATTGTAGTAATGAATTTGAGATTGGTAATCGAACACCCCTTTTAATTAGTCACTTTTGCAGGCTATAAAAAATTGTAAGAACTTAGACAGGTTTTAGTTTCGCCTCCTCATTCATTTTTCCCTGAAAGCTTTGGTAGTTGTTCATTGCATATTAGCAGATTAACAATATTTAGCGTGCATTAATTAAGAAACAATTGTAGAAATCTGCTATAAAATAATGATTCCTGTCATTGGCTGATATAGTTATTTATTAGTGCACGAATGGTGCAAATGCAGAAGTATAGATGTAGTTATCCCTCGTGTCATGGCTGAAGGAATTTAGTTTGTACTTTAGAAATGCTGCTAAAGATCTTAGAAACCACTAATAGAATTCTTTAGAATGTTGTTCATTCCCTAAAAATTATATTCTGTGCTCCCTCCACCCCCTGCATGTTCTAACCCCCCCCCCCCAAAAAAAAAAAATTCAAACTTTGCCTCTCCTAGTGTGGTTTTGGCTGGCTCTATGGATGCTTTTCAGGATGGAAATAAATCCTACAGTTGTAAAGGATTTCTCTTCCAATAATTATATATTGTACATGAGGATGTTATACATTGAAGTTACCGATAGGGCTAGCCATTTAATTTAAAGGATTAACAAGTAGTGCTCAGATTTGTATAATCTGTATATCTAATGTCTTAGTTGAATTTGCCTTAAAGTTGCTAAAATGTTATCATTTTCATAAATTACCTGCAGGATCATATTAATGACTGGAGGAAGACTGCTCTCATTCTTACATCTGTACTGTTTATAGCAGCTGCAATATGGTTCATAGGTAAGCATCTGACTGATGCTTTTGCTACAATCTGGGTAAATTTAACATCTGATTAACTTCGCTTTTGAAACAGATGTAGATTTATGATGTGACTGAAAAATTAAGGAACAATCTGCACATACCAAATAGGCTGAAAACACTTGAAATAAAATATATTCTAAAGTACAAAAATAAATAAATAAATAAATAAATTCTGATCTAGGCAGATCGACATTCATCAGCAGACAATCTTGGGCGGAAAAGTGGTCTTGCCTGCCATGTCTAGCTGGTGGAGAATAAAGTTTCTTTATTTTTTTCCTTATTTTCTCCTAACTACTTGCATTTGCTTTTAAAACCCTATCTTTCTAAACCAAATGCATTTCAAGTGTCATTTGAAAAGGGAGTCCTCCCCACCAAATTTTAGCTTTGGATCTTGTTAAAACCTTGCCTACTTTGTTAGAACTTCCTGGTTCCTAGCTCAGAAAATTACTAGATTTGTCCTTTAGTGGACACTGGGCGATTGAATATCAGGTTGCTGCCCAGAAACCTGTTAGGGAAATAATTTGACTGTAAAACATGTAACCGGTGTGTTGTTTGGCAGGAGTTTTCATGCATAGCGTGGACAGGTATAACGAAGAAAGCCAACATAAAGCCACGACTACAGACAGGTTGAACACAACGCCATTGCTTGATGAGAATATGGTGAAAATAACAGAAACTTCTTGTGAGCCTTGAAGAACTAACACGCCATGCTTCAACCATAGCTATATCAAGTGTAAATAACAACTTAGGGGTTTCATAGATGGTAGAATTGTGAGCAACAGAGAGATTCTTTTTAATTGATGAATGGTGGGAAGTTGATGGCATTTTCTTCTGCTTATTTGCAGATTTTGCATTCAATTACAGTTTTAAGTAGATTACAGTTAAACACTTGATTATTTGTATCAGTTCATATTTATGCAATAGCCATGTTTTAATTGAGCTATATGCAAGTTTGTGCATATTTTCATCTTTGCTCAATATCCTGCAAGTTTTTCCTTCTTCTGTCAGCTCACATCTCATTCATCACATTCGACTTATATCGAGGTGACTGGTCCTCTTTCTCTCTCTCTCTCTCCCTCTCTCTCTCTCTCTCTCTCTCTGTCCAAATCATTCCCCCTCTGTGAGCATGGATGGTGCCCAAGTTTACAAGACATGGTGCACATTCCATAACTCACAGATTGCAATTTCATTTCCTTTCTGTGTGGGAAGTGCCTCCCCGTTTGGACAATTTTTCAATTGGTGGATGTTAAAAGCCACGTGTCAAAACCCCAATTAAGGTCCAATCCCAATCCCAGAGTTTGTGATAAAAACAGCGGCCGCCCAAATCTGAATTTCATTTTTCTAGCCAATGGACTCAAGTTCAAGAGTTGCAAAACAAAGTCAAGCCGACACTAAAATTATAATTAAAAAAAAAAATCATTCTTAGAATCAGAAAATAAACTCTTGGGAATAGGGAAAACAAATTTATACCTGTTTATCGATTTTTAATAATTATTAAAGAATTCAAATTTTTAAAAAAAGTTGAATTTATGAATAGATAGTATTTTCCTAAAATAATTTTACTTTTTTAAAATATTTAAGGAATGATATATTTTTTTAATTAATTTAATAGAAGATTTTTAAATTAGTTCAAAAATAATGTTTTTCTTATAAAGTAAAATTAATATTTGATATTTCATCCGTACAGACACAATAATTTTTTCCCCTCGTAAAAGTGATTTTTTTTTTCCAGACAAATGAGAGCTATTGTTTCTTTTTCTATTTCCCATGGGCTTGAGCACACTGAATCAACAATCGAACTACACCAACCCAACTCACGCCAGCCCACAGTTTCTCTCTCCTTTGGTTGTACAATAGTATTTAATACAGAGTCAGAACCAAACAACCAAAGAAAAAGAGGGAAAAGAAAAAAATTTACCTCACCCCTCTCTCTTTCTCTCGTCAAGACCCAAGAAATGGCACCCACGGCTGCAATGTTAATTCTCTCTCAACACCACAAGACATCATCATCTCCATCTCCATCTCCATCTGCATCTCCCTCATCACCATCATTTTTTATGAACCTTTCATCATCAATGAAATGGGTCTCAATCAAAAATCCAATGGGTCATCATCAAAGCTCTAAACAAACACAAGAATCTGCAATACTGGAGAAGAAGTTTGAAGAATCACTTGAATTCAGCAATTGGTAGCCTCCCCCCACCCCAACAAAAAAAAGGCAATCCGAGGTTTATGTAATCTTTTGGCTTTCCGACGTTGTAATCAAATGTTCAAACTAACTTTTGTATATTTCTACTTTTTTATTAACAAATATCTATTGGCCTACTTCATTTTCTTTCTCTTGTTTCATCTACCCAATCTTCTGGTTTACATTTTTTAAAATTAGGAAAGTTGATAAGAATTGTTGCTAATTTATGAGAACTCTGATGTTTGGTTGCCCAGTCATGAGGATGGGTGTGTCTAAGGTCAAGTACTTTGAGAAATGTTCGGATGTAATTCAAAAAACAATAAAAAAAAAAATTCTTACAAGACTTGATCAATATCATTCATTGTTGATTGAGTTTTGAAAACTCGATCTATCACTATTTATGCGTTATTCACAGTTAGTCGAGTTTTTAAAATTCAATTAATCTTTTGTGTAAATAGTATTGATCGAATTTTAAATACTTGATCAATCTATGAATAATATATGAACAGTATTGGTCGAGTTTTCAAAATGTAAAAATTTTAGATTAGAAATTAATTTTATTTTTTGGACGTTGGTTTAAGAAATTTTTTTTTATTTTTTAGATGAAAATGAGTACTTTTATATGTTAATTATAAAATTATTGAGAGTATTTTTTTTTTCATAAAGCTCTTTGATAATGTCATAATTGTAATTATCGTGTGCAGAATTATATATACATATTTTTTAGAAATTAATTGTCGCCCGATAGAATTTGTTTGGTTTTTCTCATTTATAATCCCTTAAATTTAGTATAATGCCACAGTGGAGGCCACAAATTCTGGGTAAAGATATTAAAAAATAATAAAAAATTAAATTAGCTATATATAATATATTTTTTTATTATTATTATAAAGAAGGGCATCCCGGGGCTATAAATATATTTTCTATCAATCGGTATCTGAAATTTTTTTGATTAATTCGATTCGAATATTATAAAATTTATTAAATAATTAATTTTTATAAATTCAATTTTTTATTTTCATAACTCAAATCAAAAATTTATAATTAAAGAAATATAACAATCTATTATTATATCGTTACATACCTGAGAGTTTGACGGGTCTATATATTAAATCTTAAATACCTTTTCTTTTAAATGTTGGAATTAAGGGTGGGGCATATGTAACTATTAAATATTGTTTTGAACATTTAAAAATCATAGCTTAATTTGGTAAAGTATAAAAAGTGATACGGGCATATGCATATTTAGCAATTTTTTGAATAACTCCAAACAATGATGAATAGGACATAATAGAAGTGGTTAACGACGATTGAAACCCCTTTGATCCCTTTGGAGAATGTATGGACCAGGGCGGGCGCATGGCCTGCGTGCGCTCGACGTAACAAAGCCCATGCATTGTGTGGTGGATTCATCAGAGTGCGTGCTGCCTTAGCAAATGGCACGCAGACACACTGCTCTTATTCATGCCTTAGGTACCTTTCCACCGCCATTCACACTATAATATGTTATTTTTTTTTTTAACGTCGCCCCCACATTCTAACTAATTGGATTCGATTCAAATATTTTTAGATACTTTATTTAGGAATGACTCTTTTATGTTAGTTTTTTTTTATTTTTAAATTTTAAATTTGAGATTTAATTAAAAAAATTTAACACATCATCCTAATAAATGAATTATTTGTTTGATCACTAGAGCATGTGAATTATGTCAAATCTAATCTATTTGTAATACTAATAGAACTTTTCAAAAAAATTATCTATTACAAAAAAAATGGACACCGTCTCCCTCCTCATTTTCTAAGATCTGGAATTTGAATCTTTCTAATATACCCAAAAAAAAAAAGAAAAATTCAAACAGCTTGGTGTAATTTACAATATTGGCAAATTGTTCATTATAATTTTAAATTAAAATTGGTGAAAATTTCTATGTAATTCATTTTCTCATAAGTTATTGTGTTCGTTTGTAATTTTCTTCCTTCACAAAAATAAGAAAATAAAATAAAATCCATAAAAAGTAAAAAAAAAAAGTTATTGTATAATTTTTATTTTTTTAAAATAAAGTATTGGTCTCCGATACCTAAGTTGAATTCGATTAAATTTAATTCGAATCGGATTAGATACTTAAAGAGTAAAAATCTCCCTGATTTTTTTATATATAAGATTCAAATCTGATATCATGTTTAAGAAATATCAATCTCATTACCAAACCAACTAAGTATTGAAACTCTCTATACGCATGTTTTCTCCATATAAGAATCGAATCCAAAACTTTATTTATATCCGATGAGTGAACCATCTAACCATTGGTCCAATAAGCTTGTTTAATATTTGCAAAAATTGGCTGTTACATATATTATTGAATTTATTAATAAAATACACTTGAAAAGTAGTGACCCAAAGATGAAATTTCCCCCGCCCCCTACTTCCAGCCCAAAGAGAAGAAAATTAAATATATATTTTATAGTGCGCACTCGAATACCGGTGAATAGATCTTCCCATATAATTTTCTCATTATAAAAAAAATAAAAAATAAATAAAAAAAAAAACAACAACTAAAATTGCTAATTAATCAATAGAACACTATGTCAGCAATGGTAAAGATAGCCCTCATTTCTTAGGGCCCTAAGGTGGCATTCGCAATATCTCCATCTCTGGTTTAGGCCCAGAAAAAATATTTCGAGTGACCTTGTGCAGTGTAAATGCAATGTCTCAACCTGATGACATTCCATCAAGCATTTAAGAACCTAAATGAAGAAATTTTATAATTCATGCTTAATTATTCACATAATAAGCTTGCCCAAGCACGGGTTGCTCAACCACAGTAATCCAGTTCAATGATGAGAAAAATGACTTGATGTCAACAAATAAAATATTGTGAACACAATGTGCCCTGGTGAAAATCTCTCATAGTTAAAGAGTATAAGCAGTAGCATCCGCAACTCAGATTCCAGAAATCCCGTTTACGCGTTTACAGTAGTGAAAGCTCTCCGGCAGGGATTGTTCTTTTGACAAGCTTAGACCAAGACTCATTAGTCTCTGTGATGACTTTAACAGCATAGTCCTGTTCATGACACCAAGCTGGTTATATTAGTTGAAGTATTCCGGGTAGAAAGAAATTATGTTATTAAGAAAGAGATAACAGGCTTACGGCGATTTCAACTTCTGTTAACATTTTTTAAACAAAAACACCCTTAGAACTTGATTTATTGAGTTTTCTCAATAAATCTGATAAGAATAAATAGACAATTAGGAAACAAAAAGCTCTGGATTACAAGGAAGTTAACAAGTCATCCACTACTAACCACTTAACCCTTATTTTTCTCCTCAAAACTCACTCTAAACTTTTTCTCTTCTGCATGCACACATTCAAACACTTAACAATGATAAAACAAAAACATATTAACCATGTATACAGTGAATGCACATTTCATTTCTTATTGCTGAACAATTTCATGTTCCCTTGGTACTAGGGCTGTTTTTTTTTTTCACTTTTTTGGTGCATGGGCAAAAATTAATTAAGATGCAATAACAAAACGGGAAATGCTGATGAGCAGTTTTTAGAATGCCACCTCATAAGAATTCAAAATTTTCAAGGCAGATATCACAAAAATGGCTCAGCAATGGGATGACGCGCTGCGTGCATTGGGGGTGTGTGTTGGGGGGTGAGAGAGAGAGAGAGAGCTCTTCTAAAGTGGCAAATCGATGTCATTTCACAATTTCAAGATTTTTCTGTTCTAGCTCGGGTCTGCTTATGAGTGAATTGAAGAAAAGAAAAAACTAGTTGAAAGATCCACAGTACCTTACTCGCTGGTTTGTTGCCAAGGCCAAATTTATTAGCAGGTTTTCCATCGGGAATCTTGTAATCTCTAAACCAGTCTCTTATTGCAGTAAGAGTCCCCTGAAGGAAAAATAGAGCTTAGGGTACAAAAAAACTTGAAGGCTGAAATTTCATATTACAAATGGTATTAAATTAATTCACTGGGTTATAACCTCAATTACTAACTCCTCATTTTCACATCTCAAAATATTGCCCTTCTGTTGACATAAATTTTACCACTGGAAAAAGGCATCACATTTTTATTAACAGCTCCATAGATTAATTCAGTGTAAATGTTTTAAAAAATTTTCATTAAGCTTAGTGGTTTAGGAAACATGTTACTTCTTAGTTTCATGACCAACATTAGCTTATGAGAATATTAGGCAAGTGTTTCAAAGAGAAGCCACAATTGTCAAAAACTTGGTAAACCAGGTTTAATAGATTATATTTTCTGAAGAAGGGTTTCATAATGTATTCCATCACCCAAAAAAGAAATGGTAGAAATCTGGAGATGATGCCCCCAAGTATATACCAGAGAAGACAACAAACCTTAGCAAGTGGGACATACCGGAAAGTGCTTCTCAACATCATCAACATCATTCACCAGTGAAGCTCTTGGATCATCCAAAGATATAGCAACAATTTTCCAATCAAATTCACCCTCATCAATCATGGCAAGAGCATCCAAGGGCTTGACGTTGAGAATCTTCCCAATCTTTGCCCGGGTTTCACCAATCTCAACAACATCGACTGCACGTTGAAAAAAAAAATGCTAGTATCCAAGCAGTGGAATGACAGCAAGAAACTCCTTACTTGTTACACCAGTTATATGTTCAGTTAATTATGGGAAGATTTAAATGATTAAACAATCTTGGTTAAATACCAGGATCATTGTCTCCGAATGCTCCTTCAACTTCTGAGTTGGCAAAAGATGGGTCTTCCCATGTTTGTGGAAGCAGCCCAAATTCCAATTGATGTTGTAGCTGAGAAATATAACAGGGGATGATAGAATTGTCAGTTGATCCCTGATATGGTACTTTCAAGACAAGTCTGGAACAGACTAAACCATATCAGGCAGAAGCATTGGCAGTCTTAAGGAAATAATCCTCATTCTATGGGTGGCAGCAGCTCTAATCACCAAAAAGAAGAACATGTATTAGAGATGTAGTGACAGAAGTTCAGAATTAGGATTGAAAACTTCAATATTAAAAGCATCTCCAGAATTTTATAAAAGCCACTGGGCTACGACAAGCTGAATATACATGTTCTTTAATGTTGCAAATGACTATCAATCCAAGAGACGCGCATTTTCTTCCCTGGGTCCAATATAGATTAGAAGCTAGAAGTTCAAGGTTCATACAAATGACCTGTGTTGTTCCACTTACCTCCAAAAATTGCCAGGTATTAGGCAAAACAGAGCTGGGATAGACTTAAAAAAGGACACGCAAATAACCCTCCCTGTCCCGTTGCTTTTCTACAAAACCTTCCAAACACCAGAGGCATATGGCCTATGCTATTTAATTTAAACATAGCTAAAATTGACAGCGAAAACAAGATAACAATTATGTTCACAGGGATTCTTATGAACCCAACAAGCACAGTAAATAGAACCAATAGTAGTATAGAAGCAAAAGAGAAGACCATCCCATCTTTTAAAGCTAAATGGTTGAAAGCAAAATATAGATTACAAAACGCAACAAGAACCTTTTCAAAGGAATGTGCAACCAGCATAATGTTAAAAGTTACCAATGGAAGTTGAATAGTTTATCGGAGGATGATATGTTTTAGGGGTTCGAGGATGAATTGCTTTTGGAAGAAATTATGGAACTTGGGATTGAAAGGCCAAGTGAATCAGATGTTAAGGGCATGATTGAAGAGGTTCAGCTAGCTGATTCAATCTTGGGAAAGAAGTTTCAGAATAATGCCCAAAATGTTTCAATTTTGGGTAAACCAACCCATAGTTTCTGTGAGAAAATAATACAGAAAGCTGGGAACTAACTCTTGTTAATAAATTAGATTTGAGTTTGTCTGAACCCGATGCTATCCCCTTAGAAGCCAAGCCCAATCTTCTGATCTATGTAACTGGGAAAAAAAGGAATAAATAGGATGAGGGGAGGAAAGGAGTCTTTTGGGACTTGTATTAGGGCAGCTCAAGTGCGTTGTAACTGGTTGGAGAAGGGAAGACCTAGGGTTTTGGACAGTGGTACACTAAACTAGATGGAAATTATTTGCTCTTCTTAGCCATGAGTTTATATTCGTGTTTCTTTTTTTATCATAAAAAAAGGTTACCAATGGAAATCATGTCCAACAGTAGAATGTTGCCAAATTACAGTTAGGTTGACTAAAATCATTTAAAATCCTAATTTACAAAAAAAAAAAATAACAGTTATGACTCATGTGAACTATGTCAGGTCATCAATATGGCTAGTTCTTTATCAAGAAATATCCAGCAGCAATGGAAACCCCAATGACCTTCTATCGGCCACCCAGAAAGAGGCTACAATTAATCAATCCAAGCATCAATAAAAAAAAAAATAGTAGGGAAATATTTCTGTATTTTGCATAAAAGGGAAAATAGCAAATCTTACGGATAATATCTTAGTTTTCCTTTCTTCGTATCTTGCTTTATAGGAGTAAACTGCTCCTCGGTAGCAACCTCCATCTTTGCGCTTGATTCCTTGGGAATTTCAACAACAAAATTGAACACACCATCGCCCAAGTGCAATGGAATATCATGCCAGGATGAAACCTGCATGGGAAAGAAATAAACATGCTTCAGTAGGTAGATAGTTTCATACTTAAAATGCAGGTTCTAAAACAGAAATGCACAAGAGTGTTAAAGACTTAAAGCTACTTGGACTTTGGGAGTCCAACACACAACAAACAAGAACCAAATTAATGTAACTAAACAGCTGCAAGCAGGACTGTGTATTTCTAAGGAGAACACCTTCAAATTCAAGCCAAAATATTTCAAAGTGCCTGGAATGAATGAGAATGTAGAATATCAGAATTGAGAGCACAGTGAATAATCTAATTCCAAGGTGAACAATATAAATTCTAGATATACAACTTAATTTTAACATAACCCTCACAGACTTTCAATAACTCATTAGTGGGGCATCCAAATCCCAACTTAACTAGTATGAGATGCATGACGGCAAGGTTCAAAGTTCAATCTTCCATCATTGCATTAAGGAAGTTTTGAAACCTACATACAGGGTACCTATTGTCCACATGCAGTGCACGTGGTTTGTGGGCTATTAAGCATTGCCCATTGAACTGATCGATACACACCAAAGGGCAGGGGTACCTACCATGATCAAATAACAATTATAAATCACTGGAGGAGGACGCATGCGATGCTTGCAAATAAGTGGGAAGTTGTTGAGAGAAAATGTATAAGATAAATAAGTGAAGAAAGAGAGCTTTGGAAGAGATGAATCCAAGCGAAAAAAGGTAAAAGGTGGAAATATAAGTGATTTCAACCTTTGATACTCGGATACCATTTCTATTAAATATGCATAACACTTGTTCAATACCTGTAAATATCCTCCAGAAATACCCAAAAAAAAAAAAAAAATTCTGAGGGTACTTATATATTGTGCCGAACTTTGGACACTAGAATGTCCTTCTCCATTAATTCACAGGAGATAATTCTTGCCAACATCACACCAATTCTACTGCACGAATTATATACCCAGAATTTAACATTGACCCAAATCTTAATATCAGTCAGACATGTTATCCAGTCAATAGTCTTCCTAAGTATGATAGTAATTCAAGAGAAGTAGAGTGGCTTTCAAGTCAACACATCTTCCAAGCTCAGATTCATCTCCAATTCTTCATATATGCACAAATATGCTCCCATTTGTCCCCAATTCAACGTAACAATTTTGCATTAAACAACGGAAATCCATTCCAAATATCAACAACAGATTCAACATATTCCCCAAATGTCAAATTCAACGAAGAGAGAGAGAGAGAGGGAGGGAGGACCTTTTTGCCGGAGTGATCGAGGAAGAAGACGCGATAATCTAGGGTTTCAGGCTGGCCTTCTTTAATCTGAATCTCTTCAGGCTTATACAAAGCTCTGCAACTGAAAAGCCTCTTCTGAACAACTTTTCTCAATCCAAAACTCAGACTCTGGTGTCTTTGCTTCAAGCAGACTTGTCCTCTGTAGAGGAAAGCAGATGATGTTTCAGCGCTGTTAGCTGCCGCAATCACTCTTACTGCCGCCATCTCTCTCTCTCTCTCTCTCACTCTTTCTGTGGTTTAGATTTGACAGTTATGAAGTAGAGCCACAGAAGAGGAAGAGAGAAGGGTAGTTCCAGAGTTTGATAAGAACGGAGAATTTAAAGAGGTGTGAGGGGGAGACGAGTACGGAATTAATCCAAAAGATAATAAAAAAATTTCTTAAAAAATTCCCGAGAAAAAAAATTTAATTTTTAACTAAAATTATTCGAGTTTACTGTTTATAAATTAATCCAAATTTTAAAACTTAATTAATATTATTTATATATCGAATATTTAAAATATGATCAATACGTAATTGATGTATAAATAGCATTAATCGAATATTAAAAATTTAACTAATTTATAAATAGTATTGATTTTAATTTAGATTTTCTTTTAGAATATCTTTTTATTATTTGTTGTTTTAAGAATTTTTTTTTTTCTGTTTTAGTCGATCTGAACTTAACTCGTGGAGGGGGGAGAGGGGGAGAGGGGGAGAGAGAGAGAGTGAGAGGACCAACCAATCAGAGTTGAGTCCGAGATTGTGGTCTTGTTTGAGTGTCTGGTGGTCCGAAGTCAGAACAAGAGGAGTGGAATGGAAAGTTTTCATTTCAAGGCTTCGTTTGGGGGCAAATCATTCGAGCAATCAAATACGAGGAATAGGATTTTCTAACCTAAGTAATCGTCCAAAAACAATCACTTCATGAAATCTGAATTAATTATAAATTAAATTATTAATATGACTAATTTAAATAAATATTTAACTAAAATTTTATCAAAATATGTGGATATGATCTAATCGATATTATTTAATTTTTGTAACATCATTTTTCTAATATAAATTTTTGTTTTGTTTTTATGATTTTTTTCTTTGAATACATGAATAGAAATATTATTATATATATATGTAATATTTCTTAATTTAAAAAATAAAAATTTTTAAACAAATTATATAATTGATCCATAAATAGATATTAAAAAAAGAAAATTATTTGATAACCTTGGACATCAAATGCCATCTTCTAGAGAAAGCAATATGTTCAAATGAAGGATGGAAATGCAAAAAATATCCTTTTCTTTAACATTGTTTTTGAGAGTTTTAAAGAAAAAAAATGATGAGTAAGGAGAGAAAAGAAAAGAAGAAAAAATTATAATTTTTCTCTATTTTATTCAAGATTTTTATGAAAAAAAATAAAAGAAATGGGATTTATCGGAAATAAAAAAATTTTATTTTCAATTTTTAAAATGTACTTTTAGAATATAAAATATTTTAACTCTAATATTTTTTCTCTGCTTAATTTCTTTTTATTTTTGAGAGAAAAAAAATTTTAAATTTGGAGAGATTTTAAATCCATTCAACTTTCTCATTTTCTCTCATATTTAAACTTTTTAATAAAAAAAAAATCATAACTTTTTCCCCTTTTTTTTTCTCTCCAAATTTTCTCATTCAAATAAGAAGGGAATGATCCTTAGAGGACAGTCCAATCCCCTTCCCCATAAATCCATCCTTGCTCAATGGTTCCCTTTTGCTAATATGCATTAATACACATTAATTATTAATTTAATTTGTATTAAATTCAAAATTGATAGAGAGAGAGAGCACGCCTTTATGGAAACAGTTGAGTAGTAAAGAGTTCTTACTTAAAATATTTTTTTTGAGATCGGGATTTAATTTTTGAATATTCAAAAACAAATATAAATTTATGATTTTAATGCGTTTAGTAACCTCAATTCTCCTAAAAGGACGGTAGTAACCTCAATTCCCTCTTGTTATTACATAATTAATAGAAAGCCTTATTGATTACTTTCTTGACAGGTTACCTCCAGTAATTTTAAAAACCAGCATAAATTACCTTGTGGTTTGGGACATTTCCATCTTGCTACCCGCCCTTGTTACAAAACGATAAAAAAAATAAATAAATAAAATATAAAAATTCATGTATTGAAATAAAAAATAAAAGAATATATTTTTTCTTAATGAAAAAATATTAAAAATATATGGTTTATATTTGCTTCTATAATAATCTCAATTATTTTATATTTGTTTTTGTTGGAGGTGGGTTATGACTCCACAGATACCGACTCCTTATAAAGTCGAACGGTTGTCGTCAAAGGGATGTAATACCTGCAAAAGACTGCCAGAGGGTATTCCGACGGGAAAACTCTGACGCTCAAGTCAGGAAGAACGGTTTTCGAATGAAAGAAACAGATTCAGAACTCGAGGGAATGATTCTCTGTGATTAAAGTACCCAATCTGTAGGATTTTGAGATATCTTATATCTGTGAGAGTCGTGTGCTGCTGAAGTGTTTCAACCCTACTTTTCTTATCGACCCGATCCAAAGAATTCGGGAATTCAATATTTCGAATTGATTGTGATCCTCATTCTTTAGGAAACTTTTGTTTTTTATTGGGATCCTTTCCTTAACCAAAAAGTCCCAGTGAGATTGCTCTCAAATAGGAAGTAGGAGTCACTAGGATACTTTAACCTTCCCTTAGAATCGTTTGAGCCATTGTCTATCACTGGTCGTTTGGCCGATGGAGGTTTTCAGAACTCGTTCGCTTGAAGGGCTGACAGTTGAATGTCTGATCGGGGCGATTACCTTTGCTTGATGAATCATGTTCGGCTGGCGGGACGATTGAGACCCTATCATTCGGGAGGTCTGGCCAACTAATATCCTTCAATAAATAATCACATTCGAACATCGATCGGTAGCCATCCTTTGTGGGCTTTTTAAGAGCTGGCCCTCCAGTTGGACCTAGGACCACGTCCCATCATTTGCTCCTGACTCATGGCCTTTTTAACAAAGAGGCACCATGAGTAATGATTGTCAAAAAGATGCGAAACTTTTTAATGTGACTCATGTCGTTTCGATTTTCACGAATCGTCTTCTGTACGCTTTATAAGGGTTTACACTCATCAGAAGGTATCATACCCCAGCTTTCTTTCTCATCGCTTTTCTGATCCCCTTTGAGACCCATCAGAGAAACTATTTCCAAAAATAATGACAAAAACGTTCACTTCTCAGACTTTTCCTGGCATTAATAACATTGTGAGTACTATGTCCTTGAAAGAGTTCCAAGAGGTGCAAACGAAGATGCTGTTGGGAGATGATTATGCTCTGGTGTCTGCAACGGAGATTGATAGGGCTAATACGGCGCCAGAGGGTTGCATACCGATGTACCTACAATCAGTCAAGTATGGACTAAAAGTCTCATACACCAGTCCTTTTGCGGAGGTGATATGTCGTTGGAATATATTTTCGATCTTTCTGATCCCAAGTGTCTGGCGTCTAGTAATTGTCGTAGTTTCCCTGTTAGGGTTTTGTCGTCTTCGCTTTGATTTTAACATCTTGTCGTATATCTTCATTTTGATGAGATGTGGGACCAGTGGTTCGACCAGGGGCTGGTATAAGTTACAAACCTGACCTGAGTTTAACTGGAGGTTTTGTTATAAGTAATCCATCAAGAAGAACTGGACGCAGAAATTCTTTTATGTCAAATTCTCAAATAGAGATCATATGTCGATGCTACCCGAAACCGATGAGGTGCCTTCTTTGGGGCTGAAGCCCCTAGATGCATCAAAGTATAGTCGTTTCATTGGATTGGTCGGTGGTTATTATAAGTCCACCAGTCGAAACATATGAGTCGAATCCCTACTGGATAATCAGATTTTGTCCTTGGCTGGCCTATTGATTGGGGAGAAGAGAAAAATTGACAGACCCCTTTTATTGGAGAGGGGGAAAATCGAACTGATTGATTTCTTGGATTCTCTTGACAACATCGTGCTAGAGAATATTACTATTGATAAACTGGTTCAACCAGGTGTGAAAACATCCTTTTAGGAGGGCATCGGGGCATCTAAGGCCCTCATAGGATCTTCTACCAGGGCGTCTGAGACCCTTCTAGAGTCGCACACCTCCTTCAGTGAAAAGGATGGCGATTTCTTCCCTTTCGTCTACATTTGTGATTTTGTCTGATCGTTCGGCCCCGACAGCAGTTACACCAAGGGAGACTATCGTTTTGGACAAAGGTAGTCTATTGGGTGAAATGAATGCTGGTGCGGACAAATTAGGAGGATCGGGAGATGATCCTTCATCTGGCGCCACGGCGAGGGCAAATGTTTCTAGGGTCACGAGAGGCAAGATGGCAGGGTTCTCTTCCGCTGTTCTAGTTTGGCCTGCACGTAAGGGAAAGCGCAAATTTTTTAAAGGGGCGACTTCTCCACCTGTCATCCCCGTTCAGTCATTTGATGGTAAAAAGGGATCAAAAGAACGAGGAACCATCGTCGTTTGTGCTGGGGATATGCAGTATAACTACATAGACTTGGCGGAGGCGGATAGCATCGCCAACCGGTTTAACTTCCAACGGTGCAAACTCGACTTCCACATGATGTCTTGCGAGCAAGTCAGCGAGGCTCTTAAGTCCTTAGACTTAATGGTATCACTTTCTCTATACTTGTTGGGTTTTTTTTTTTTTTCATTTTTGCCTCTGTTGACCCAGTTTTTCTTTTAGACCATGACTCTAGTCGAATTTCTGGAACAGCAGTGGAAATAGGTGATACGTCACTTAGATGGACGTCTTTTTGAGTTAACTCGTTTGACTCAAGTGCAGAAGGAGATTCCTGTTCGGGAGAAAGAGACCACAAAGACCGAGAGCATGTCTGGTGCGTTGCTCAATCAGAAGGAGGAAGAGCTGAGAAGATTTTGATCAGAGTTGGTCCAATGCCAAGGGCAATGTAAACTGTTGAAATCGGAAGCCATGATGCGCGAGGCACGTTTTCAATCAATCGAGAAATTAGCCCAGTTTCAGGATGAGTCTTTTTGAATTGCGGAACGCAGAATAGCTGAGTTTGAGGAGTCTCGTGCAAAGGATACAATGATCTTCAAAGACTTCCAGGGCAAATTGACCGAGATATTAAAGTGTACCGAAGAGATAATCCACTGTATGAGTCTAGACGATGCTCTACCTTCGGTCGAAGAAGCGACAAATACTCAGAGTCCAGCCGTATAACTCCCATTTAAAATTTTGTACCCAGTGACTTTTGCCTGCTAAATAAAGAACTTTTGCTTTTTTATCAATAGAGATCATCTTGTTACTTTTAGTTGTAATCTTTGTTGTGTCAACCCGGCAGAATCAAGGTGAGTTAGGCCTCCCGCTCAGTAAGAAGCTTTTAGATGGAAGGGCTGCGTCCGCCCGCCCGGAGAGTTCCACCCCTCATTGATAACATGTGCGATCGGTAGTATTCGGGCGACTTAGACCCTACGAGTGACAAGAAATCTTTAGATAAATAGGCCGCGTCCACCCGTTCGGGAAGTTCCATCCCTTATTGACAACGCATACGAACGATAGGAGTTGGATGACTTAGGCCCTCCAAGCAATAGGAAATTTTTAAATAAAATGGCCGCATCTACCCGTTCGGAGAGTTCCATCCCTTATTGACGACGCATACGAACGATAGGAGTTAGATGATTTAGACCCTCCGAGCAATAGAAAATCTTTAGATAAAGGGGTCACGTCCACCCGTTCGAGGAGTCTCATCCCTTATTAACAATGCGTACGAACGATAGAAGTTGGACGACTTAGACCCTCCGAGCAATAGGAAATTTTTAAATAAAGGGGTCGCGTTCAATTGTCCGGGAAGTTTTATCCCTTATTGACGATACGTACGAACGATAGGAGTTTGGTGACTTAGCCCCTCCAAGCAATAGAAAATCTTTAGATAAAGGGGTCGCGTCCATCCATCTGGAGAGTTCTATCCCTTATTGCCGACGTGTATAAATGATAGGAGTTAGGCGACGTAAACCCTCTGAGCAATAAAAAACTTTTAAATAAAGAGGCCGCGTCCACCCATCAGGAGACTTCCATCCCTTATTGACGACGCGTACGAATAATAGGAGCTGAGCAACTTAGACCCTCCGAGCAATAAGAAATCTTTAGATAAAGGAGTCGCGTCCACCCATCCGGGGAGTTCTATCCCTTATTGACGACGCATACGAACGATAGGAGCTGGACGCGTGCTTACAGAAAATTCATTAAGTCGATTGTTTCAATAATTTGAAAAATACCTCCATAGTCCGGAAGGAAAAACACTGACAGTAGAGCCTGATGACCACTTAGGATCGGAAGTCAAAGGCTCCTGATCGCATGACAATGTCACAATCCCTAGCGACGTTCTGAACTTGAGATTCATGTGCTTAGTGTTGGGCAAGGCTTTTAGGGCATTCAAGTTCGGTCTACCCAGGATGACATTGTAAAACGAAGGAAGATCCACCACGTTGAATACGACAGAAACTGTTGCATGGTTAGGGGGCGCTCCGAGGGTTACCGGAAGTGAGATAATACCCTCGATGTATATCCATTCGTCTGAAAACCCTTTGACTGGGCCTGTGTAGGGTTGGAAATGGGTAGAAGTAAACCTCATTCGTCTGAAAGCATCCCAGTACAGGTGATTACAGCCTACTCGCTGATCAATAAAAATTCTTCTAACTTTATATTGCCCAATCCTGGCTGTTATCACGAGGGGTTCAGCCAGCTTGAGTCCACCCTGACTAGATCTTCGTCAGTGAAGCCAATGACGGGCATCTTTTCCCCTTGTCGTTTATCGGCACTTTGCCGCTAGGATTTCTTATGGTGCAGAAGGAAATGTCTTTGCGAAATAGAAGATCGGCGTAATTAGGTGTCCTACTTCAATTTCTAATAAACTATTGGAAGGACGAGGAAACTTCTGGAGAACTGGTCCGTCCTGAATTTGGAGTATTGCTCCCTCTATCCTGTCAATTGGGGGCCGAGCGGCTTGCCATACTCCACTCAGTCACGCTGCTGTGGTTCACACCGATGATCATCAGGGGAATCCCTTTCCCTCCTGATGACGAACTCTTGTAGTTTCCCATCGGGCATCAGGAATTCTAGTTCGTCTTTCAACTTTTTGCAATAATCTATTGTATGACCATAATCACGGTGGAAGTGGCAGTATTCCGTTCTATCCTTGTTGGAGTCGTCCTCGTCGACCGTGGGGGCCATCGTATGTATGGCTTGTCTTTGATTAAACTAAGATCTAGCCAGGGGTTTCATTCAGTGGGGTGTAGTTGTTATACCTCAGCGAAGGAAGGGGATTCGTTCGGCTCTTCTTTGGTGGAGACCTTCTAGGTGATCAGTTGCATCCTTTTCGAACGGATTGATCTCTTCTGTGGTTGAACGCCTCAGCATCCTCAGCAATAATATATTTCTCCCCTCGGGCGTAAAATTCCTGAATAGTGGCGGGAGGTTTCTTCGTGATTGGCACTTTTATACCGGAAGGCCGTAATCCTGTCAATAACGTAGCCAGCTCGATCGAATGGTTTAAATATGGAACCCTTATCATTTCTACTTTGAATCTTTCCAAGAAGTCCCTTAGAGACTCTTTTTCCTTCTGGTGCAATGACAACAGTGAGGTGGATTTCCTCTTAACCCGTCTGTTTATTACGAAATGTGACTCAAACTATTCTCGTAGTTGGGAGAAAGTCTTACATTCAATGACGGGAGAGAATTGAACCAAGTAAGTGCATTTCCCGAAAGAATGGTGGGAAAATGTTTACACGTGGCCACGTCAGACATATCTCTGGAAATCATCATGGTTACGAAGTGGGTCACATGATCTCCGGGGTTTGTTGTCCCATTGTACCTTTCCATAAGAACAAGAACATGTTGCGGGGCATAGGTTCTGAAGAGATCTTGGGATCAAAAGGTGAAGCATGAAAGTAGGAGGAGGTTTGGTCTCCTTGGGCGTTACCTCGCCTGATTTCATCGACAACAAGTTGCTCAACCAGCTTTCGAAGATCGCACGAGGCTAATTTAGAGCTTTCTGACACTTCATGGCATGGGGGCGACGGTGGTCGCTGGGGACGCCTAGATCCCCTGGCGGAGGATTGGCCCTCAGGCCTAAGGGTCCGGTTAAGGCCCTCCAATTATTTGCTCATGTCTTGAATCTTTGACTCCAGCCTCTCCATTTGGGGGTGGCTGATTCGTTCCTGAGCAGAGGTCGCAATCGGTTGGTCGGGGACTGCGGGCTGTAGGGCTTATTCCTGATGAGGCGGGCAAGGAAAGGCCGCATGATCGTGAACAGGGTGATCAGGCGCTACAGGAAGGGTGGCCTCAGAAAGTGTTGCAGTGCGCCCTTCTACAATAGAGGCGGCTTTCAAAAATGCTCTAGTTCTCGGAGACATGATTGTCAGAATAACGAAAGTTGCTCTAATATGTTCCCACAGACAGTGCCAGTCTGTTGAAAGTGTGATATGGCTTCACAGATACCTACTCATTATAAACTCGAACGTTCCCGTCAAAGGGATGTAATACTTGCAACAAACCACCGGAGGATACTCCGACAGGGAGACTCCGATGCTCAAGTCAGAAAAAGCGATTTTCGAATGAAAAAAACAGACTCAGAACTTAAATGAGTGATTCCCTGTGATTAGAGTGTTCAATGTGTGAGAATCAGAGAGCGTACCTGGTTTGTAAGATTTTGAGATATCTTATACCTGTGAAAGTTGTGCGCCGCTGAAGTGCTTCAACCCTACTTTCCTTATCGAGTCAATCCGAAAATTTTGGGGATTCAATATTTTGAATTGATTGTGATCCTTATCTTTTAAAAAACTTTTGTTTTCTATTAAGATCATTTTCTTAACCAAAAGGTCCCAGTGAGATTGCTCTCAAATAGGAAATAGGAGTTATTAGGATATTTTGACCTTCCCTTAGAATCGTTAGAGTCGTTGTCTATCACCGATCGTTCGGCCGATGGAGGGTCTTCAAAACTCGTTCGTTTGAAGGGTCGATAGTTGAAAGCTCAAAAAAATTGAGATTTGAGTTCGACCTAAAAAATTAAAACGATCTTGAGCCCATTTCGAGCCAAGTTCAGCCCAATTTTAATCCAAAAAAATCCAGAGAGATATATATATACCGAAGCGATCTCCATGTCTCCTCTACTTCATTGCATAGAGAGAGAGAGAGAGAGAGAGTGAAAGGGATTACTGGAGAGAAACAAATGAAGAAGAGGGATGAGATGACTTTTGAGCTTTTCTGCTTCCTGTTGTTTACTTCACTGCATAGAGAGAGAGAGAGAGATTATTTCCATAGTCGTGGTACCCAAACTCCATTTTCTGTGGAGATTGAGGAGGAGAAGGGGTGGAGAGAAAAGGTTTATTGATGTAGAAGAAGAATCTATGCCAATGTGAGGGTTTTAGGGTTTGAGATTTTTTTTTTTTTTTTTTGGGAGGAGACAAATTTGGGATTTTTGCGAAAAGAGAAAATAGGAGGATTGGGTTAGTGAATTTGAGTGATGAATTGAAAATGACGGAGACGAAGATATGTCTCTCTCTCTCTCTCATTGAAAGGCTTCTCCCAATTTTGATATAGCCACCGTGTTTTGTTTGAATTTTCTTCTTCGATTGGCTAAAAGATAGATCACGACTACTTTTTTGCCTTCTACTTTTAGATGCCTATTCAAGGAGGAGCGAAAGAAGGGTTGACTTCAGAGAAGAGGAGAGGATTGAGAAGAAGAGAAAGGGATGGATTATATTGGGAGAGAAAGGGAACTGGGTATTGGGAAAGAAGAGAGTGTGAGGGTCAAACAATGTGATGTTTAATTGAACAAAGTTTAAAAAACCTTCCCATATTCTTTTTCTTATTCAACTTGGCAACTTAGTTCTTACTTACTCTCACCGGTCGTTTAGATATTCTTTTCACCTTTACCGATAAGCCAAATTACATATTGTGTCCATAAAACTTTGCAAGAATTATTCTCATAAAGGGAAAAAAATAGTAGTATATACGGGCAGTGACCAATGTCTCGACTTGACCCGTAATTAAAACGGACCTAAATAATAGACCCAAACTTAGCCTGGCCTAAAATAGTGCAAGCTCCTGACCCAATTACTAGTTCTAAATGCATTGGAATGATCAAGTAGAAGGTCTAGAATTGAAATGCCAAGACTCAAATGTCAGCAGACAGTCATTCACAGTTCTAAGAAATTCAACACACGAGGCATAACACAAAGGAAGTAACACAGCCAAAAAGAAAACAGAAAGCAGCTATATATAACACTGTCAATGTCCATGAGTGAAAAAATCAGATAACAACAAATCTAGGATAAGAGATGGATTGGGACGTAGAAAATGAAAACCTTGGTTATCATACAATTATGAAGTGATGGTGTTTTATTTTTATATACTGATGATTAATCATATTGTAATTATGAGATCAGCATATAGAAAGGTGATTGCTGGGCAACAAGCGCCAACTTTCGTGCATCATTGTCATGCATTATTCTATTGTAGACCCATAAAGGGAATTTTTTTTTCCTTTGGAAAAGTTTTTTTTTTAATTATTTTTTATCATTGGTACCCAGAATCATATTCTGACTAATCCAGTTTGAGTGTCTATCAGGGTCTTATTTAGACAACGATTCTCTTAATATAATTTTTTTCATTCTCAAATTTTAAATCCAAAACTTAATTAACAAACCTAACACCACATTCCTAACACCTCATTCCTCTATGCCAACTACCCCTCAGTTTTTTCTCTCGGGAAAGTATGCGCGGTTGTTTAGATGGAAAACAAAAAGGATAGTTTCCATTTAACTGAGCTCATGCCAACCAGTGTAGTTGAAATAGCTTTGTTTGATAAGCTGTATTGCAATGCTAACTTTGACATATTCTTCCCCTTTGCCTTGGAATGAGCTGCAGCAGCTTGGCACGCATTCTGTGCAGAGCAGAAAAGAGTAAGAAAATTCTGACAAGAAAAGGCAATCCATAGATGAATGGAATAATGAGCAAAATGCTGTATCTTGAAACATTAACTTGCTTTAACTAGGCAAGAAACATAATAAATTAGCAAATGTACAAGAAAAAAAGAAAGGAGCTATAATGAATGGTGATTCTGGCAAAATAGATATTCTTCATTCCAGATTGTGAACCAAAGGCCTCAAGTAGTTTTTGATTCTCCCCCAAATGCGAACATGGGTTCACTAGAGAACCCTTTTTAGTCTGGTTTGGACCCAAACCAAGACATGTATAACGAGTTAATTATGTAATTAGCCATGTTTACCAGCAAGCATGCCATAGAACAGCTATATGAGGAAGCTGATATTCCAAATTGTGGAACTTGAGATTATTAAGGGTAACATGGCACCTTGATTTCAACAGATGCTGGATGCCACTCAGGAGGGCCAGCCTCTGGAAGAAGCCCATTGAAAGTGGAGATGCATTTATTACGCCAACACCCTTGCAATTCAAGTAGGGTAATAGACCCTCCAGCGTTGAATCGTTAATGCTGTAGTGGCAGTATGACAGGATAACATCAACCGTGCCAGGAGGGACTCGATCAAGCACGTAATTAAAAATCCCCAACGGAAGACTTGTTATCTCAGTGAATCTAATCTTTCCCGCTTCCTTTAACTTCGATAAGGTAGGTAAGGTTTCACTGACAATCTGATCCAGACAACCAAAAAGAAGTCCACGTTCAGAGACATTTATCATCATTATATATGCACCCATACTGAACGAATTCATTCCCAAGAGGACACTACAGTGGTAACAACCTCCCTCTTTCGATCCTGTGATGTTTTAGGGCCGGACAAAGTTTGAACCCATTATTTAGGATTGTTTTAATTTCAGACCGAGCCCAGATACTAGTGGACTAGGCACGTTATAAACTTGATTTGTTTAAAATCAAATATTATGGTGTTTGGATGACTACTTTGATAACTTCAATATATTATTCTTGATATAGTTTTTTAATCTTTTATGATATTATTATTGTTAATCTTCATAATGATGTATAATCGTTAATTTGGTATGATAATATTTGTTTTATATTTTATTTTAGACGATTAATGTATTTTATTTTGTATTTATTATATATGTTACAAAATGAGTTTAAAATATAAAAAAAAAAATTATAATTTGGGATTGAATCTAACCCAAAATGGGTCCGAGTCTTTTTTTATTTTTTGAGCCGAGCTTGAACCTAGACTCTTTGGGTTTTCTCGAAACAAGCACAAGATCGGACCTAAAAAATTTTAAAAGGGTCAAGCTCACACTTTGTAAAGCTCGCGTTCGTGCCGGCCCTACTTTCCAAATTCAAATTACAAATTCATCGAGTTTTCTTGATGTCTAGGTAGAAAATTACGAATTCATCAAATCCAATGAAGCACAGACACAAGGACCGGCCTACAAGGCACGACACAACATGGATATGGTGACACAGCAAAAATTATAAAGAACTTAAGTATTTTTCGGGGCAGGTTGTGTCCAAGACCTCAGAAAGGTCACAGAAGTTAAATATAATTGGAATTAGTTAGGACCCGATGAAGAGACCCAATTCAATATCATGGCATTGAAGAATATCAACATAATCAAGCTGTAACCTTGACAAGCTCTCATCAATACTCCTCGTCACTCTCTCCGCACTGAAATCAAAACCCTCTTTACAATGCCCGCACTTTGTTGACACAATATAATCACTCCTCAGCACGCCGACCGCTTTAAGCGCTATCCCAAGCATCTTCTACGACAACGTCCCTCCATAGTACCTTAGAATCAACAAACAACCTCAAAATTCCAAAATTTAATTGATGCTATCCACAAATAAAACATGTGACTTTTTGCTGAGACAAAATCATGTTCGATAAATTAACAACCTCCATCATCGATGACATTAAAAAACAACAAATGACACCCAAATCCCTCCTTCCACATAAGAGAGAGAGAGAGTTGTACAGAGAGATGTGAAAAAGTTGATGCCGAGATCGAGAGCATGACGAACAGAAGCAATTGCATCTTCTTTGGTGATGGGTCCGTAGACACTTCCTAAAGGAGCTGCTCCGAATCCAACAGTGCTAACCTTGAGTCCCGTGTTTCCCAACTCTCTCAGCTCCATCTTCCTACGAGGGAAGACAAATGGTCGTGAGTGTAGTGGTTCATATCGCAAGAAAATGTAATTCATTTGATTTTGATATATATTTAAAATTTTAAATTTTAAATTTTAATTTATATTTATACTTATTTCTATATTTATCATAATAAATTTCATATATAAATCTAATTTATTACAATAATTTATTGAGATTTCATATTATTATATTGTTTCTATGGCATGGTATCATAATATTTATCTTTCATATTTATACTATTCATATTATTTTATATTTTTAATATTGTTTCAGAGCTCCCCAAGGGTTATCCATGCACTCGCATGCTGATCCAACAGCGATAACGATTGTTGGAACCAAATCAACCAGACTAAAGCCAATGCCAATACCAACGCTAACGCCAACACCAACACCAACACCAGAATCAAAAGCCAAGAGTTTGAGCAAGAGCCAGAGCTTGACCTTGCTAGAGCCCGAAGCTAGGACCCAAAGCCTCGAGCCAAAGTTGAAGCCAAATCCAAAGCCAGAGGCAGAGTTAGAGTTAGAGACTCTAGTCAGCACAAGGGTTGCAAAAATATCCACTAAAATTTTTAGATCCTTTATTTTTAAAGTCAAATGATTTTCATTACACCACATTGAATTTAAGAAAATGTTAAAAAATATATTATATATCAAAATCAAATCAATAATTGATTTGATTTTGATACATATTTGACTCTAGTCTGTGAGTTGGGAAGAGTTAGAGTTAGAGACTCTAGTCAGCACAAGGGTGATCATGGTGGACATCATTGTGAGCTTTAGGGCATAATTGTCAAGATAACAGAAGTTTCTCTAGTCTGTTTCCCACAGACGCCACCAATCTATTGGAGGTGAGTTTTGGTTCCACAGATACTAGCTCCTTCTTTGCTCGAGCAGATGGTGTCAATGGGTGGATGCACCTAAAAAAACTGTCGAATAGTACTCTGGCAGGGAGACTCCGATACTCAAGTCAGTAAAGAACGATTTTCGTATGAATGGAAAACAAACTGAGAGTTAAGAGAAAGTCGTTCTCTATGAATAGTGTGCCCCGAGTGTTAAGTTCGGAGAGCGTACCTGTTTTCAAGAGTTTTGAGATCTCTTATACTTGTGAGAGTCATGCGCAGTTTGGGGATTTCCACCCGACCTTCCTTATCGAACTTATCTAGGAATTTCGGAGGTTAATATTCTGAATTAATCACGATCTTCATTTATCAAGAAAACTTCCATCTTCGGGAGAGGTGCTTTTCTTATCTGAAAGATTCTGGATTTGCTGTTATGAAATAGGAAATCAAAATTAAGGAACTCTGACTTTCATTTAGAATTGTTAGGGGTGCTGCTTGTCGTTCGGTCGCCCGACCGATAAGGAGTCAATCAGGACTCATTCAATTGATAGGCCGGTATTTGCTTGTCCGATAGGAGCGATTACGTTTGGTAGAGTCGGGCGATCGAGACCCCTCGGTAGACTGATCTGGACAGCTATAGCCCTTTGATAGATTGTCGTGGTGACCGTTAGATACTAATCGGTAGACGCTTTTTGTGGGTTTCTTAAGAATTGACTCTTTTGATTTGGGTTGTTGGGTCTGTCCCATCACTTTCCTACTTTGATACCAAATTGGAAAGTTTAGAAGAACATGACTGGCATCAAATCAATGTTGAAGAAAGAAAACCTAATTTTTTTTTTAAACTATCGGTCTGAAATTATGTTTTGATTAATCCGGTTTGAGATTTGTAGTGATCTATTTTAAAGGATTACCCATCTAATATATTTTTTTTAATTTTTAAGATTTAAACTCAAAATCTTAATTAAGAGAATTAAAATCATATTTTATTAGATTGACTATTAATTGATGTAATAAAACCCAGGTTGCCCTTTGTATAATCATCAACAATGGTTAAGCATGAGACAAGTACCGATGATTCAGTGATAAATAAAACAAGTACCAAGGTTAATAGAAATTTATTACAGGGCTATGATAAATTGCATTTCTCGTAATATTATAGAAATATCTGGGTCATAATTGTGCTGGCGCACCTTGTGGGTCTATGCAAAATAATGCATATGCTTCATAAGTGGTATGTAGGTATATCTAGGGATTCTAATATTGCCAAGCCCTTTTAAGAGGGTCTTGCTTTGATATTGCAAGGAGTGGCAATCGTGCCTCTTCAGTCAAACTTTGCAAAGTCCGAGTTGAGCCCGATTAAATTTTAGTAGGTCCGAGCCCGTGCCTAGCTCAAGAAAGCTTGAAGAATCGAGGTTTAAGCTTGGCCCAAAATATTAAAAGAGTCTTGAGTCTATTTTGGGTTAGGTTCGGCCTAAGACATAATTTTTTTGTTACATAATTTCATTTTTTATATTTTTTATCCATTTTATTTTATAATAAATACAAAATAAAAACACATAAATCATCTAAAATAAAATACAAAATAGATACCACAATACCAAATTAAGGATTATACATTATTATGAAAATTAATAATAACAATATCATAAAATTAAAAAATTATATCAAGAGTAATATATTAAAGTCATCATAATTATCATGTAAATACCATAATATTTGATTTTAAATCTTATAAAAAAAAATAAACGGGCTGAACCTATAACGGATCAATCCCACTGATGTCCAGACTCGATCCATAATTAAAATGAGTCTGAGTTTGTTCCCATCACGAAAGAGCCAAGGTTAGCCCTTCTCCGGCCGCCCGGCCCAATTGCTAGTCTTAGATATTGCATGATTTCGCCAAAAGATCAAAGGGTTTGATAGTACTTGTTTGGTTTAACATGCCCTTGGAATGGATAATAGAAACCCAGAGATGTGCAGGTGCCTCTGCTCTTGTAAGTTGAACCGTAGCTAGAAGTTAGAAAATTTTCTTGATTTTTCTCAAAGATGACAAGAAAGAAGGTATAAATAGTTGATTTCTTTAACTTTCTCACTCTTATTAAAAAAAGTGGGAAGATTTATGATTAAAACAAATATTTGAATACCCTATTTGTTGTTTAGAGGTCTAATTTATGCAATGCAATCCTTACTTTTTATAGGGTATTTTGTTGGGTTAATACAGCTCATGAAATTCTGTTTAGTACTTTTCTAGATGTCAATTATTATTATTATTATTATAACTAATTAATATTTAAAATTATATTTCAATTAATTCGATAGCTCAAATTAGAAAAACTCTCCTAATATAATTTTTTCTATTCTTAAATTTTAATTTCAAAATTTAATTAAAAAATTTAATATTTTTATCCTTTAAACCCGCTATCAATTCAATCTTAGATATCAATTATGAGATGCCAAGCACTGTGCACGAATGTATTGCTTGCTAACTCATTGGTGGGAAGTAAAAAGTTAAATAAGTCACACACCTACCTCTTAACAAATATTTGTTAATGAAGATTGAGCCTCCAGTCTATTCTTAAACTAAAAGTAAATAAATTGAGAAGATTCTTTTCCTTCTGCAATGCAATAATTGGGTGATCCTTCCTAGGTAGTAGTTGACATGATTTTTAAGTTGGCATCTCTATCAAACCTTGAAAGTTTATAGTGACTATTCATGTTTGGAAGGCTTTATTGGTGCAATAGAGATGGCTATTAAGTCACACTGCAAAATCCCTTCTCTGTGCTCTCAATTCTTATTCTTGGCTTCCCTGATCTTTCCATGGGAGATGTTTGGCTAATCTTTTCTGTCAACCAGAAGTGTACTATTGTTCTGGTATTCAATTACACTCTGAATATTGAATCAATCGATACAAAATTTAACATTTTATATATTAAAATTAATTTATATTTAAAATTTTGTTTTCTATACAAGAAAGATTCTTTATTAGATACGGTCCGTATGGATACGGATATAGATACGGATACATACAGACTCCTTTTATAGTTCTCCTCAATACTTATAAATATTGATTATGAATGTGGATCTAAGCATTCATACCAAATGAGTCGCAAGTAGCTTTTTAGAAGCAATGATTAGTTTGAAATTGTTATGCACATTAAGAGTTGGCTGTTCCTCATAACTCATCCCTGTTTATTTTTCTTGAGGATGAAACCACAATTTGCCATTTTCCAGAGCTTTTTTCCCCACTTAGCTTTAGAATTTGATGGATCACACAAAGGGTTGACTCATCATGTTTTAAGAGGATTTAAAATTATAGTGTTTATGTTTGCTTGATGCATACAATAACAAAAGTGAAGCAAACAAATTATTAATAACACCAATTGGCACTAAAGAAGTATTTTGTTGATTACAGAGGATGGGTAGGCAAGAATCAGCACCGTTGTCCAATTCTAAAAGTTATCAGACGTATCTATTTGTCCTAAAATATTCTATTTGAGTAAAAGATAAATTCTTTATACAAACTTGTTGTATGCTCAACATTTAGTGAGCACGAACAAAAGCCTAGCAAAATAAACATATATATACACACACATATATGTTAAAGGATTTGTACAAAAGTTTTGAAGGGGCATAAATCGAATATTTCAGAAATGCTGATGCAAATACAAATGTTTAATACATTTGAAGTGATTTTCAAAAGTATGCACCGGGTTGGAGTCCTTTTCTTGCTTTTAACTGGTTCAATAGCTGATCACTGATACTTTTTAAATAAGATCTTAGATCTGAATTTTATGTATGAAAAAAATATTCACGGAAGAGTTTTGCCATTTAATATTCCAATTCAGATCGAACTGTATTTATTCAGATTTGGCTATTGAATACCAATTGTTTATCCAAAAAGAAACATGGTTTAAATAGTCATAGCAAAGAAGTATAGTATAATTAAAGATGTCTCCCGCAGTTAATCCGCTCAAAAATCCTAAAGACTTGAGTGAACTATGGAAATCTGACTGGATTCTGATGTGGGAAGTTGGACAAGTCAAATAGGATTACTCACCACTTATGCTTATGCATGTGAAATTTTGTTTAGTTTAGTCCTACTTGTACTTGAAAATACACATTTCAATGCTTTCTAGCCTGTTTTATATGGGCAATGGATTTTGTTAGTCTTCTTTTCCTAAACTAGAACAGGTATTGTACAAATGATTGAATTAGGTGATATATATTCTAATTTTTTATTGAAAAAAATTTATATTTTGTTCATCAATGACTTTCAATAATAAAAAAATATGATTATTTCATTATTAATTTTTTCCATTTACATATCAATATATAAGTCAAAATATTGACAATGAAAGGGGCTAGCTCCTGTTGCAACCCGAGTCATCAGGGATCAATGACACATGGTTGCTCTGCTCAACTGCCATATCAATATTGAGGGAGAGTAGATAGTTGACTTAGTAAGAAGAATATTAGATTATTTAATCAAAACTTAAATTTGAATTTTGAGAAAAAAAAGAATTATATTGTGAGAGTTTTCTTTCAAGAAGTGACTTAATCATGATTCGAACTAAATTAGTTGGAGTATGATTCTGGATGTCGATAAACGAAGAAGTGTTCCATGACACCGAGAGAGAGAGAGAGAGGATGTTTTTTCATTTTTCCTTGGTCGGCAACTGGCTGCCACTGTCACGGGCCATGGGGGGTATGGGTCTGGTCGGAGTTGTCTGGAGTGACTTAAACAACTTTGATGTGGGAATCCAAACTGGTCCTTTCTCCCAGCTGAAATTGGTATAGTTTCCCCCACTATCTCTTTAGTGTTTTTGGTAGGTTGGCTTGTATACGCTACAGACAAAAACATATTCGTATTATTTAAAAAAAAAAATTAATAATTTTTTGGTTACAAGTCTACTGCCTTTGACAGTGCACAAGTACACGTGCCATTGTTAAGACCTAAACTTCAAACTCTGCAATCTCTTTTTTTCCAAGCTAGATGATTCTCACCAATACTATTGGATGAATTCACACTAATTTGGGCACAAAATGAGACCAAACAACAACCCACTTTTTGCATTAATCACCCCACAAGGCCCACCAAAAATTTCAATCTAACATTTTAAACTTCATTGTTTTTTTTAATTGTAAATGAATATTTATCACCGACCAATATATAGATTTAACCCAACTAATCCGACTGAATACTATAGAATTTATAAAGAGATTATCTCTCCCTATACCTATTTTCTATTTTCAATATTCAAATTCAAAATATTGATTAAAGAATTATAATACCAAACCACCATGACCACAAGTCATTTGTATTTCAAATTTCATTTCATTCTATTTAAATCATCTCAAATCATAAAATATAAAATATACATTATAATTTGTGATTCACTTCATTTTAAAATATTTTAAAAAATAAAATAGCATTGGTGAGGTAGGTTTCTTTTTGCAACGTAGCATTATACTTCGATTAGACTTAATTTTATCATATCAAATGTAAAAAAATATTAAAAATATAATGTTGAGAATGCTAGGTTTTGATGATGTAAAAAAGAAATCAAATGGATTTAAGGGTATCAAGAAATATAACTGAAAATCACAAAGCCAGCAATCGACCCGCTCCTAATACATGTCAACCCGTGCAACTAGGTACATCAATTTTAAGTGACATGTCCATCTCATGATACTTCTTGTTGACCCGAACATTGCTGAAAGAGCAACAATCATCAAAAGCCAAATTTTGTCGACACAACCAAAAATAGGTCGACTCAAATAGTGATATGTCCACAATTTGAAGTCCTCAAGTCCACCAATTTCTTTCCAGATCAACCTGAGTGAGACCTATGTCAACCTGATAAACCTTCTTCATACTTTGTCGACCTGAATTAAAGACATGTCAACATGTTCCTAAAATTGGTCCGCCTGTTGTTCATGTCGACCTGTTTTGAACATCATGTCCACATATTTCTCTCATAGGTCCACCAATTTTTAGACATGTCAACCTGAATACTTCCAATGTCGACCTGATCATATACATATTCACCTATTTGAGTACTCAGGTTTTCCAAACTCAAATCCTAGGTTGACCCATTAAATCACACGTCGACTCAGACCTTAGCAAAACATTAAGAGATGTCGATATACCCGAAAAGCTGTCAACCTATTGCACTATACACAACAACCTATACTAAAAGCATACATTGACACACAAATCAGGTCCACCAATTTGAAAAACCAAGTCCACCAAGTTTTCAATGAATAGAGTTTTGTTGACCACAACTTACCTATGTCGACTTGACCCTCTTGAATTGTGTCAACCTTGAACTTAAAAAATGTCGACCCATCACTATATGTCGACCAATTCAGAGAACCTTGTCCACCAATTTTGGTACTAAATAAAACCATGTCGACCTAAATCTTAGATATGTTGAAAGCCCTTACTTAGAAACAATTCACAGGAAGTCGACATAACAATGTTCAAATTGATTAACAAATCAAATTGGTCCATTCGTCTATCAAAATTGGTTGACAAACCTTACTGGTCGACTTGCAAGACTATCATGTCGACTTAGTTATAAGGAATTACAATACAAATATTTTGAAATCAGGTCAATGTGTTCTTTAGTGTTGTTGACCCAAGGTTATCAGAAACCAGAATTCAAAAATTCTAAAAATATAACGGTCATTTCTTTTTAGGACTTATTCTGTGTATTACCTTTTCGATATAAAATTAATGTTTAAATGCAACAAACCACCTCCCAATCGGTTAAATGAAAAGTGCCGCCAGTGGGAATACAAATCTCAGCGGGAAACAAGGAACAGAGCAACGGGTGAATGCATTTAATGAAGTTGGTGAAGGCCATTAATGCATAATGTTCGGAAGCTCACCAACCACTCAACAGCTCTCTTCATTGAGCCTATAAATATCTAGCACTTAGAAATGAAGAGGTTGTTGATTGCACTGTCAAAGTTCAGAACCAATTACGAAATCCTCTTCATACTCTGCTCTAAAAGTCATTGTACTTTGTTCCTATATTATTTTATTTTCTTTGAGTACAAATTATCTGTAAACTTAAAAATCGTCTAATCTGAGGAGTCTAGTCTCATCTCATAGACACCCCTTGTGTTGTAACACTGTGGTTTTACAAGATCGGTGAGTGAGTCACGATCTTGGGTTTAGAGAGAAAAATTACCTGTCAAAGGTTGGCTTAATGTTTGGGGATAAATACTGTGTAAAGTTTTAGACTTGAACCTAGAAGTCAAGTTTGGGAAGGTTTAAAACTTGAACCTGAGAATCAAGTTTGGAAAGATTTTATACTTGAACTTGCGAATCAAATTTTGAAAAGTCTAACTTGAACCTGTGAATCAAGTTTGTAATTGTGAGATGATAGTGAAAAATCCAATGGGAGCCTAGGAGTGGATGTACGCCGGGTTAGATGAAACCACTATAAAAACTTATTGTGTCCCTTGTTGATTCTCTTTTGTTTGCTTATCTTCAAAATCTCTACCCTGTGTAAACTCATTTTAAAATTTAAAACTACCAAAATTCAAACAAAAATATTTTTAATCAACTATTCACTCCCTCTAGTTGATTAACAAATAATTTTTGGAATATTTATCAATCATGAAAAACTATGTTCAAATGTGAGGTGAATCTTGATAATAAACCTAATGTTCAAAAATTTCATGAAATGATGGATGAATTTTGTGAAATATTCATCTCTTCTATAAACTAGGTTTGCAAAGGAAGGTATTTTTTATTATTTTTATATTTCAACATAATGTTGCTTTTAAATGTTCATATTTTCACTAGAAGTTAATATCATGAACCCCTTTTGCACACGTTACTTTGGTCATATCCCTCCTTTTCTTCCGGAAGAAAAAGGGGATTTATAGCTAGATTTATAAAACTTGGAAAAAGTAAAACCCTTCAATTGAAAGCAATTATATATTTTGTAACAATATAATCACTTCATCCAATTGATAATTCAACTGGTATCGTCTCATTTCCCTTAAAAATCTTAAATTGGACACTTAAAAAAGAGAAGATTCCTTTTTTTATAAAAATAATTGTCACATGTCATGGGGCATAAAATATGGTTCCATAAATATTTTAATTAAAGAAGAATAACTTTCTTATTCTTCACATTGTTCTTGGTCCTTGTATTTTATTCCAAGGAGTGTTAGCTGGGTGAAATTTGGACTTGACCCATATTTTGTCCCATTTAATGAAAATAACTTTTTGATATTTCCCATCACCTTCCCACTTTCAAAATTCAATTTTATAGCAATCAAACATAGACAGACCCTCAATTAGTGATATTCCAGCAATGCCCAACTGCAATTAGCAAAACAATTTTGCAAATTTTTTACTATAAAAATATTAATAAATATTAATAAATACAATAATAAAAAACTGAACCTTACTTGCAAATTTTAGAGTATTAATAAACGATAATTTAAAAATCTTTTTAAAAAAGATTTGATTTTTATTATAAAAGCTCTATATTTTCAATTGAAAATTATTTTATTTTAATTAAAAAAATACAAAATAAAGATAAATTGACAAAATTGAGATTTCCTCAACAAAACCCCCGATTGATACTCTTAAACTTAGATTTTCCAAGGAAAATCTGGGATGCCCGGTTTAGTAGTGGATGAAACGCGCAGACCATAGACCTTAAATTTCAATGGCAAGTGTTGTTGGGTAGACTTTCTTTGAATGTCTTTAAAAAATCCCATTAAACAACCAGATTTGGCTGTCAACAGTATTATATGTTTGATTGAGATTATCAAAAATAATAATAATAATAAAAAGGCGACCCACTAAGATTAAGGTGTGATTTTATCTTTATATTTTAATTATAATTAAATAATCAAATGAATGGTGAGTTCACATGATGGAGATGGAGAGAAAGAGATGGGCTACAGAAGTATATAACTAGTGGGTGGTCCTCCTGCTTAATGGGAATTTGGAAAAGCTTGAAGTCAAGCCATTATTGTAGGTGAGTTTTCAAACTATGGATCTCAATCCATGTTTCTCTCTCTTGAAGCTTTTTACTAAAGATTGTTTTGGATATCATGAGTTTCAGAATCTTTTAGGGTACTAAAACTTGAAGCTTTATCTTGGATCGCTCTCTCTATCTCTCTCTCTCTCCCTCCCTCCATCTCCCTCCTTCTATGCTCATTAGGCAGAAGGGTCTTCCTGAGAATGAGCAAAATGATTGGGATCTTTATCCATTTATGTATGTTCAATGTACTCAAGAAATACATAGACTCGAACTTAGTAAAATGAAAAATCGAAATATTACTAATCAGAGAGAGAGAGAGAGAGAGAGAGAGAGAGAGAGAGAGAGAGAGAGTTCTGTCCTATCTTCCTTGATTATCTAAATTCCTTCAGGTGTTAATTAATATACTTTTCATTGGCAGCAATTCACTTTTTTGAACTCTATCCCTTAATGGATGTATCAGCCATCAGATGGTTATCAGAATTGGTAAGACCACCTTCCAACTCTAGCAGCACTTTAATCTAAAGATAAAAAAAATTCCAAACTTTTACTATTTTTTGCCATTTTTTTTACATGCAGGAAAATGAGGATCAAAGTTTTATAAACCAATGGCAGATAAGCTCATTTGATGAGATGAGTGATATTCCAATATCAGCTGCACTAGGACAATTCTCACAACCAGCCTCCACTGACAAGACTAAGATTGAGCACTTCCAGTGTGGCATGAAGAGGCCTGCAACTGAGCTTAAACCCAACATCTTCAACTCCTTTCATATGGCTACAAACCCAACAACAACTGCCCCCTCTCCAAACACTTTTTCCTTTGCCAATTCAAACTACTCAACTCATGTTACCACGGTGAAGCCCAAGGACGAGGCGGTGTCTTTTGGGAACCAAAACTATGTGTTCAGAGCCTGTCAAAACGCCAAGAGAGTTACTACTAATTCAAGGCTTTCTCACACTCAAGATCACATCATTGCAGAGAGGAAGCGAAGGGAGAAGCTCAGCCAGCGGTTTATAGCTCTTTCTGCCATTGTCCCTGGCTTAAAGAAGGTACCCTACCCTAGTCTTCTTAATCCCTAGTTTTATTTTATTTTTGTTGCTTCTCTTCCCCTGCCCATCAATCCCAAGAGTAGCATGATTCGCTGCCAGGACCTCTCTGCCACCTTGAGGTCTTATAAACCCTATTTGTTGTTTCCCTTCTAACAAATTATAATCACCCCTGAAATCATAACTACAAATGCATGTTGTACTTTGCGCCCAGTACGAATTTCTAATTTTATCAGTGAATGTAATCCTCAAATTTGGGCAAATGGGTTGTTTAGAAAAAGAGTGACTACTTATAGGAAACTATTAGGTTTGGATCTCTGGTTGTTTTTTTTTTTTTTTTTTTAATCCTCTTCTCCCAAAGTTCAACTCCATATTGTTGCTTATGCTTGAGTAGTATATACCCAATTTTTTTTCCTACCGGTGAAATACCATCAATATTTTCCAGAATTGAGTAACTTGCAAAGTTTGATTTTGAATCCTAATATTTTCCAGATATATTTTCTTCTCTTAATCTTCCACATGATATGTAAGATTAAAGCTACTGTATGCATTTATACAGATGGACAAGGCTTCTGTTCTTGGAGATGCTATCAAGTACTTAAAACAGCTGCAAGAGCGCGTTAAGTCCCTCGAGGAACAGACCAAAATGAGGAAAATGGAATCAGTAGTATTTGTGAAGAAAACTCAGCTATTGTTTGATGGTGATAAAAATTCCTCTGCAGACCCTCTCGATCAGCCACTTCCGGAAATTGAAGCCAGATTTTGTGACAAAGAAGTTCTCATAAGAATTCATTGCCTGAAGAGGAAGGGCGCTATGGAGAAAATCATAGCTGAGATTGAGAAGCTGCATCTAATTATTGTCAATAGCAGTGTCATGACTTTTGGGAGTTCTGTTCTTGACATAACAATTATTGCCCAGGTAATTACTGTTACTATTTTTTTTTTCTCAAGATACTGTGTATCCTAAATCATGATTCAATCATAGAATGCAATATGTCTAAACCTTGTTTCGAAGTCATCCAATGAGGTGAACAATTATTTGTGCAAAGAATATATAAAATTGCTAATATGGCATGTCTGACATGGCAAGGTTTGAGCTTCGTCTGATTCAAAATGGCCCGATTTTCTTATGACTTGAGGTGTTCTATAAAAATGTGTAGTCAGTCAGTCCATGTCACCTGCAGTCATGAGAAAATTCGAGTTTTTTTGGTCCTGATCAATAACATTTGCTTTGGATTATAGTTGACATGATTGCTCTGGTCATCTGAATTTTGTACCAAAATTTTCACACCCTTTATATGTTCTTGCAGATGGACACCGAATTCTGCCTGACAGTGAAGGATCTTGCAAAGAACCTGCACTCAGCCTTTGAACAGTTCAAATGAAGAGCTGATGAAATCAAGTTCTAGTTCAACCATGGTAGGAACCTTAGAAAAAGTTCAATAATCCTCAGTAGTCATATCAGTGTCTCTCACCCTATGAACAATTTCTCTGTTGCTTCACCATCTTAGACCATCTACCTTAAGCTTTGTTTCCAAAAGGTTCATTTTGCAGAAGGGTTTTTTTCTTCAATCCTTTTTTTGCATGGTTGGTTTTTTCTCAACCATGTTTAGTGACCCCATCTGTTCTGAAAGAACCTTTTATGGCTTGGTTTGGCTTTTTTGGTAGGAGGTTGAAAGTTCAATAAAACTTGCCTCTATCCCTTTTCATTTGTCTAAAGTTGTTGAAGGGATGAAATGGTTTTTTGGTGGTGATTGGCAAACAGGCTATCAAGTTTGTCAGCTCAGTGTTTTAGGTGACTCCTGAAAAAAAAAAAAAAAAGTCTTTAGGGCACCTTTTCTCTGTCTTTGCAAGTTGTGTTTTTTTTTTTTTTTTTTTGCTTTTTTCGGTGAGGTCTTTGCTAGTTGTGTTGTAACAGCAGTCGTGAACATTGCACCGGATAGTTGTATACTTTGAAGTATTTTATCATGAGAGTTATTATATATTGTGCCATCTTCTTATTTTTATTAAAAAGAAACTTTTGTATAAATTGAATGTGCACCGACGAACAAATACAAAGTAATACTATGAATGAATCAGTATCAAATACAGATAATAATATTAGCAAAGGATTTAGACATTTTTTATAAGATTTTTGTCCATTAAATTATTAAAAAAATTTAAAAAAAATGTTCAATAACAGTTTATTCATTGAGAATAACTGGATTTCTTTTCTTTTTATGTTGTATCAGTCGATATTTAAAATTATATTTATCGATTTATTTTAGGGATCGAATGCGATGTAATTAAAATTGTTTTGTTATATATTTATTGTGGGGGGGGAATTTTCCAAACCCAAACAACTTTCTCACTTGTACCAAGAACTTCGACTTGAAATTTGTTTTAATTTGGTAGCCTTGGCAGACGTGACTTAAGGGTAAGTGAGAGGTCACTAAATGGGTCATATCAATCATGGAATCAATGTTATTAGATTCATAGGTGGGTCTAACCTATGCTTCACGTTGAAATAATGAACACATTGACACCTTCATTGTTTTGATATAAACAAATGTTATTTGATAATTATGTTAATATTAACTAGATTTTAAAGGATAAATCTTTCCCATTCCTCTAATTAACACTTTCACGCACTCACTAAAGATTGCAATCTTTATGTTTGACTTATTTTCATATGTCCCTCTTCTTTAAAGCTTTAGTAGGTTAAATTTAGCTTAACTATCATTGATGGTTTTGCCCATGACATTATCAATTTGACTCGGTGCACCGTCACCAAAACCACGGTTGAACCCTAAAATTTGAGGAAGAATTTAAAAAGTCACCTGTACTAATCATTCCACATTAAGGTTGTTATAAAATTCGGATGGTACCATGAATACCTACGACACTTCTCAATCAAAACAACTTGAGTTCGCTCAAACTGAGCTCGAGTCAAGCTCGATATCGAGTAGTTCAACATCGAGTTCAAGTTCAAACCTATATTGTATCAAGCTTGAAAGCTCGTCAAACTAACCGATATAATAATATATATATTTTTAAAATAGTTTTTATATATAAAATTATATTTATAGGTATACTCTTTTGAATCCATACTCTTTCGACTCAAACTCGGGCTCCAATCTCACGTGGTCCAATGTCGCTAACCCTATTGACATTTGAGCTCAAACTACTCGATGACACTTCGAGTCAAGTTCGAGCTTACCTAACCAACACTCGAGCCAAACTCGATATTGACACCACTCGACTCGACCCTATTCCACACGCTTATATTAAATATATTTTGTATCTCCAATTTTTTACATTTACTTTTTATAAAACAATAATATATTCCTTATCTTTTTCCAATTAAAAGATTTTTGTTTTTTTTTTTTTAAATAACCTTAATGTTGGGTTGGTGGGGGGAGGCCAGACAAGAAATTTGGGCAATACCCAACTTGCCAATAAGTAGACTTAACATTATTTTCAAAATATAAAATAGATATTTTCTAACAAAATCGAATCTAAAATCCCAAATATTGTTTACCTTCTTAAAAATTAAAATTCTTGTTTTTTTAATTATAATTTTGAATATATATATATTTTCTATTTCACTCTTTTAAAATAAATTATAATTTCTTTCCGTGATTGAACACAAGTATGGTAGCTAGATTTTCTTCTACCTAGCAAACATAATGTGAAAGAGATTAAGGATTTTCCTCTTTTTTGCCCCACAAAGAACAGACTAGTGGACACCCATTTAATCAAAAAGGCAAATTTTAAAAATTAGAGAAAAAAATCAACATCAAACTCAACTGATATGATCAATTTCAATTTTAAAAACTGGGAACAATTGTTTTTAGTGTCCCATGACATATGGTTTGTGATCATAATCAACTCAACAATGTAAATATCTGATTATTTACATTTAAAAAATAAAATTATCTTACAATAACTTCCTTTTCAATGTCCCTTCAAAATTTAGATGTCAATTTATGCATATGCATGTGTATTAGTCACAAATGACCTGCATCATCATCATCATCATTTGAGGACTTGGACTATCATTAGAAATCCAGGCATGTGAGAGTGATTAATTTTTAAACACCATTGAAACCAAGACAAAAACATGAAGCCGTGTCCGGAAAATAAGCACCAAACCCTGAAGTTGGCACCGACTGATGTGAAGCGTTTGAATATTTTTCAGCCATAAACAGGAGGCCAGGTCTTAAAAAGAGGTCCCACAGAGATATTTTGAAGAATTGTTATGATTGATGAGGAGAAAAAATAGCATCAAACATTTTTAAACGTCTAAACAAGGGTACTCTATGGATGTTCAAAATCATACTAATCAATAGGATGGGTATTTGTTCATTACCCTCCAAATTCTTTGTCAACCTCTCTAGCAACTCCTGACCCACTCTACTACTTGTAACTTCAGTCACATTCACTTGCACCGGATGATCAAGAAAAGTATAGCAGCAATATATCTTGCACAGGTCCTCCTTACCTTGTATGCACATTGTTCAGCTCTAGTTGAAGGCTGGGACTACACCTTTGCCCAAGAGTATCTTAATTGAATTTTTCCAATTTGGAAGCGGAAATGAAGTTGTTATGGTGGGAAAAAAGTTAAGACAGCACAACAGCTTCATTTGGCGGACACATTTGCAGGAGGAACTCAACATCATCACCTTTGCAGTTTCCCAATCGAATGCAGATACACCGAGACAGAGACAACACTGAAAACATAAACAAGAATTTAACATGCAATTTCGCATTCATGTCATAGGAAATAAAGCGCAAACCCTGAAATCGCTGTACTCAACGACAGCACAATATGAACTCAACAACATCATCTCCTTTGAGCATAGTTGGATAAACAGCTACAGATATTCCAATCTATTAAGCTTAATGGACACTAACCTGGTCATACTGAGATAGGTGAGCATGGAATGGCACTTACATGGAGCCAAGGAAAAATGCAAGGGAGAGATGAAACCCAAACAGGAAAACAGAAACAACTGCTGTTAGAAGCATTGCAACTGAAGTAGCATACACCTGCACAAATTAGGCAGTAAATGGAGAGTAAGATTCATTTGGAAAGTGCAGGATAAATATTTTTTTTCCCACCTGTCCCCACAAAAAAAGGGGAACTTTTAAATTGTTACAATTAATGGACACATGGATACAGATGTTTAAGCTCAGTACATGCTGATAATAGTGATAAATTTCCTGTTATATTAAGAGGCTGCAGAATCCACCAATGGCATGGTAGCCTAGTGATACCCAGCTTTCCCTCAGTGGTTCAAATCTGCCTTCCCCTTGTGCAAGGGCAAGGGAAAAAAAGGCTGCAGAATCACAATATTCTTGTCTAGAACACTTCAGAAGCATGGCATAAGCCGAAACAGAGATCTAATTATGATGATTTTTGCATGCTTAATACTTATCTGCAAGATATTACACTACAAATAATGGAATGACTGCATATAAACCGTACCCGAAACAGATGTGTATTATATGGGTTTGACATCTGTGTAAAATTCATGCTAACAGAAATAAACACATTAATGCCACATAATCCACATAAGATGGGGAACTCATAAATGGTGCCCATGGGTACATACACCAGACTAGATGAGAACTAAGGGAGGGGAAAAGGATATTTACACCGCAAACTACAAGCCACTAGAACAGGAATTTACACAACCTGGAGTGCATGTGTCGTGAAAACAACATGGGTGATAAGAGAATGTAGTTTTTTTGCAGCTTACCTTGACAATATTGTCAGCATACTTCATTACCATAGACACAGCAATACCACTGCACAAGTTATGAATTTATTATCATTTATATGGAAGCAGAAGTGAAAAAGTACTGGGAAGAAAAGACAAACTATAGCAATTTTTTAGCAAATTAATAAGGTCTGCCACAGATCATTCTGCAAAAATAAAAAATATTGATCTTCTATAAATTCCAAGTTTTCAGGACTAAATATTAGATGAGAAAAATGCTTCGAGATGAATTTTCTGTAATCTGGTTATCTGAAACATTGGGATCTTGTTACAAGCATCTACCAGGTTGGCATGTAATCAGAATACTTGCAAATTAGCACCAAGGAAATCAAAATGTCCCAGAATGAGTTGCCATAAAGTAAGAAAGTGTTTATTTGTTATTGAGCTAAAAAAATGTTTAAGTTACCTGAGTGCATGGTTGAGTATCATTAAAGTTGTGATAAATGAGTATCCATGAAAGAATCCCCTGAACATGAAAGAATCAATTGTGAAGGTAAAGAATATTTTCTATGCACTACAAATTGACTTTTAATTAACAATATGAAGATGATGTATCTAGATAAGCTTTTAGAAGTCATAACCTTTGCCTAACTAAAAGAATTGCACCAGAAGCAACTTGGAAAAGTTAACACACAGAACTCATCTGTAGAATTTGACTGGTAAGCATAATAATACAGGTAGTAGATTCATAGTATTTGAACAGAACAACAAATGACTAAGTGTATGCAGTAGCCTCTAGGGCCATATTTGGTAAGTAGAGCAGCAAGCACCGAAGAGTAGGTAAAGCCATCTAACTACCAATCAATTATACAAACACTTAAGTATTTCTTCCATATTTCTCAGCAAACATTTTGGATGTGTATGTCAACCTCAGGTAGCCGTATAAGTAGGAAGAGAGGCAAATAGAAGACTGAACTTACTTATTAACGACAGCATCAAAATCTTGAACCAGTATCGCAATGGCATTGAAGACCATTCCAAAGACATACAGCCAGAAGTTCTGGACATTTATGTTTCTTGAAGGACGCTTTTTAATTATAGCCTACAGCATGCCAAAGCAAGCTCATAATAAATCAATTTTCTACAGTATTTCAATTTGAATCCTTCCAAAAACAAAACAAAAAACAAAGTCCCAGCTTTAGACAACAGGGAAGCAAAGAAATACTTGAAAACACCACCTCAGTGTACACCCCTGCAAATCCACTAAGAAGTGCCATTACCTGCAAAGGAATTTGTAATAACAAAGCTCATAATTCTAAACTTAATAAAGGGTTCTCAACTAGGTGCCATAATTTTCAGGAATAGAAGCCTCAAGTGTCAACTTACAACAGCCATCACCCAACCCTGGAATGGTGTCTGCAGAACATGATCAGAGCTGCACAAGCAACATCATTTTCTAAGTCCCCATCAATAAGTGCAAACAATATTAAATATAATGAAAACTGGAATAAAAGAATTACAAGCATAAATGACGTAACTCATAGTAGCAATAAATAGTCAGCAAAACAATTCACTGGTCACACATTTCTCAGACAAACAAAAGTCACAAAGAAGCTTCTGGAGTCTGGAATAATTCAATGAGAACAACTTCCCTAGAATACAACAACCAAAACTTTAAAATAAAATGTCATAATTCTTCTTACGACGGATTAAGCTGTGCTGTGGTGCACCCCGCACATAATAGAACAAAAGCTGCCCACTGAATTTCACTTAATCTGAAAACAAAAGGCTAAATTTAATCATTTACTTTGCAACATTATACATTTTATGAAGCCGGAAAGCATCAACATGAGCAAAATTAATCTGCATTTACAGAAAGATAACACTAATCCAGTAGTACTATCTTTAATAATAATCTTTTACATCTTGTTTAACTTCTGAGACTTGCATATCTACATGAAAAGACAAAAAGAATATCATCAATGCTATGTTTCTCCTTTTTTCCTAAATCAAAAGAATTGCTACAAGAAGACTACAGACAGATGACATTGTGTATATTCCTTTACAGAACCATGCTCCACTGAGGATTTTTATTTTTTATTTTTTTTTGCAAAGTTGCAGATAATATCAGAGTCCAATACAGGGAATTACTTCTTCTTGAGAATAATTCGATACAAAACACCAGTACTGATAATGTTAAGGTTCTTCAATATTTGATATCCCGGAGCGTCGACATAGGCAAAGATGTAATACTACAAAAAAGGAAGGAAACATAGTCAAGTTCAGAAAACAGCCAGCTGAATTTCATAAGCTACAATGGAGGAATTTAAATCAACCTGAAGCAAATTCTTGATGAGGTAAAGTGCAGCTGGAATGGGGTAAACACTGACTTCATCAAGAGTAGTACTCAACCTAATGAATAGGAAGATAAGAACAAGAAAAAGAAAATTTAATAAAAAGGAAAAGAGAGAGCTCATCACATAATTCATAGCAGTGACAAAATGGACAGACAGCATGAGTAGGAACAAGAAATTCCAGCATACAGTCAACAAATTATGTTTACAGCATCTAAAATAGTTCCCAAAGATATTTACCACATTAAGAAAATGAAGTCAATTACTCTTTAGTAAAGTTAGGATGCAATAAGCCTTGGGTTGGAACAGGCAATTCATGCCTAGCAGGTAAAATAGTACAAAGGGGTTGCAAAGTGTCACACCGCATAGTGTACTAGTAGTAGTTTGTAATAGGTTTCTATTTTTGTAACCTATTTTCTTTACTTGTAACTTTCAATTTAGGAAATACTCCTAAAACATCTCAATGTTTCCTTGTGCCGCGAGGGGAATGGTTTAAGAAGCTCTTTAGGGGGCAAGAATCAATGATGTCTAACAAACCAATTCTCGACCCTTAGAGTAGCTTTCCAAGAACCTGCTCACTAGCAAGTTATACTAAGTCTTTCTAGTTAATAAAGCTTATTGTTGCCTACAATCAAAAGTCGTTCATATGATTGCTTTCATTTATTTGCTTTGATTACGATACAATTGCCTCAAGTGAATTTCAATATATTCAAACGCACCACACAACATAAGTGCCTCCCCATTGCTTGGTTGGTTAAGCTCTTGGTTAGCGGTGCTCAAGTGTGTGCTACATGTGTCTAGCTAGAGGGAAAAGTAAGGCCCGTGACACAAAGATAGTGAATACATCTTAACTATAAATGGATTCGGGTCAAAAGAGATTACCAGAACTGGGCATAGGAGCACATTTTTCTTATTGCAAAAGATTTTCTGTTCAACTCGATGAATCACTCACATAAGCGTGGTATGCATTGTAATATAAGAACTAATAGAGAGACAAAATCTAGAAAGTAATACATATTCAATATATGATCAGTCTATTTTAGAAAGATTCCACTCCTAAAAATGTTAATGAAATCTATCATTGAGTTAGCTCCATGTATTGCACAATTAATTTTACACATTCCTTTCAACCCAATTTGAAATGCATACTTTACCTTTCCTTCTCCAAAATAAGGGTCAAACCTCATATGGTCAACATTATAGATGCATCATTCTATATAACATCCAAAAAGTAGGCAGAAATACTACACTGAAGGATGAGCTCAAAAGTCTTATCTATCATGATGAACATGATGATTAATATATTTGCAATCTTAAGAAATACAAAATAACTAAGTGAAATTGAGAACTTATGCAGTCTCTGCACTCGAAACAGATTCTGCGATGATCAAACTCAGAGAAAGTTCAGAGGATTAGAGGGAATTTATCACAAACAAGAATTATTTTTCAAATCGTATTTCTGAATTGAACCAAGTGTAGAATATAATATACGTAGAGAAGCTATGACATACTAGTCCCTAGTTATATAAATACTTCAATACCCAACTAGCTATAGTCCTAGGGAAAATATTCAACTCTGACTATTTCAATACCTAACATTCCAAACTCTAACTGGATTGACTTTTTTGACTATGACACAATAACAGTTCCCAACACTGACCAGACTCACTCCAATATTCAAAGAAAGATTCTTAAATTACACTTAAGAAATGCTTGAAATTTGAGATGCTGCCTCGAGAAAGTCTAGAACTCTAATATTAAGGCATGAGACATAAAATGAGAGCATAATAAAAGCTTAGAAGATAAAGGTTAAAAACCATATAATATTCTGTTCATTAACTTGTTTTGACATACTAGCTCGTTTCTCATGTTTCCATTATATTATAACACATCTGTGTTAATACATATTTATTATTTATTTAAAAGTCTTGCCATGCCATTCTACTAATGGCATTGTTGTGTCATTGTCTGTATCATGCCCATGCCTACATTTCTAATATGCACTTGGATATTATTGGAAAGAATTATTCTAGAAAGTATATACCATTGCAAAGAGATCTTCTAAGAAGATATTTAGAAACTAGTAAAAAGAAAATATTTAGAAAAATAGTAATTTTCTTAATTTAGTTGCTAGCTATCTTAAATTTTTCGTATTAGGAATAATTTTAGGGATTTGTTTTTGGTAAGAATTTTATTTTATTATAAACCCTAATTTTCTTTATTTAAAGAATGCGTGATCAATAAAGAGGCAAGTCTAATTCTTACAAAAGAAGTGTAGTAGAAAACTTGTTAGAGAACAAATTTCAGACCATCAAACTTAAGAGTCTAAGAAAGGGAAAACTTTAGCAAAGAAAAGACGAATTCCTGCAGAGTATCCATCAATTAGATCTTGTACTACGGTTTATATCAATTTAGTATCAAAGACAGTCATCATGGAAAACTCTGCAAAATGGTTTAGCCAGATGGAGAGATTCACGAGGAAATTTGAGTAGCGAATGAAGCAATAAATGGAGCAACCACCAGCTGGGTGGAGGATCTCCAGCAGTCCAACAAGAAGTTGCTACTGCAACAGCAGACAACATTGATCTCACAGATAGATGGGTTTCGACGAGAGCTACAGGGGCACAACAAGGTCCAACAGTCGAGGAGCAGCAACCACACTCTTGCAGACCAAGGAAAGGAAAGAAATAGTTTGTTGGAAGTAGGGACTGTCGTTCCCAGAAAGTACCCCGCCTTCAGGGGCATAACAAAACCACTCAATATGGCATCAAGTAGTGCACCAGCATTAGCTCCATCCCTGGTCATTGGTACTATTGGGTTGTCAACATCAACCTTGTTGGCTTAGTTTACTGCTGAAGATGGAAACAATGGTAATGCATCAACCTTGGTCTCTCGCAAGTTACAAGTTAAAATGCTTTAGAGCAGCCTAGGGAGTGCCTTATGGATGTGGTCAAATCAATTTCACAAAAGACATTAAGTGCATCAATCAGTGACATTGGATCAATTGTCAGTATGATTAATAGGATGGCAAAAATGATGGATTGCAAAAAGGCTCTATCAGAGTCTGGAGAGACATTGTTAAAGCTCAGGAATTCTTGAGAAAGAAGGGCCTAGCAAGTGTGGAAAAGAAAGCAAGCAAGGCTACTGCTGAAAGAAGAGTTGGCTCATACATTCATGATGGCAGAATTGGTGTCTTAATAGAAGTGAACTGTGAGACAGATTTTGTCTCTTGTGGAGATATTTTCAAGGAATTGGTTGGTGATCTGGCCATGCAAGTGACTGCCTATCCACAAGTGCAATATCTTGTTATGGAAGTATGTCTTGATTCTAAATCTGCAAGAAAGGGAAATTCTGGGAAGTCCACAAAGGAGGACAATGGAGTAGGCTTCTTGAGATTTCTTGAAGACTTGAGAAGGCTCATCCTGAATTCGAGTTTGAGGACAAGCTCTTTGCCTAGGAGAAGAGTAATGATATGCACTTGAATATCATTGGAAAGAATTATTCTAGAAAGTATATATCATTGGAGAGAGATCTTCTACGAGAATATTTAAAAACTAATAAAAAGAAAATATTTTAGAAAAATAATAGTTCCCTTATTTTAGTTGATAACTATCTTTTTTAAAAATAATAGTTACATTAGTTTTGGGAATTCTTCATATTAGGAATAATTTTAGGAATTTGTTTTTAATAAAAATTCTATTTTATTATAAACTCTTCTCTGTTTAAAGAATGCATGATCAATAAAGAGTCAAGGCTAATTTCCATAAAAAAAGTGTGGTACGAAACTTGCTACGTAACAAATTCCCGGCCATCAAACCTAGGGTCTAAGAAAGGGAAAACTCTAACAAGGAAGAGAAGAATTCCTGCAGAGTATTCATTTACTAGATCTTGTGCTAGGGTTCATACTAATTTCTTAGGAAAAATCTAGTACAATATTGTAACCTATTATTCTAACCTATGTCTATGCATGAAAGCTTGCCCATGCCCATGCCCATGTCATCATTTCTGTATCATTACCCTTATTAGAGGCTTGTTGTTAACAATGTTATTCTAACCTACAGGTTCAAAAATGATACATATCTTTGCTGACTTGAGAGAAGACATCTGAAGTGTTTTAGTAATAAAAATACAGGAGATGAAACAAACGTAATACAAATAAATGTTATGATAACTTGACCTGTTATCTTCAGTCACACCTTCGTTGCCCCAAATTCTTATTAAAGCTGCCACGGATAGCGCACACTTCAAGGTTTCTACCTGATACCAAAATCAGAGAGAAAAAGTAAAAATCTAACAAAATTTCAGGGTTTAGACCCTGAATGAAAATTTGAAAGGCTAGCAGACTTGTATGCCTAAAAACCACTACAAGGCTACTTCAGATAGTTTCAGTGTCAATATCAAACAAATATAATTTCCCACCAGAAAGTTGGCTGTCGTCACACTGTACTCATACTTCCCAGCTCTTTTCGACCAAACAATTAGTATTGCTTGTGAGCTTGTAAGAAAAGTCAATGCAAGCGTGACAATTGACCTAAAACAAATTAGAAAAAGAAAGAATTTATGTATTTATAATGTAATACTCAAAATAATCATTCAATTCAAAGACAGCTCGTACTTGCGTTTCCACTTGGAAAAATCACTAGAGCTACCACCCAAGATACCTGGGTTTGAAGGAGCTGCAAGGTCAATAAGAATGTTAACAAATATAATCTCATGGTTGTTTGATTCTTGAAGCCCTAATGTACATGACAAATTACCCATTTGATGTTGCTTGAATGTCAGGCTAGAGCTTTAACAAAAGCATACCACCTGAAAGAGTTTCCCATGTAAGCTTTCTCTATATTGTCATCAACTGCATCCCCATTGTAATCTAGGTCAGTTTAAATGTAACTATTATAAATACAGCATGAAAAACAACCTTGCAAAGTTTCAGATGGACTAAATGTTTAGCAAAATAATGGTATTCATGACTAATTTAAGAAATGAAGAAGGTTCTAGCACCACGCATGGCATAGCTAACATGAATGAGCTGTACAACCAACCAGTAATAGAAAAGACAATAAAAATTATATATATATAATATATATATATGTACATATACATATACATATACCAGAAATCACATGGAAAAAACGCCTAAGCTGTAAACTTCTCTTTTCCTGAGCTGTGAAACTATAAAACAGACAGTGAAGACCGAAGAGGAATAATCCCATGTTTAATTTACAGCCCACAGCCACAAGATAACAACCAGACATGCATCCCAACACATTTAGAAAAGCACTGGCCAAGGAAAGCAAGCTTAGACTCTCATCCAGAGATGTTCTAAATATGAATTCCTTAAACTTTTTGCATAAACAAGCATCTCCTAGACCTGTCAAATCCCAACTTAGGATCTTCATTATTGACAACCTCTTTAAGTCCTTCTCCAAACATGTCAAGGAGGATTATTCTTCTCACTATCATAATCCACCAACTCTAAGATAAGTACCCCGATCCCCCCTCTCATCTCCTGGAGGCCAAAGGTAATATGATTTCCTTCTAAGCCTGACCCCTCATGTCCATATAAAGATTTGCAAAGCACATTAAGATGTTGAACTTGACTGCATTATAACTCCCACAAGCACTAGAGGGAAAGAAATGCAATTATCACCATTGAGAATATTTAACATGGGAGCATGGCTGAACAAGGCATAAGATTCTTCACAGGATCCTGAGTTGTCTAATCGTTTCACCTCCCAATTCCCTCAGCATTTCTCACAAAGATATCTTTTCTTTTTTTTATTTAAGTTTGTTCAAGAACAAATGGAAACTGTGACTCAGACATAGCAATTAAGATATTGAGGATGGCAAGTGACTTAAATTAATCTGCAAAGTATCCTGCCAAGTGCAATGGTAAATGTCTGTGCTAAAACATGCTCGACAAATTATATAAGTTTGAACTATTACAGTCGTCTCACATTCGGAGTGGCAGAATTAGAAGAGCTTTGACGGTGTCATGCCTCCCAACCAAGTTTAAAGATTCTACAAGTACGCACTATAATTTAATAGTATGTCATTAAGACCCTCTTCAAACAATGCAATATGGCCTTCCAAAATCTTGCCATTTTTGCTTCTACCTGTTTTAAAATATAAAAGGTTAATATTTACCATGATCCACCCCCAGGATCAATTGTATAGGTCCACCATTGCACATCTAGCTAAGATTTAATTGCACAACTCTATTCCAAATTCAAAAATTTCATAAAACCTACATCACTTTTCTTATACAACCCAATCCACTCTTTGTTTTTCCTTGAGCCTTTTTTTTTTTTTTAACATTATTACGTCAATGATACAAAAACTGGAACTGCACAGGAAACCTAATACTTGTTCCAAGCTTCAACAAATGTGTAAGCACAATTTCCATGAGCATCAACCACATAACCAAATGCAAGGTGTAGGATCCATCTGAGGTACTCAGAGACCCGTCCGGTAGTATTTAAGATAACTATTCAAGGTGTAGGATCTCACAATGCAAAAAATGCACCCATTTTAAAATCTTAGTAGAAATCTTTCTTTTTAACGACAGAATATTAAAAGAGCTTTTGTTCTTGAAAGCATTAAAGAAGAATCCCGAATTTTAAAAACCTATAAGCAAATAGTTATTACTTATCATTGCTTAGGATACAAAATGAAACAACAAATTATTAAACTGGCGGGTAATAGTTATAGAGAGACCCTAATATAATCGATATCATAAGCATATACAACTGATTTAAGGGGTGTTCAATATCTGTCAGTACTAATAGCAGAGGGCTTGAGTTCTATGACTAAAATTTATCTAAAATCTGAAGCAGAATCCGTAACAAGGGTTTCAACAATTAATAGAACAAGAAATGAATAGATGGAGAACCTGAGATCTGGTTGGAATCAATGCAGCGAAATCAAAGATCTAACGAGTCACAAAGCAATATCATAAATCAGAGTGAAATCTGAAATTGACGTTAGAGAGAAGAGATTGTGATCTATAAAGTTCTCAAATGCGAAAAGCAAAGGATGAGAGCTCGGATCTTACCTGAGTAGGGTTTTGTGATCAGAGATCAAAATCGAATTGGTCGAAGAACGATTAGCGAGTGCTTCGACTTGGAGAACAACACTGGAGAGAGAGAGAGATTTTTATCCCTCTTTTGAATTCTCCGGCATTTTCTGGGTCGAATTTGGATCTACCCGAATGGATTTTACGGATGTGAGAATCGGGCGAGTTCCAACGGGTTCTTCCCTGGCCATAGATGCTCGGGTCGATCGAATCAATTCGGGTTCAGTCCGGTTGTGGCGCCGTTTTAGGAGGGAAAAATGCATCGCAAATGTAAAATAAAATAGTAAAAGTGAAATTAAGTTTTACAACATGATATGGCACCGGGCCTTAATTATAACTAGATGGAGTAATATCATTTTTAAATAAAAAATAAATTAAATTAAATTATTTCTTTATTTTGAATTAATATAATTCTAATTGAATATATTCAAATTCTATATATCTAATTTAACTCAGTATATTTATGTTTACTAGTTTAAAATTTTTCATCAATCGAGGTAAAAGGAATATATCACTAGGTTTGATATTAAATTGATAGTGTATAATCTATTTGCATAATCAAAAGAAATTGAGTGAAGCTTGATAATATGAATATACTTGGATTTATTATAAATTGAATAGGACAAATTAGATTGAATATAGATAGAACATGATTATATCTTAACAAAAAATTATCCCACCCAACATAACATGGCATAAAATTTTCTTGTCCCCATAAATTCTGTTCCTTTTTTTTCTCTCCTGAGAATGGGGCTACTGGTATTCCATGCCCCATGTATTGTTATTTTTTTTAATAAATTATTGATATCCAATAATTATATTATCTACTAAATCTAAGTCGAGCCGAATTAGATTCTTATAATATAAGACTCTCTAAACATCTTGGATTCTTATGAGACAAAACTCTATCGTTGTCTGTTTTTTTTATGTATAAGATTCAAATCCAAAACTTTATTTAAGAGATATTAATGTATTCAATTACTGGACCAATTAGACATAGTATCCTCTCTGTATTGTGCCAACACAATTTCAGAGCCGACAAGGAGGTGGGCTAACCAATGGATAGTTAGCCTAATGGGATGGAGCGTTAGGTCCCTTAACCAAATCTCGAGTTCAAAACTTGAAAATGAAAAAACTATATTGGAAGAGTCATCTCTAAATAGGGTCTCCTTTATAAACATTTGAATTGAATTTATTAGAATATAATTACGGATATAGGTGATAAGGTTTTTTTTTAAAAAAAAAAAAAAAAAAAAAAAAAAAAAAAAAAAGACAAGGGGGTGGGCTAGGCATATTGGGTTGGGTGGGCTCTTAAGCCCATTTAATGCTTTTATGGACTTTCTTTTTGTTCCCACTTTAAGGACCCAATGGGCCTCATCCATTTAAGCCGAACTAACATGAGAATGGAGAAGCCCACCTATTATGCCAATTTTCCATTTTTTTTTTTTTTTTTTTTGGTGAAAATACCAATTTACCTTTGCTCGAGAAGTTTGGATTAGTAAAAATAGCTTAAATGTTCGAGTTATTACCACAAATACCCAACCTAAATAGAAATCTTAAATGGTTTTTCAGCTTTTCTTTTGTTGCACAATTTTAATTCTATTTTTATTTTCTATTTCTTTTCTGCTAAGAAAAAAATCAAAAATTTTTTTTTTTGAACGCCATCACAATAATCTTCCTTCATCGTTTAATGTCCAATTTGAATCATCTTAACACAATTCCATCACACAACTCCATTAAAACAACAGACAGTCGCACAAAATATCCCTAAATCTATTTGAAACACCAAATAATGAATAAGGACTTGTTTGAAAACATTAAAATTAAATAGTATATCAAATGTAAAAATTGTTACTATAATTTTAATTTTTTCATAAAAAATTGATATTTGCTAGTATAATTTAATTTTTATACAAAAATTTGGTAATTTTATTAAAAAAATAATTGAATGAAATTGAAATTCGGTAAATAAGACCCAAGTCGGCTCTGGTTTGGGGTCAAGGCGGCAAACGAGGTGGGTAGGGGTAGGTCCCACAAGAAACCAACTTTTTCCCACGTAAGAACCGGAACACAGACAGAGTTCCCCCAACCTTAAAGAAATCTAGGATTTTTTCTCAAAATAGGGTATTTTTGGAGAAAATTTTCCTGAATAGGGTTGTTTTTTTTTTTATTTCAAAAATAGGAAAATCAAGATTAAGAATCTCGATCTTTTTTTTTTTTTTTTTTTAATCAAACTTTGTATTAAAAAATAAAATTGAAAGCGAGACGGTGCGTCTCACTTTCTGGGAAGCGAGACTGCGTGTCTCGCTTCCTCCTCCTCATTTTTTTTTTATTTAATTAAATTTAATAACTAATTTAAATTATAATTAAAAAATTAAATATTAATGAATATTATTAATAAAAAATAAAGATTAAATAATATTAACCAATAAATTAATAATTAAAAAATTATTAAAAATTAATTAAAACTATTATTAATTGATATTAAAAATAATTTAAAAATTATCAAAATGTTAATCAATAACTAAAAAATTGTTAAAAATTAAATAAAATTTAAAAAAATTATTAATTTAAAAAAGAAAATATATTATTATTAATTTTTAATTAAAAAAACCTAATCTATAAATTTTTATTAATTAAAAATTAATCAATAATTAAAAAAATTAATACAAAATTAACTTGTAATTAAAAATATATTATTAATAAAAAATAAATATTAACCAATAAACATCAAACCCATTAACTCCATATCCTAATTTTAACCTATTCGCAAGTAATAAAATTCACTCCAAAATCAGAAATCAACCGTAGAAAGGATTCTGAAAGAGTTGGGTTTTTGCATCAAAAAAATAGGCCAATGAAAATTTTTATATTTTTGCATTTACTATCTGTATGTAAATGTTTTTATATTTTGAAAATTTTAAATAAATAAATATTAAATTATAATTATAATATTATTATAACACCCCTACCTCATGATGTTATTGGCGTTTGCGACAGGGGGAACATTAATACTTTGAATGTGCGCACCAAATCTATTTTCTGATTTTTATATGGCTGATAAGGGTATTTGACGTAATTTTTGATCCAGATCTTATGGAATTTTGAGTTTGCTTTCTAAAGATAAATTATTCAACGAAATATAATCTTTAAAATGGTTTAAGAATTATAGGAAAATGAGTTCAGATGAAAAAGTTATGAATGGTTAAAATTGATCACTCGAAACAGAATTAAAAATCTAAATTATTCCGGTTTCTGAAAGCAAAATTAAAAATGTTAGACAGTTTTGAACCCGATCCATTTTCTCAGTACAAAAACTCATCTCTTTCAGAATCCTTTCGGATTTGATTTTCTGATTTTAGGATAAATTTCGTTACTTACGAATGAGTTAAATTTAGGGTATGGAGTTAATGGGATTTGTGTTTATTGGTTAATATTTATTTTTTATTAATTATATATTTTTAATTACAGGTTAATTTTGCATTAATTTTTTAATTATTGATTAATTTTTAATTAATAAAAATTTATAGATTATGCTTTTTTAATTAAAAAATTAATAATAATATTTTTTTGTTAATTATATGTTTTCTTTTTTAAATTTTATTTAATTTTTAAGGATTTTTTAATTATTGATTAACATTTTGATAATTTTTAAATAATTTTTAATATATGTTAACACTAATTTTAATTAAATCTTAATTATTTTTTAAGTATTAATTTATTGGTTAATATTATTTAATTTACTAATAATATTCATTAATATTTAATTTTTTAATTATAATTTAAATTAGTTATAAAATTAAATTAAATTAAAAAAAGGAAGAGGAAGCAAGAGTGCGTATCTGGTTTCCTAGGAAACGAGATGCGCAGTCTCGCTTTACAGAAAGTGAGACCCATTTCAATTTTTTTTTTTTTTTTTTTTTATATATATACAAAAGTTTGACTAAAAAGAAAAGAAAAAAAAAAGAAATCGAGATTATCTCGATCTCCCTATTTTGCGAATAAAAAAAAAACAACTTTTTTCCCAAAAATACCCTATTTGAAGAAAAAACCCAAGAAATCTATTCCTTCCACGTCAGTTCCTTCTGTGTCATTGGTCCCGTCCTTCCACGTCAGCCACTTCTTTAAACCTCCTCCGCGCGTCTGGATATCTCTCTCCCCCCTTCACTCTCTCAAAAACCCCAATTATCCCAAGCGATCTCTCTCCCAATTCCATATAAAATCATCAAAAACTTCCCCAGCTTTTCTTTAATTTCTCTGTTCTAATGACACGACTCATCTCAAAATTTTTTATTCTCTTCACAATCCTCACAATTTTCTCTTCATCATTGGCTTCGGTATCATACCCAGGTCTCAAATCACCCCTCCCAAAACCAATCTCAGTAAGATATCAAAAACCCTGAAATCCCTATTCGGTTTCCTCTTTAAATTTCCGATTTTTGTAATAGTCCATTTTGAATTCTCTCTGTGAATATGCGAATTTTGATAGAAAGGGGAGTTTAATGAAATTTGGTTTTTTTTTTTTTTTTTTTTTTTTTTCAGGATTTGCAGGATTCAATAGCGAAGGGTTTGGGGCTTCAAGCAGATGAATTCAAGATCTCAGGGTTAAGCATTGATTGTTAGTTCGGTGGCATATGAATTTGATATTGAGATAGATAATAAGGTTTTGCCATTCTAGCTCTTGGGGGATGTGAATAAATGAGAATACGTGGATTTGCCCATTTTCGGATGGAGAGTCCTGTCGTTGGTGGTGAAGAGAAGGGTTTGGTTGAGAGGAGAAAAAGAGTTGATGATGCATTGCCAGTTTTGACGCCATTTCAGTTGGCTGGACCTATGGAGATCTGGATTCAGGATGCCAAGGATATGAGGATTTCTCTTCCGGTATGCTTTTCATCTTTTGTTCGGTTTGGTAGTGTTTGATGATTTGGGATTTTTGTTTGCTTTTATATCATTGATTTTGGAATCTTGAATTGGATAATTTGTTTTGAACATCTCTGTATGGCTTCGAATGGCCTATGGAGACTGATATGCTATATCAAATTGGGGGGATTCGATGTATAGATGATAAAGAATTAAAAATAACATGAAATTTCTTATGTAGTTAATTAAGGTTAATCGGCAATTCTAAGAATTCAAGATCCTAAGAATATGAAGATTTTTGCTTCCAGTATGGTTTCGTTTTGATTCGGGCTTGTCTTGATGTTGTTGTTGTTTTTTTTTTTTTTTTTGATTTTTTGATCTTATTTATTTATTATTATTATTTTTTTTTGCATTGAGATTGAGATTATGGCTTTGATTTTAGATATATGCAAGATATTGGATAGTTTGGAACAGCCTATCCTAAATGGTATATTGAACCAATTGATAATCTTTCTTAACAGAATTGAAACAACAAGATGAAATATTATAATTATTATTATTATTTTGTCTTTGGTAAATTAGGGGCAATGTTGAAACTATGGACATTAAGTTTCACTAGTCATTGTTTCAGTTTACGCATATATATTGAGATCTAAGAACCCTTCCTACTTGGTAGGAAGCAATGCATAAGAAAGAAAAAAATATTCTTAGTTCTTTCTGCATTTGCCCTTTGAAGATCCTTTGGTCTACTAACATAGAAACACAGAATCTGGAAAAAGGATTGGAAGGACGAGAAGAAGAAAGGCACCTTTTCTATTATTTTCCTTAAAAATAAACACATGATAGGAGTGGCTGTAGTTCATGTGATCATGCTAATCCTGATTTCAGCACTTCACAAATACTCTCCTTCGACAGTAAATTTTGGGTGGCTGAGGGTAAAAAGACTATTACAGATCTCTTATGGCAAAATTTTTTCCTTTCCACCCAGGGAGTATAAGCAGGAAATAAATTATGGAGGAACCCCTGTCAAGAAGTTCTCCTCCATCCACCAAACATGTGAATAAGCACCTTGTTTAGATTTTTTCCTAGGTTTTTCATCAGATTGAGAAAGAAAAAGGAGTTTAGTAACTCTACACAAGGTAGGGCAACAAGATGTCTGGTTTTCTATGACATTGTAAGTATTGTTTTCTTTTCTCATTCAGTCTTGTTCTTGGCTGATCCACTAAAGTGAATACTCTTTGTTGTACTCTTACTATATAATATTTGTTGTTAGTTTTGGTTGATTATTTTGAGCTGCTAATAATAATCTTGTTTCAATTCTACAGCATGTATGGATGCCGGTGTACTAAAGAAAGTCATCTTGGCCAGTCAGCTGTGGTCACGGTAAAGGTGCCAGATCTGTTAGTTTGCATCACCCACTCAATCTTCCTCTTCCCTTAAATAGAACCAACAGTGGTTTTTGCATCCGGGCTTCTAACCCTGGCGGGAGCGCCTCCGCCATTCATCTTCGTCCTCAAGGAGCTGCACTTCTCTCGCTCCGTGTCGTAGGTCCAACCTCCCTCACATCCCCTTCCCCATCATCATCCTCAAGTAATAGGCTGAGCTTAGGCGCCTTGCTCCTGGCCTTGTGGAGCTATCTTCACCTAAAAACCAACACGCTTGATTCTTATTCTGCTATTGATGTCCAAGCTGATGCCCCAAGCCTTCTTACACCAGAGTGGATTCACCACGATGTGGCCTCTGGCTTCCATCAATGGCTCAAATCCTAACCAGCAGCTTTGAATCACTTCTATCTTCGGTTCTTGGTCCCAAGGCCAGTAGGTAATGCGTTCTTTTAAGTTGCTGAAGGCTGATGTATCTGCTCAGACATTTTTTGAAGCTTAATTTTTGGTGTGGAAAAAGAAATTGAAATAAGGTGATGGATTCAATTTTGAAGGCGTTCCCAGCATGGAGGACCAAGCCTGAGACCCTAAGGATGCATTTTGAGGTTCTAGCAAAGATTGACAGGAACAAGGATTGTGCCTGAGAGAGTCACACAGGTTAATCCTGTACTTGTAGAAGATACGGTGGCTCCCAATGTGCTCCAGGGGAATGTAACCATGTCCAGAGTCCCTATTTATCAGCCTCCATGAGATCCATTTGTGTTGTAAATTGCAGTTTTTCCTCTTTTTTTTTAGGTGGGGGAGTTAAACAAAAATTGTAAAATTCGGTCGCTTCTCTACCGTTTTTCACTTTGTATAGTGTGAATAAATAATGAAACAAAGATTTCATTTTGAAAACTTGAGGAGATCATAATCTTCTTGTTTAGCCTTGCTTTCTAGCACTTCCTCATCTTCCCCAATTCTGGAGCTGTTTGTGTTTGAGGTTAAAGTCTCTGCATTGTTACCAGTCCTATAAAAAGACGAGAGACCTTTTTTCATTTTTTTTTCCTCTCTAACGAAAAAGATGGTAAGAGATTACAGAGTCTCCTCTCGCAAAGGAATGTCCATAAGTGCATCGGCAATATTTCTGTTACTGACCTCTCCCAAATAGTGAAAAGTTTTATGACTAGGAATTTTCTTTCCGATACTGTTCTTGGCACAAAGACAGTCACCTTAACTCCAATGCCCCCGCCCCCCCCCCCCCGAGCAGAACTTCTAATACAGTGTATGGTACACCAAAAGATCATTATTTGTGATTGGGGACAATATTATTAGTTATGGTTATTTTGTAAGACAGGAGTATAAGGAAGAAAAAAAAAATTGTACAAACAGCAATATCAAAACATAATATAAACCGCTAAGCAAGCATACGTTTTCTTTTGTTGTTCATTTCCTGATAAAGGAGATACCCTTCTGAATGCTTCCTGCCAACTCTTTCTTTGCCTTGTCTAGCCCATCCCTGGGGAAATCAATAAGGCGATGAGTGAAAAAACAGATTTACTGTGCGATCCACATTACTGAAGAAGATTAATTGGGAAGCCATAATGCGATACCTCTCATACTCATTAAGAGGTCCAAGTTGGTATTAGACCTCCTCAGCTCCACCACGACCTAGCCATTACTTTGGATGCAAGAAAGGGAGTTCTGTCACCTATTACCAACAAGGACCCTATCTATCAGTGAATTTGTTTGAGTACGGTAAGTGGATGTTTTAATCAGCACCTTAGAAAGGCAGGTGTTGCCACAAGGTACCTGAGAAGCAACAAAAGCACATTCCGCGACACCAGCATCTCCTCTCAAGCCTCGAAGGCATGCATCCGCAAACTTAACGGCTGCATATGCCTGCAATAATCATAACACCTTATTTGCATTAGTGCAATAGTTCGTATGCTGAGTTTTTAAGTCATAGATATAATGAAGTGATGTTATGAGGCTAACCATTGATAAGGTTGCAGAGCCTGTCCCAGCTTTTGCCTGCAAAAAACACTTCGATGAATAAAACTAAATGTCCGAAAAAAATTAGATTGACTGTTACATCACAATAATAGATTTCTTATGGCAACAGCATAATCAGAATTACTGCTGGAAGAATTGAAGAAGTGAGATTAGATTCAAAGCCAGTGGGGTTGGTATAATTTTTGCTACCTCCACGACTTCTGTGCCGCCATTCTGAATGCGATTAGTGAGGTACTCCAGTTTCTTGAGGGGTGAAAGAGCAGGAAGCTTAACCTGCAAGAAGAATGTCAGGTTGACCAGGGCATGAGAGCATTTTACTAATTGAACTGCACTTTGGATGTGGCCATATGGAACTCCCAAATATCAAGCTGGTAAAAATGTACATTCGCAATACCTGAGACAAAAGAGGCAGAATTGTGACTCCAGGGCTGTGCCTCCCAACACAGGGCCGCTATCTTCCCTAGGATCAAGTCCCAAAACCTCTGCCTGAAAAAATTGAGGATATTTGCAGTAGAAAGCAGAATTATGACATATGTAAGAGACTTTTATGACCAAGCGACATTATCCCAAAGAACTGCAAATTTAATGACATGGGGTAATGCATACCATAAAAGTGTTAGCTCTCACAACATCAAGCATTGTAACTCCCAAAAGCCGCTTTGGATCATAAGTGCCGGCTTTCTTGAAAACCTCTGCCGCGATGGGCACTGTGGAGTTTACTGGATTGCTAATCAAGTTGACAATTGCATTTGGGCAGCATTTTGAGATTCCTTCACAAAGGGTCCTCACAATCCCAGCATTGATGTTGAGAGGTCATCTCTTGTCTCTACCAGGCTTTCTAGGGACACCTGCGGGTATGATAACAAGATCCATGCCTGTGGAGCACTCTCCAGCTATGGCTGCCAGAAAACCACGCACCTGGAAACCCAATGGCATTCTTTTAGTTTCAGAACAAAGCACTTTTTAATTATCTCTAGATTTACCAGATTTTCCATGCTCGAACCCAAGGAATAGGGCAGCAAACTTCATTAATTCATTTATACATGTTTTTGGTTATGAAGAGATAAAATCTATCAAAGCAAAGCACATTAAGTCACAAGATTCAGAAAGACACGATAACAGGATACATAAAGAGTGGATGAAGCTTTTGCACTTAATCTGTGTGTGCATGAGCGTGCATTAGGATCATTGTATCCTCAAACTTCTATGGCCAACAAAGTTGTCTCAACATAGGATACAAACTCTTCTCCAATTGTAATATAAAGGAAGCTCTTCTCCAACCATAAATATAAAGGGAGCCTTCTCTTTTGTCATGTCAAATATGAATGGGAAAAGAAAATGAAATAATTGTTTGTTCCTGTGAAAATTTAGTTGTTTGCAGGTGTAAAACCCCATCTAACCTACGAGTTTTGGGTGCGCATCCGATGGATATTATTGCTTATGCTCCCAACAATGTCAAGTGTTGGATATATGTTCAACAGGATGAGCGTATCGTATACCCTTTACAATTTACAGTTCTATACTATCTGGTTCCCACTTTAATAAGGCGTAAGGTTGCAAAATCAAAAGATTCTGTTTACAAAGAAAACAGCTCAGATACATCGAGCACAACTTAAAAGAATTGTAGTAGCAGAGTAGTCATAGGAGATTACCACTGCACTGGTGTCCATATGACCAATATCGGCTGTGACACTGGGGGTATTCTCCCCATCATATAGATGAAGAACTGAGACCAATGGATTCATCTTCATCAGCAATGCAGGAGGTTGGCCAATTCCTCCGGCAGTACCCAATATCGCAACCTTAAAACCAGGTGCCCCGCGCCTTTTGCTCGATAATTTGCTGCTCTCGGCATCGAGCTTTCCTCCATCTTGACACACATTAAACAAAATTTTCAAAAATATCGAACACCCATTAAAGATCTAAACATAGAACACCAGGACAAAAAGAATTCAAATTTCGGGTTTGGTACCCTGAGCTGTAAGAATAGTATCACATAACATTTCCTACTCTAGCAGGCAATTGTACAAATTTGTCAAAAATGTCCAGACAACCCTTTGGGATCAAACTGAAAAATTGATCCCAAAAGACTGAAATTTCAGTTACTGAATTTAATCCTAGGACAATAACCCAGACCTCTATCTCCCAGTTGTTCAGTCAGCTAAAAGCGTGATATAAGAACCTATTAGTCGTTCAAACTAAAGAAAAGGGTCTGTTCCAAAAATGTCAAAAACCCATCTAGGATCAGACCTTAATCTATCAATTGTGCACTCAATAAAGCATGATAGTGGAAGCCCAACTTCTTGTGAATAAATTCAAGATGGAGAAAAATAATAGAACAATCAATACAATAAAAGGTCTTAAAAAAAAAAAAAAATCAAATTTGTCTTGGATGAAAAAGAAGAGAGAGCGAGAGAGAGAGAGAGAGAGGGACCCAGGAAATGAGAAGCTAACCTGGAGCCCTGAAGGATGAAGATGAGCTGAAATCCTTGCAATCCGTTGACTGGCCTCTGCATTTGGCTGCATGGTTTCTTCCGATTATGGAGAGAGAAAGAGAGAGAGTGCAGTGAGGGTTCCTGGTTACTTGATGGGAATGATGATAGGATAGATGTTTACAGTACAGGAGGAGGAGGGATTGAGATACTAGAGGTTCATAATTTCTTATCTTTATATAAATTTTCTTGCTGGGTCTCTTAATTTATAAAATATTTTAAAATTTTCTGGCCTATTTTAAATCTTACCATATCTGTTGCCTGTGGCTCTCACGAATCCAATTCAAAACTCTCTCTCCCCCAAATTTTTTTGGGGACGAACGAAAATTGGGGATGTTTGCATTTGCATAGTCTTTATGTTTGCGGATTCTTGAATTGGGGCATTTGTGTTTTTATTTTATTTTTAATTTCCCCCTCGTTGGGTCTCTTCTAATGCCTCATCTCATGAGTTCACATATTTTATAAGCAAAAAGACCACATCTCAAAGCCCAACAACCTTGGGCCTGTTCCAAGATGTATTTAGTCTTTGGATGTTGAGACCTATGTTTGGATGTAATTAGCAAAGTTGTAGAATATTTTTCATGACACCTTACCTTTGTATAATCAACTGTTATTTAAAATTATATTTTGATAATCTGATCTAAACATTATTAGTTTTAATTTAGAGAAAATTCTCATAATATAATTTTTTTTTATTCCTAAATTTCAAATCCAAAATTTAATTAAAAAATCTAACATTTTCATTCACTAATCAACTGTCCATCCACGGTGTTTCTTAAATATAATTGAATTTAGTGTTGTAATATTGAAATAACTTTAAGTGGTGTTGACTCAAATCTCATATGTTAGGTAAACTGAGTTACTTCTATGAAATAACTCGCTTATTATGTCTTGCTCGGCTAGTCCTTAATGGAGCTGAGTAAGCCTGGCAGTCGAGATTTGTAAGTCGGGCTTTTCAAAGCTCAGACTCGAGTTGTTTAAAATTTTATGGGTCGTCTGGATTCTCTGAGTTTTTTTTTTTTTAATTTTTTTTTTTAAACGAACCGGATAAAAAATCCAGACTTGACCTCGGTCCAAAAATTAAAAGTGCCATGGGCACATTTCAGGTTAAGTCCAAACTCGATTTAACCCAAAAAAAAAGCGAGAGAGAGAGAGAGAGAGAGGTGAAGGACAAAGATGAAACAACCAATTTTGAAAAGATTCTCCAGCTTCTTTGCTTCTTTAACCATCGATTCGTTGTAGATCCAATATCTTCATTCTTGGATTGATCTTTATCGGCAAAAAAGAAAGAAAAATATTGTCGAAAAATTGATCAACTGTTATTGCAATCACCTTCATCTCAAGGAAAAGAGAAAAAGAAGCAGCGCGATCAAGAAGGAAAAAGGGGCCGATCAATCACTTTACAGGGATTGATCTTCATCCCCGTGAGAGAGGAGAGAGAGAGAGAGTGAGAGGGAGAGTTGAGAGTGAGTGAGAGAGGGAAAAGAAGCATTGTCTCGAAGGGAGGAAGAGTAAGAGAGAGGGAGCCGAGAGAGTGAGCCAGAGAGAGAGAGTGAGTGAGTATGGGAAGAGTGAGAGAGAGAGAGAGGGGGAGAGAGTGATTGATTGAGAGGGAAAAGTGAGTGCGCTGAAATGATCATAACATATAGGACAATGGCGCTAATGTCATTTCTCTACCAGATGTAAAATAAAAAAAATGACTAAATATTTAACTTTAAGGGGTTAGACCATAAAGGGCCTTTCTATTGTTCTTTCGATTCGGCAATTAAAATAAGTCTAAATAATGAAGTCAAGTTCATATTGACTCTAAAATAAATTAAGGTCGGCTCAAATCGAGCTTGGATTGACCGACCCAATTGTCGGTCCTCGCAAAAGGTGATGGCCTGACAAGTCAACTATAGATTGTGCTTTGACAGGATGAGCTAACCATGGTTTGCAACACGCTAAGGTTAAACCATCCCATGGGGTGCACTGCGGACGGTTGAATCGACGGGACCGACAATGGCAGTGCGTCGGAAAGACAGCGGTACACAACGCCAAAGAGGGCCCTTTCCAAGGTGCATGAGCACATGCAAGACACAATTATCTTTTTATATATATATATATATATATAAAGAAAAAGTCAAATTTAAGATATTTTATATAAAGAAAGAAGAATAATATTAATTAAGTTATAATTCACACATGAATTAGCATTTTAAGACCAGGACAAACATAGGGAGACGTAATAAATAATGGAATAGTTACAAAAGAGAGAAGTAAAATTCTCTTCCTTCAATGGTCTCTCTCTATACCTAATTTAAGCGTTATCAATAGCAACTTTTTTGAACTGAAATTTTGTTTATATTCTCACGTTTATTTTTTAGTGAAAAAAGTTTAAGTTTTAGTAATTGCAATATATTTAATTATATTAAAATAAAAAAATTATTTCTATCGTATAATTTAGATGATACATTTCTTTAAAAAAATTCTTAATAAAAATATATTCTATGGAATCAGATGGTGGGTGATCTCAAGCTACATGTTGATAGTTTATTAATGGATATCTTCAATGAATCCAATCATGTGACGCTCCTTTGACTTGGTGTGCCAAACTGATAAGAAACCCGAAGTGTCGGTCATGACAAAGATTACTACCAGATGCCTCTTGTTGTTTAGAATGTTTATATGAGATTCAACTGGAATAAAATAATTTTTTTTACATTAACCATCTTTAAATTTTATAAAATATTTTAACTTTTATTCGCAAAATATTTATTCTCTAAAAATAAATTAATTTATTATTGAGTTGGGCATCTCTTGTTGGTGAGATAGTTGATGCTTGTGGATAAAATTTGCCATTTTCAATGAGGTTGGTAGGTTCAATATCAAATTTTCTTAATTAATTTTTTTGGGTTTGAATTTTGAAAACAGTAAAAATAAATATCGGAAGATTTCATTTCTTAATAGAATTAACTGTTATCTCTAATAGATTAGTGGAAATTAATAAATTAAATATTAGATAATGATCGGTGAAACAACAAAAAAGAGTGGTAGCTAACTGATACCAAATCGATCCAAATCACCATGTTATATTTTTTGAATTTTATGTTGGTATATGTATCTTAAATTATTTGCATTCTCATATTAATCATTCAAGAGTAGAATATAGAAAGTCCATTTGGTGTAAATTCTCCATCCTAGTTTTCATAATTTTTTTTTTTGGTCTCCTGGATTTGGTCCACCATCCGATTTCCTAAGCACCGTTTCAGTCCAGTCGAACCACTAAAGTCCTCGAGGAGGTAGGGTTCTTTTCAACACATTTTGCTCCAGGTTTAAGCACTGATTCGATACCTTTTGGATGAGGTCTAATGACTTACCACTAGAGCAACATGTGATGAGCTCCTAGTCAAATTTACATATTTTTTATTAGTCATTATTTCGTGATGAATTTAACTTTGCAACAAGAATTCGTTGCTAAATGAATTTAACTTTGCAACAAGAATTCGTCGCTAAATGGTGATGACATTCGCGACGTTCTTGTTCCTCGCTAGAGTGCGAGCAATTATCCATAGAAGTTAGTGACGAAGACAGCAACAAATTTTTTGGAGAAAAATTCCTGTTGTCATGATGAGTTTCGCAATGAAAATTAAGCATTGAATAAGTACTGAAAATTAAGTACTCAATTTTGAGACAAAATTAATTAACCTAATGAATTTATAAAGTGAAAAATTTTCAATTAAGCTATTAGTTTTTTAATATAATTAGACTCGCAAATACAATAGCCAAAATTTGTAATTAACATAATAAATTTCAATTTTATTATCTATCCTACTCAGAATAAATGTGAATCAAACCATTTTCCATTATGAATGTTTGAATGTTAGATCTCGAGAAAAATATTTAAACAAGAGCTTTTTACCATTTGAATATCTTTACAAGTATAGAATATCTAATTTCATGAAAAACAACTTAATTCATTAAATTTAAAATTTTCCATTATTATCTTTACTAAGATTGAATTTTTAAATGTGAATCAAACCAAGTTTTGTTTTCCGTACGTGTTAAGATATTAGAAATTTTAACTATTTCATATAAAAGAGGGTTGAGGAATAAAAATATTAAATAATAAATTTCACTATAGAAAAAAAAAATTACTTTTCTAATGGTCAACAAAATTTTTTACATGAAAAGGGTTTTGGTTTAAATAAATAATAAAAACATTTTTAATATTTCCAAGGTTTCCTTAACTTGGAATTTGATAAAAATTTTTACTTCATTTAAAATTACAATTAATTTCGTTTAATGATATTAAATGATAGACCAATTAATTTTCATTTCTTAATTTCAAATAAAAAACTTGAGCTCAACGATATGAGGTCTCTCTCTCTCTTTTTTCTTTTATTTTTATTTTTGGTATAAGTAGATGCAATTAAACGGGATCAAATCAGGAAAGGAAAGATGGAAGTGGGGAGAGTCTATCGCTTAAACTGTCCTTGAGAGACATGAGATCTCTCTATCTCTCTAATAACCTGTGGATAAAAAATAATATAATTATAATAACTCTATGATATAATCACTAAATAAATTAAAATCACTATTTAAATTCGTATTTACTCTCTCAACAAACTAATAGTTAGACTAAATATCAAACTATGGCTACCTATGTAGTAAGAGTTTCCTGTTCCTCCTTCCTTCAGAATTGGAGAAATCAAAAACAAAAGTAGAAGAATTTTACATCTTATTATTTTTATATATACATGTTTATTTATTGAGCAATGCTATTCATCAATTCTATATTTGACATCGCATGATTAGTATTATTGTAACAAAAGTTTTAAATTGAACTAATTACATGTATTTTTTCCTAACTTTGATAAATAGCTTTTTCCTTTTTGATACGACAAGGAGTCTTCCTCCCATATTTAGGATTATGAGCCCAACATTTGCACAAATTGGAATTTAATTCTAACAATAATCAGATATACTTTATCAGGTAAGCTGATATTTTTGAGTGTATTTTATTTTTCTACAAATGATTATGTGCTAAGTAAAGAAAAATGCGACCCTATGTTTTACACAAAATTGATTCTATAAATATTATTAATTACTTTTCATCAGATAGTGAAAACAATTTTTTTTTTGTGATAAAAATGTAAAAAAAATGTTATGTATATATATGTTTATCTTTCATTTACCATCGTACTAAATTAATTTATCATCGTACTAAATTAAGAAACATTTTGTGTATCGAATGAATCTTTTTACTTTTCATCGTATAATTGTTCCAATTCCATAGAAACAGATCTTTAAAGTTTTTAGATTAAGAAGTTAATCGATGTTATTCATTGAATGGTCTCAATAGTCGCACAAAGTCCTATTCTTTGTCAATTACACTGACTTCATGGTCACGAAAGTTGAAAATATATAAATAACAAAATACACCCTTGTTGAAGCAAAGCAAGAGATTTCTTTGCTCTTCATGGTCATAAATGTGTACTTTTCAACCCACTTGGGACCCAGTTCCCATGGAGTGACAAGCTTTCTTTAATCTGTCCAAAGGTGGCTGCCAACCATCTGAGTCACTCACCAGACGTCATTCAACCATGGCGGCCACATGCTTCCACTTCCCATTTCTCACAGAGAGAGAGAGATCTTATCATTAATTTATGGAAGTCGCTTTTCTAAAGATTACATTTCTTTCTTTGGACAAGTGCAGAGTGACCTTAATTTTGTCACATCTGCAGGGCTATTACATGACTTTCTCAAACATACCATAATCTTAGAAATTGTGCAATTCTTGGATAATCATAAACTCGCCCTACAGAGTTTTATAAGATTACATAACACAGAAAGAAGAGCTCCATCAAGCTCCCATCATCAAATTGGACTAACAATATGTTTCATTTCTTTTATTTTTGATTAAACATTTAGGAATTTGAAAATTCAAAAAATCACATTCTCTCATTCATTTTGCTAAGAAGAATTACTTTTAGGATTATCAATAATACTTCATATTTATACATTTCCACTTAAACCCTTTTGGATTGACGTATGGGGCATTCAGTCATTGCAATTTTATCACATGATGTCTTACTAGTTTGATTACAATTCTTGATTGTCAATTTTAGCTATAAAATCTACCATAATTCATAATTAGTAATCATTTTCCTTTTTTTTTTTTTAATTCTTTTCCTCATAACAGGGGAAAAAAAAGATAAAAAAAATCTTAAATAAGGTAATTATTTGAATCAAAACTCCCCATCTGTTATGTAAATCATCTCTCACTAAAAATATTATTTATATTATTATTGTTATTATATGATTTTGGATATATGATTAAACAAATAAAAAACAAAAAGGGGAAAAATTCTTAAAAAGCATATTTCGTGGATATTTTTTTGTGCAAACAAACAAGTGTAAAACATTTTCTCTTAGATAGGACTAAAAATGTGAGAGAGAGGGAGGGAGGGAGGGAGCCCAGACCTAAGGAATGAAAATGCAATTTTTTTTTAACCGATTCGTCGTCGGTATCTACAGTTAATTCAGTTCGAACGTTGTGAGACCCAATTGGCCAATTTTCTCTGCATGTGTTTCTATTTTCAAGATTTAAATTTGAGATTTTAGTGAGTTTAGTGCCGACATTCGGATAAAATGCAAATTGATTAGGACCGACTCAGACAACTCAAAATCTGTAAATTGCATGGATGGTTCCTAACATGCGAGCAGGAAACTACACCTCCATACAGACACAATGTATGCAGACATTACACTCACATGTTAAATGCATATACGCTTCCTTGTTTCATTTGGTCATCTCCACGACCCCCATATTTCTCAAACTTCATCACATGCTCATTTCTTTGACCCATTCATCAAACATGTTAACCGGGAAACATACAATTTTCCAGGAGCGAAAAAACTCTGTATCTCCTATGTTTCCTCATTTTTTCTCCATAGCCAATTCCACAGTTGAAATCCTACTCAAATTCAAATCCTCCATTCAGAATTCTAATACAACAGTTTTTGATTACGTGGAGAGACGATATTACAGCATGCCATTTTCTCTGGAATTGCTTGTGACCCCAAGGACTTGTGAAGGATTTCAATTCCTCAACAAGATTTGGAGGGTGAAATTCCATTTGATGCAATTTGTAGGCTGAAGTCACTCCAGAAAATCGATTTGGGGAGGAAATTCTATAGGTGGGAATATTGGAGAAGGAATCAGGAACTGCACTAAGTTGCAGTATTTGGATTTGGGTTATAATTCTCTCAATGGGAAGGTGCCTGATTTGTCATCTTTGACAGAAATGAAATTCCTGAATTTGAATGCTAGTGGAATTTCAGGCCCATTTCCACTGGAAATCACTCAAGATCTAACACCACTCGAATTCTTGAGCCTTAGGAACCAAACCCATTTGAGAAAAACCCATTTCCATTGGAAGTGCTAAATCTCAAGAGCTTGTATTGGCTATATCTCACCAATTCCAGCATTGAAGGGAAAATCCCAGAAGGGATTGGAAATCTCACCAATCTCCAAAATCTTCGAACTCTCTGACAATCTTCTCTCAGGCGAGATCCCTGCAAGCATCACCAAGCTCACTAAGCTATGGCAGCCAGAGCTCTACAACAATTCTTTCACCGGAAAAATCCCGGCTGGTTTGGAAATCTTACCGGGCTAATCAACTTTGATGCATCGACAAATTTTCTTTTAGGTGATCTGTCGGAATTGAAATCCTTGACTAGGATCGTCTCCCTGCAGCTTGTTGAAAACCAGCTCGCAGGACCAATTCCAGAGGAATTTGGAGAATTCAAATTCCTAGAAGAATTGTCTCTTTACCTGAACAAACTAACTGGTACTTTGCCACAAGCACTAGGGTCATGGTCGGATTTCAATTACATTGATGTTGCAGAGAATTCTCTGACGAGGTGCGATTCCTCCAAACATATTACAACAAAGGAAAATGAGTGATTTACTTTTACTGCAAAATCACTTCACTCGAAACTTATCACCGAAAGTTATGTTTAGTGTTCTTCTTTAGTCCGATTTCGAGTTAACAATAATTCTCTCTCAGGGTGTGCCTGCAGGAATTTGGAACTTGCCAAATCTTGAAATTCTTGATTTCCGTTCAAATCAATTCCAAGGTCCTATAAGTATTACAAGCATTTAAGAATTCCAAATCCTGGCTCAGTTATTCTTGTCAAACAACCAATTCTCAGGAGAATTACCTGAAAGCATTTCACAAGCAACCTCACTTGTTTCAATCTACTTGAGCTCAAATCAGATTGAAGGGAGATCCCGGATGGAATTGGAAATCTCAAAATGCTCAACGCGTTGTGTTTAGGCGTAACATGCTTTCAGCTGAAATACCAACCTCATTAAGCCAATGCGAATCTCTCAATGACATAAACCTCTCAAACAATTATCTCACTGGCGAAA